>JAUYZG010000027.1:0-382000 GCA_033026305.1 Cirrhinus molitorella | reverse complement strand
GCGCTCAGAAGCTCTAACTCACTGTTAGTGGTCATAGAGACGCTGGACGGAGCGATCTGACCACTGAAACTCTTGCCTAAAGGGATATGCAAAAAACTTCTAACACAGCCAGAATTGTCTTTCTGTATTGCAAACATGATTTTATTCATGCACATAAAAAAAAATCTTATGTTTTTCACCATTTCTCTTCCCGTTGCATAAAACGCTTTTCTCTGACCCAGAAATAAGGTTTTCAACATAAGCAGGCATAAGCTCCGTTAGAGCGCTCAGAAGCTCTAACTCACTGTTAGTGGTCATAGAGACGCTGGACGGAGGGATCTGACCACTGAAACTCTTGCCTAAAGGGATATGCAAAAAACTTCTAACACAGCGAGAAGTGTCTTTCTGTATTGCAAACATGATTTTATTCATGCACAAAAAAAAATCTTATGTTTTTCACCATTTCTCTTCCCCTTGCATAAAACGCTTTTCTCTGACCCAGAAATAAGGTTTTCAACATAAGCAGGCATAAGCTCCGTTAGAGCGCTCAGAAGCTCTAACTCACTGTTAGTGGTCATAGAGACGCTGGACGGAGCGATCTGACCACTGAAACTCTTGCCTAAAGGGATATGCAAAAAACTTCTAACACAGCGAGAAGTGTCTTTCTGTATTGCAAACATGATTTTATTCATGCACAAAAAAAAAATCTTATGTTTTTCACCATTTCTCTTCCCGTTGCATAAAACGCTTTTCTCTGACCCAGAAATAAGGTTTTCAACATAAGCAGGCATAAGCTCCGTTAGAGCGCTCAGAAGCTCTAACTCACTGTTACTGGTCATAGAGAGGCTGGACGGAGCGATCTGACCACTGAAACTCTTGCCTAAAGGGATATGCAAAAAACTTCTAACACAGCCAGAAGTGTCTTTCTGTATTGCAAACATGATTTTATTCATTCACAAAAAAAAAATCTTATGTTTTTCACCATTTCTCTTCCCGTTGTATAAAACGCTTTTCTCTGACCCAGAAATAAGGTTTTCAACATAAGCAGGCATAAGCTCCGTTAGAGCGCTCAGAAGCTCTAACTCACTGTTAGTGGTCATAGAGACGCTGGACGGAGCGATCTGACCACTGAAACTCTTGCCTAAAGGGATATGCAAAAAACTTCTAACACAGCGAGAAGTGTCTTTCTGTATTGCAAACATGATTTTATTCATGCACAAAAAAAAAATCTTATGTTTTTCACCATTTCTCTTCCCGTTGCATAAAACGCTTTTCTCTGACCCAGAAATAAGGTTTTCAACATAAGCAGGCATAAGCTCCGTTAGAGCGCTCAGAAGCTCTAACTCACTGTTAGTGGTCATAGAGACGCTGGACGGAGCGATCTGACCACTGAAACTCTTGCCTAAAGGGATATGCAAAAAACTTCTAACACAGCCAGAATTGTCTTTCTGTATTGCAAACATGATTTTATTCATGCACATAAAAAAAAATCTTATGTTTTTCACCATTTCTCTTCCCGTTGCATAAAACGCTTTTCTCTGACCCAGAAATAAGGTTTTCAACATAAGCAGGCATAAGCTCCGTTAGAGCGCTCAGAAGCTCTAACTCACTGTTAGTGGTCATAGAGACGCTGGACGGAGGGATCTGACCACTGAAACTCTTGCCTAAAGGGATATGCAAAAAACTTCTAACACAGCGAGAAGTGTCTTTCTGTATTGCAAACATGATTTTATTCATGCACAAAAAAAAAATCTTATGTTTTTCACCATTTCTCTTCCCGTTGCATAAAACGCTTTTCTCTGACCCAGAAATAAGGTTTTCAACATAAGCAGGCATAAGCTCCGTTAGAGCGCTCAGAAGCTCTAACTCACTGTTAGTGGTCATAGAGACGCTGGACGGAGCGATCTGACCACTGAAACTCTTGCCTAAAGGGATATGCAAAAAACTTCTAACACAGCGAGAAGTGTCTTTCTGTATTGCAAACATGATTTTATTCATGCACAAAAAAAAAATCTTATGTTTTTCACCATTTCTCTTCCCGTTGCATAAAACGCTTTTCTCTGACCCAGAAATAAGGTTTTCAACATAAGCAGGCATAAGCTCCGTTAGAGCGCTCAGAAGCTCTAACTCACTGTTACTGGTCATAGAGAGGCTGGACGGAGCGATCTGACCACTGAAACTCTTGCCTAAAGGGATATTCAAAAAACTTCTAACACAGCCAGAAGTGTCTTTCTGTATTGCAAACATGATTTTATTCATTCACAAAAAAAAAATCTTATGTTTTTCACCATTTCTCTTCCCGTTGTATAAAACGCTTTTCTCTGACCCAGAAATAAGGTTTTCAACATAAGCAGGCATAAGCTCCGTTAGAGCGCTCAGAAGCTCTAACTCACTGTTAGTGGTCATAGAGACGCTGGACGGAGCGATCTGACCACTGAAACTCTTGCCTAAAGGGATATGCAAAAAACTTCTAACACAGCGAGAAGTGTCTTTCTGTATTGCAAACATGATTTTATTCATGCACAAAAAAAAAATCTTATGTTTTTCACCATTTCTCTTCCCGTTGCATAAAACGCTTTTCTCTGACCCAGAAATAAGGTTTTCAACATAAGCAGGCATAAGCTCCGTTAGAGCGCTCAGAAGCTCTAACTCACTGTTAGTGGTCATAGAGACGCTGGACGGAGCGATCTGACCACTGAAACTCTTGCCTAAAGGGATATGCAAAAAACTTCTAACACAGCCAGAAGTGTCTTTCTGTATTGCAAACATGATTTTATCCATGCACAAAAAAAAAATCTTATGTTTTTCACCATTTCTCTTCCCGTTGCATAAAACGCTTTTCTCTGACCCAGAAATAAGGTTTTCAACATAAGCAGGCATAAGCTCCGTTAGAGCGCTCAGACGCTCTAACTCACTGTTACTGGTCATAGAGAGGCTGGACGGAGCGATCTGACCACTGAAACTCTTGCCTAAAGGGATATGCAAAAAACTTCTAACACAGCGAGAAGTGTCTTTCTGTATTGCAAACATGATTTTATTCATGCACAAAAAAAAAATCTTATGTTTTTCACCATTTCTCTTCCCGTTGCATAAAACGCTTTTCTCTGACCCAGAAATAAGGTTTTCAACATAAGCAGGCATAAGCTCCGTTAGAGCGCTCAGACGCTCTAACTCACTGTTACTGGTCATAGAGAGGCTGGACGGAGCGATCTGACCACTGAAACTCTTGCCTAAAGGGATATGCAAAAAACTTCTAACACAGCCAGAAGTGTCTTTCTGTATTGCAAACATGATTTTATTCATTCACAAAAAAAAAATCTTATGTTTTTCACCATTTCTCTTCCCGTTGTATAAAACGCTTTTCTCTGACCCAGAAATAAGGTTTTCAACATAAGCAGGCATAAGCTCCGTTAGAGCGCTCAGAAGCTCTAACTCACTGTTAGTGGTCATAGAGACGCTGGACGGAGCGATCTGACCACTGAAACTCTTGCCTAAAGGGATATGCAAAAAACTTCTAACACAGCGAGAAGTGTCTTTCTGTATTGCAAACATGATTTTATTCATGCACAAAAAAAAAATCTTATGTTTTTCACCATTTCTCTTCCCGTTGCATAAAACGCTTTTCTCTGACCCAGAAATAAGGTTTTCAACATAAGCAGGCATAAGCTCCGTTAGAGCGCTCAGAAGCTCTAACTCACTGTTAGTGGTCATAGAGACGCTGGACGGAGCGATCTGACCACTGAAACTCTTGCCTAAAGGGATATGCAAAAAACTTCTAACACAGCCAGAAGTGTCTTTCTGTATTGCAAACATGATTTTATTCATTCACAAAAAAAAAATCTTATGTTTTTCACCATTTCTCTTCCCGTTGTATAAAACGCTTTTCTCTGACCCAGAAATAAGGTTTTCAACATAAGCAGGCATAAGCTCCGTTAGAGCGCTCAGAAGCTCTAACTCACTGTTAGTGGTCATAGAGACGCTGGACGGAGCGATCTGACCACTGAAACTCTTGCCTAAAGGGATATGCAAAAAACTTCTAACACAGCCAGAAGTGTCTTTCTGTATTGCAAACATGATTTTATTCATGCACAAAAAAAAAATCTTATGTTTTTCACCATTTCTCTTCCCGTTGCATAAAACGCTTTTCTCTGACCCAGAAATAAGGTTTTCAACATAAGCAGGCATAAGCTCCGTTAGAGCGCTCAGAAGCTCTAACTCACTGTTAGTGGTCATAGAGACGCTGGACGGAGCGATCTGACCACTGAAACTCTTGCCTAAAGGGATATGCAAAAAACTTCTAACACAGCCAGAAGTGTCTTTCTGTATTGCAAACATGATTTTATTCATGCACAAAAAAAAAATCTTATGTTTTTCACCATTTCTCTTCCCGTTGCATAAAACGCTTTTCTCTGACCCAGAAATAAGGTTTTCAACATAAGCAGGCATAAGCTCCGTTAGAGCGCTCAGAAGCTCTAACTCACTGTTAGTGGTCATAGAGACGCTGGACGGAGGGATCTGACCACTGAAACTCTTGCCTAAAGGGATATGCAAAAAACTTCTAACACAGCGAGAAGTGTCTTTCTGTATTGCAAACATGATTTTATTCATGCACCAAAAAAATCTTATGTTTTTCACCATTTCTCTTCCAGTTGCATAAAACGCTTTTCTCTGACCCAGAAATAAGGTTTTCAACATAAGCAGGCATAAGCTCCGTTAGAGCGCTCAGACGCTCTAACTCACTGTTACTGGTCATAGAGAGGCTGGACGGAGCGATCTGACCACTGAAACTCTTGCCTAAAGGGATATGCAAAAAACTTCTAACACAGCCAGAAGTGTCTTTCTGTATTGCAAACATGATTTTATTCATTCACAAAAAAAAAATCTTATGTTTTTCACCATTTCTCTTCCCGTTGCATAAAACGCTTTTCTCTGACCCAGAAATAAGGTTTTCAATATAAGCAGGCATAAGCTCCGTTAGAGCGCTCAGAAGCTCTAACTCACTGTTAGTGGTCATAGAGACGCTGGACGGAGCGATCTGACCACTGAAACTCTTGCCTAAAGGGATATGCAAAAAACTTCTAACACAGCGAGAAGTGTCTTTCTGTATTGCAAACATGATTTTATTCATGCACAAAAAAAAAATCTTATGTTTTTCACCATTTCTCTTCCCGTTGCATAAAACGCTTTTCTCTGACCCAGAAATAAGGTTTTCAACATAAGCAGGCATAAGCTCCGTTAGAGCGCTCAGAAGCTCTAACTCACTGTTAGTGGTCATAGAGACGCTGGACGGAGGGATCTGACCACTGAAACTCTTGCCTAAAGGGATATGCAAAAAACTTCTAACACAACGAGAAGTGTCTTTCTGTATTGCAAACATGATTTTATTCATGCACAAAAAAAAAATCTTATGTTTTTCACCATTTCTCTTCCCGTTGCATAAAACGCTTTTCTCTGACCCAGAAATAAGGTTTTCAACATAAGCAGGCATAAGCTCCGTTAGAGCGCTCAGAAGCTCTAACTCACTGTTAGTGGTCATAGAGACGCTGGACGGAGCGATCTGACCACTGAAACTCTTGCCTAAAGGGATATGCAAAAAACTTCTAACACAGCGAGAAGTGTCTTTCTGTATTGCAAACATGATTTTATTCATGCACAAAAAAAAAATCTTATGTTTTTCACCATTTCTCTTCCCGTTTCATAAAACGCTTTTCTCTGACCCAGAAATAAGGTTTTCAACATAAGCAGGCATAAGCTCCGTTAGAGCGCTCAGAAGCTCTAACTCACTGTTAGTGGTCATAGAGACGCTGGACGGAGCGATCTGACCACTGAAACTCTTGCCTAAAGGGATATGCAAAAAACTTCTAACACAGCGAGAAGTGTCTTTCTGTATTGCAAACATGATTTTATTCATGCACAAAAAAAAAATCTTATGTTTTTCACCATTTCTCTTATAGTTGCATAAAACGCTTTTCTCTGACCCAGAAATAAGGTTTTCAACATAAGCAGGCATAAGCTCCGTTAGAGCGCTCAGACGCTCTAACTCACTGTTACTGGTCATAGAGAGGCTGGACGGAGCGATCTGACCACTGAAACTCTTGCCTAAAGGGATATGCAAAAAACTTCTAACACAGCCAGAAGTGTCTTTCTGTATTGCAAACATGATTTTATTCATTCACAAAAAAAAAATCTTATGTTTTTCACCATTTCTCTTCCCGTTGCATAAAACGCTTTTCTCTGACCCAGAAATAAGGTTTTCAACATAAGCAGGCATAAGCTCCGTTAGAGCGCTCAGATGCTCTAACTCACTGTTAGTGGTCATAGAGACGCTGGACGGAGCGATCTGACCACTGAAACTCTTGCCTAAAGGGATATGCAAAAAACTTCTAACACAGCGAGAAGTGTCTTTCTGTATTGCAAACATGATTTTATTCATGCACAAAAAAAAAATCTTATGTTTTTCACCATTTCTCTTCCCGTTGCATAAAACGCTTTTCTCTGACCCAGAAATAAGGTTTTCAATATAAGCAGGCATAAGCTCCGTTAGAGCGCTCAGAAGCTCTAACTCACTGTTAGTGGTCATAGAGACGCTGGACGGAGCGATCTGACCACTGAAACTCTTGCCTAAAGGGATATGCAAAAAACTTCTAACAACAGCGAGAAGTGTCTTTCTGTATTGCAAACATGATTTTATTCATGCACAAAAAAAAAATCTTATGTTTTTCACCATTTCTCTTCCCGTTGCATAAAACGCTTTTCTCTGACCCAGAAATAAGGTTTTCAACATAAGCAGGCATAAGCTCCGTTAGAGCGCTCAGACGCTCTAACTCACTGTTACTGGTCATAGAGAGGCTGGACGGAGCGATCTGACCACTGAAACTCTTGCCTAAAGGGATATGCAAAAAACTTCTAACACAGCCAGAAGTGTCTTTCTGTATTGCAAACATGATTTTATTCATTCACAAAAAAAAAATCTTATGTTTTTCACCATTTCTCTTCCCGTTGTATAAAACGCTTTTCTCTGACCCAGAAATAAGGTTTTCAACATAAGCAGGCATAAGCTCCGTTAGAGCGCTCAGACGCTCTAACTCACTGTTACTGGTCATAGAGAGGCTGGACGGAGCGATCTGACCACTGAAACTCTTGCCTAAAGGGATGTGAAAAAAAACTTCTAACACAGCGAGAAGTGTCTTTCTGTATTGCAAACATGATTTTATTCATGCACAAAAAAAAAAAATCTTATGTTTTTCACCATTTCTCTTCCCGTTGCATAAAACGCTTTTCTCTGACCCAGAAATAAGGTTTTCAACATAAGCAGGCATAAGCTCCGTTAGAGCGCTCAGAAGCTCTAACTCACTGTTACTGGTCATAGAGAGGCTGGACGGAGCGATCTGACCACTGAAACTCTTGCCTAAAGGGATATGCAAAAAACTTCTAACACAGCCAGAAGTGTCTTTCTGTATTGCAAACATGATTTTATTCATTCACAAAAAAAAAATCTTATGTTTTTCACCATTTCTCTTCCCGTTGTATAAAACGCTTTTCTCTGACCCAGAAATAAGGTTTTCAACATAAGCAGGCATAAGCTCCGTTAGAGCGCTCAGAAGCTCTAACTCACTGTTAGTGGTCATAGAGACGCTGGACGGAGCGATCTGACCACTGAAACTCTTGCCTAAAGGGATATGCAAAAAACTTCTAACACAGCGAGAAGTGTCTTTCTGTATTGCAAACATGATTTTATTCATGCACAAAAAAAAAATCTTATGTTTTTCACCATTTCTCTTCCCGTTGCATAAAACGCTTTTCTCTGACCCAGAAATAAGGTTTTCAACATAAGCAGGCATAAGCTCCGTTAGAGCGCTCAGAAGCTCTAACTCACTGTTAGTGGTCATAGAGACGCTGGACGGAGCGATCTGACCACTGAAACTCTTGCCTAAAGGGATATGCAAAAAACTTCTAACACAGCCAGAATTGTCTTTCTGTATTGCAAACATGATTTTATTCATGCACATAAAAAAAAATCTTATGTTTTTCACCATTTCTCTTCCCGTTGCATAAAACGCTTTTCTCTGACCCAGAAATAAGGTTTTCAACATAAGCAGGCATAAGCTCCGTTAGAGCGCTCAGAAGCTCTAACTCACTGTTAGTGGTCATAGAGACGCTGGACGGAGGGATCTGACCACTGAAACTCTTGCCTAAAGGGATATGCAAAAAACTTCTAACACAGCGAGAAGTGTCTTTCTGTATTGCAAACATGATTTTATTCATGCACAAAAAAAAATCTTATGTTTTTCACCATTTCTCTTCCCCTTGCATAAAACGCTTTTCTCTGACCCAGAAATAAGGTTTTCAACATAAGCAGGCATAAGCTCCGTTAGAGCGCTCAGAAGCTCTAACTCACTGTTAGTGGTCATAGAGACGCTGGACGGAGCGATCTGACCACTGAAACTCTTGCCTAAAGGGATATGCAAAAATCTTCTAACACAGCGAGAAGTGTCTTTCTGTATTGCAAACATGATTTTATTCATGCACAAAAAAAAAATCTTATGTTTTTCACCATTTCTCTTCCCGTTGCATAAAACGCTTTTCTCTGACCCAGAAATAAGGTTTTCAACATAAGCAGGCATAAGCTCCGTTAGAGCGCTCAGAAGCTCTAACTCACTGTTACTGGTCATAGAGAGGCTGGACGGAGCGATCTGACCACTGAAACTCTTGCCTAAAGGGATATGCAAAAAACTTCTAACACAGCCAGAAGTGTCTTTCTGTATTGCAAACATGATTTTATTCATTCACAAAAAAAAAATCTTATGTTTTTCACCATTTCTCTTCCCGTTGTATAAAACGCTTTTCTCTGACCCAGAAATAAGGTTTTCAACATAAGCAGGCATAAGCTCCGTTAGAGCGCTCAGAAGCTCTAACTCACTGTTAGTGGTCATAGAGACGCTGGACGGAGCGATCTGACCACTGAAACTCTTGCCTAAAGGGATATGCAAAAAACTTCTAACACAGCGAGAAGTGTCTTTCTGTATTGCAAACATGATTTTATTCATGCACAAAAAAAAAATCTTATGTTTTTCACCATTTCTCTTCCCGTTGCATAAAACGCTTTTCTCTGACCCAGAAATAAGGTTTTCAACATAAGCAGGCATAAGCTCCGTTAGAGCGCTCAGAAGCTCTAACTCACTGTTAGTGGTCATAGAGACGCTGGACGGAGCGATCTGACCACTGAAACTCTTGCCTAAAGGGATATGCAAAAAACTTCTAACACAGCCAGAATTGTCTTTCTGTATTGCAAACATGATTTTATTCATGCACATAAAAAAAAATCTTATGTTTTTCACCATTTCTCTTCCCGTTGCATAAAACGCTTTTCTCTGACCCAGAAATAAGGTTTTCAACATAAGCAGGCATAAGCTCCGTTAGAGCGCTCAGAAGCTCTAACTCACTGTTAGTGGTCATAGAGACGCTGGACGGAGGGATCTGACCACTGAAACTCTTGCCTAAAGGGATATGCAAAAAACTTCTAACACAGCGAGAAGTGTCTTTCTGTATTGCAAACATGATTTTATTCATGCACAAAAAAAAAATCTTATGTTTTTCACCATTTCTCTTCCCGTTGCATAAAACGCTTTTCTCTGACCCAGAAATAAGGTTTTCAACATAAGCAGGCATAAGCTCCGTTAGAGCGCTCAGAAGCTCTAACTCACTGTTAGTGGTCATAGAGACGCTGGACGGAGCGATCTGACCACTGAAACTCTTGCCTAAAGGGATATGCAAAAAACTTCTAACACAGCGAGAAGTGTCTTTCTGTATTGCAAACATGATTTTATTCATGCACAAAAAAAAAATCTTATGTTTTTCACCATTTCTCTTCCCGTTGCATAAAACGCTTTTCTCTGACCCAGAAATAAGGTTTTCAACATAAGCAGGCATAAGCTCCGTTAGAGCGCTCAGAAGCTCTAACTCACTGTTACTGGTCATAGAGAGGCTGGACGGAGCGATCTGACCACTGAAACTCTTGCCTAAAGGGATATGCAAAAAACTTCTAACACAGCCAGAAGTGTCTTTCTGTATTGCAAACATGATTTTATTCATTCACAAAAAAAAAATCTTATGTTTTTCACCATTTCTCTTCCCGTTGTATAAAACGCTTTTCTCTGACCCAGAAATAAGGTTTTCAACATAAGCAGGCATAAGCTCCGTTAGAGCGCTCAGAAGCTCTAACTCACTGTTAGTGGTCATAGAGACGCTGGACGGAGCGATCTGACCACTGAAACTCTTGCCTAAAGGGATATGCAAAAAACTTCTAACACAGCGAGAAGTGTCTTTCTGTATTGCAAACATGATTTTATTCATGCACAAAAAAAAAATCTTATGTTTTTCACCATTTCTCTTCCCGTTGCATAAAACGCTTTTCTCTGACCCAGAAATAAGGTTTTCAACATAAGCAGGCATAAGCTCCGTTAGAGCGCTCAGAAGCTCTAACTCACTGTTAGTGGTCATAGAGACGCTGGACGGAGCGATCTGACCACTGAAACTCTTGCCTAAAGGGATATGCAAAAAACTTCTAACACAGCCAGAAGTGTCTTTCTGTATTGCAAACATGATTTTATCCATGCACAAAAAAAAAATCTTATGTTTTTCACCATTTCTCTTCCCGTTGCATAAAACGCTTTTCTCTGACCCAGAAATAAGGTTTTCAACATAAGCAGGCATAAGCTCCGTTAGAGCGCTCAGACGCTCTAACTCACTGTTACTGGTCATAGAGAGGCTGGACGGAGCGATCTGACCACTGAAACTCTTGCCTAAAGGGATATGCAAAAAACTTCTAACACAACGAGAAGTGTCTTTCTGTATTGCAAACATGATTTTATTCATGCACAAAAAAAAAATCTTATGTTTTTCACCATTTCTCTTCCCGTTGCATAAAACGCTTTTCTCTGACCCAGAAATAAGGTTTTCAACATAAGCAGGCATAAGCTCCGTTAGAGCGCTCAGAAGCTCTAACTCACTGTTAGTGGTCATAGAGACGCTGGACGGAGCGATCTGACCACTGAAACTCTTGCCTAAAGGGATATGCAAAAAACTTCTAACACAGCGAGAAGTGTCTTTCTGTATTGCAAACATGATTTTATTCATGCACAAAAAAAAAATCTTATGTTTTTCACCATTTCTCTTCCCGTTTCATAAAACGCTTTTCTCTGACCCAGAAATAAGGTTTTCAACATAAGCAGGCATAAGCTCCGTTAGAGCGCTCAGAAGCTCTAACTCACTGTTAGTGGTCATAGAGACGCTGGACGGAGCGATCTGACCACTGAAACTCTTGCCTAAAGGGATATGCAAAAAACTTCTAACACAGCGAGAAGTGTCTTTCTGTATTGCAAACATGATTTTATTCATGCACAAAAAAAAAATCTTATGTTTTTCACCATTTCTCTTATAGTTGCATAAAACGCTTTTCTCTGACCCAGAAATAAGGTTTTCAACATAAGCAGGCATAAGCTCCGTTAGAGCGCTCAGACGCTCTAACTCACTGTTACTGGTCATAGAGAGGCTGGACGGAGCGATCTGACCACTGAAACTCTTGCCTAAAGGGATATGCAAAAAACTTCTAACACAGCCAGAAGTGTCTTTCTGTATTGCAAACATGATTTTATTCATTCACAAAAAAAAAATCTTATGTTTTTCACCATTTCTCTTCCCGTTGCATAAAACGCTTTTCTCTGACCCAGAAATAAGGTTTTCAACATAAGCAGGCATAAGCTCCGTTAGAGCGCTCAGATGCTCTAACTCACTGTTAGTGGTCATAGAGACGCTGGACGGAGCGATCTGACCACTGAAACTCTTGCCTAAAGGGATATGCAAAAAACTTCTAACACAGCGAGAAGTGTCTTTCTGTATTGCAAACATGATTTTATTCATGCACAAAAAAAAAATCTTATGTTTTTCACCATTTCTCTTCCCGTTGCATAAAACGCTTTTCTCTGACCCAGAAATAAGGTTTTCAATATAAGCAGGCATAAGCTCCGTTAGAGCGCTCAGAAGCTCTAACTCACTGTTAGTGGTCATAGAGACGCTGGACGGAGCGATCTGACCACTGAAACTCTTGCCTAAAGGGATATGCAAAAAACTTCTAACAACAGCGAGAAGTGTCTTTCTGTATTGCAAACATGATTTTATTCATGCACAAAAAAAAAATCTTATGTTTTTCACCATTTCTCTTCCCGTTGCATAAAACGCTTTTCTCTGACCCAGAAATAAGGTTTTCAACATAAGCAGGCATAAGCTCCGTTAGAGCGCTCAGACGCTCTAACTCACTGTTACTGGTCATAGAGAGGCTGGACGGAGCGATCTGACCACTGAAACTCTTGCCTAAAGGGATATGCAAAAAACTTCTAACACAGCCAGAAGTGTCTTTCTGTATTGCAAACATGATTTTATTCATTCACAAAAAAAAAATCTTATGTTTTTCACCATTTCTCTTCCCGTTGTATAAAACGCTTTTCTCTGACCCAGAAATAAGGTTTTCAACATAAGCAGGCATAAGCTCCGTTAGAGCGCTCAGACGCTCTAACTCACTGTTACTGGTCATAGAGAGGCTGGACGGAGCGATCTGACCACTGAAACTCTTGCCTAAAGGGATGTGAAAAAAAACTTCTAACACAGCGAGAAGTGTCTTTCTGTATTGCAAACATGATTTTATTCATGCACAAAAAAAAAAAATCTTATGTTTTTCACCATTTCTCTTCCCGTTGCATAAAACGCTTTTCTCTGACCCAGAAATAAGGTTTTCAACATAAGCAGGCATAAGCTCCGTTAGAGCGCTCAGAAGCTCTAACTCACTGTTACTGGTCATAGAGAGGCTGGACGGAGCGATCTGACCACTGAAACTCTTGCCTAAAGGGATATGCAAAAAACTTCTAACACAGCCAGAAGTGTCTTTCTGTATTGCAAACATGATTTTATTCATTCACAAAAAAAAAATCTTATGTTTTTCACCATTTCTCTTCCCGTTGTATAAAACGCTTTTCTCTGACCCAGAAATAAGGTTTTCAACATAAGCAGGCATAAGCTCCGTTAGAGCGCTCAGAAGCTCTAACTCACTGTTAGTGGTCATAGAGACGCTGGACGGAGCGATCTGACCACTGAAACTCTTGCCTAAAGGGATATGCAAAAAACTTCTAACACAGCGAGAAGTGTCTTTCTGTATTGCAAACATGATTTTATTCATGCACAAAAAAAAAATCTTATGTTTTTCACCATTTCTCTTCCCGTTGCATAAAACGCTTTTCTCTGACCCAGAAATAAGGTTTTCAACATAAGCAGGCATAAGCTCCGTTAGAGCGCTCAGAAGCTCTAACTCACTGTTAGTGGTCATAGAGACGCTGGACGGAGCGATCTGACCACTGAAACTCTTGCCTAAAGGGATATGCAAAAAACTTCTAACACAGCCAGAATTGTCTTTCTGTATTGCAAACATGATTTTATTCATGCACATAAAAAAAAATCTTATGTTTTCCACCATTTCTCTTCCCGTTGCATAAAACGCTTTTCTCTGACCCAGAAATAAGGTTTTCAACATAAGCAGGCATAAGCTCCGTTAGAGCGCTCAGAAGCTCTAACTCACTGTTAGTGGTCATAGAGACGCTGGACGGAGGGATCTGACCACTGAAACTCTTGCCTAAAGGGATATGCAAAAAACTTCTAACACAGCGAGAAGTGTCTTTCTGTATTGCAAACATGATTTTATTCATGCACAAAAAAAAATCTTATGTTTTTCACCATTTCTCTTCCCCTTGCATAAAACGCTTTTCTCTGACCCAGAAATAAGGTTTTCAACATAAGCAGGCATAAGCTCCGTTAGAGCGCTCAGAAGCTCTAACTCACTGTTAGTGGTCATAGAGACGCTGGACGGAGCGATCTGACCACTGAAACTCTTGCCTAAAGGGATATGCAAAAATCTTCTAACACAGCGAGAAGTGTCTTTCTGTATTGCAAACATGATTTTATTCATGCACAAAAAAAAAATCTTATGTTTTTCACCATTTCTCTTCCCGTTGCATAAAACGCTTTTCTCTGACCCAGAAATAAGGTTTTCAACATAAGCAGGCATAAGCTCCGTTAGAGCGCTCAGAAGCTCTAACTCACTGTTACTGGTCATAGAGAGGCTGGACGGAGCGATCTGACCACTGAAACTCTTGCCTAAAGGGATATGCAAAAAACTTCTAACACAGCCAGAAGTGTCTTTCTGTATTGCAAACATGATTTTATTCATTCACAAAAAAAAAATCTTATGTTTTTCACCATTTCTCTTCCCGTTGTATAAAACGCTTTTCTCTGACCCAGAAATAAGGTTTTCAACATAAGCAGGCATAAGCTCCGTTAGAGCGCTCAGAAGCTCTAACTCACTGTTAGTGGTCATAGAGACGCTGGACGGAGCGATCTGACCACTGAAACTCTTGCCTAAAGGGATATGCAAAAAACTTCTAACACAGCGAGAAGTGTCTTTCTGTATTGCAAACATGATTTTATTCATGCACAAAAAAAAAATCTTATGTTTTTCACCATTTCTCTTCCCGTTGCATAAAACGCTTTTCTCTGACCCAGAAATAAGGTTTTCAACATAAGCAGGCATAAGCTCCGTTAGAGCGCTCAGAAGCTCTAACTCACTGTTAGTGGTCATAGAGACGCTGGACGGAGCGATCTGACCACTGAAACTCTTGCCTAAAGGGATATGCAAAAAACTTCTAACACAGCCAGAATTGTCTTTCTGTATTGCAAACATGATTTTATTCATGCACATAAAAAAAAATCTTATGTTTTTCACCATTTCTCTTCCCGTTGCATAAAACGCTTTTCTCTGACCCAGAAATAAGGTTTTCAACATAAGCAGGCATAAGCTCCGTTAGAGCGCTCAGAAGCTCTAACTCACTGTTAGTGGTCATAGAGACGCTGGACGGAGGGATCTGACCACTGAAACTCTTGCCTAAAGGGATATGCAAAAAACTTCTAACACAGCGAGAAGTGTCTTTCTGTATTGCAAACATGATTTTATTCATGCACAAAAAAAAAATCTTATGTTTTTCACCATTTCTCTTCCCGTTGCATAAAACGCTTTTCTCTGACCCAGAAATAAGGTTTTCAACATAAGCAGGCATAAGCTCCGTTAGAGCGCTCAGAAGCTCTAACTCACTGTTAGTGGTCATAGAGACGCTGGACGGAGCGATCTGACCACTGAAACTCTTGCCTAAAGGGATATGCAAAAAACTTCTAACACAGCGAGAAGTGTCTTTCTGTATTGCAAACATGATTTTATTCATGCACAAAAAAAAAATCTTATGTTTTTCACCATTTCTCTTCCCGTTGCATAAAACGCTTTTCTCTGACCCAGAAATAAGGTTTTCAACATAAGCAGGCATAAGCTCCGTTAGAGCGCTCAGAAGCTCTAACTCACTGTTACTGGTCATAGAGAGGCTGGACGGAGCGATCTGACCACTGAAACTCTTGCCTAAAGGGATATGCAAAAAACTTCTAACACAGCCAGAAGTGTCTTTCTGTATTGCAAACATGATTTTATTCATTCACAAAAAAAAAATCTTATGTTTTTCACCATTTCTCTTCCCGTTGTATAAAACGCTTTTCTCTGACCCAGAAATAAGGTTTTCAACATAAGCAGGCATAAGCTCCGTTAGAGCGCTCAGAAGCTCTAACTCACTGTTAGTGGTCATAGAGACGCTGGACGGAGCGATCTGACCACTGAAACTCTTGCCTAAAGGGATATGCAAAAAACTTCTAACACAGCGAGAAGTGTCTTTCTGTATTGCAAACATGATTTTATTCATGCACAAAAAAAAAATCTTATGTTTTTCACCATTTCTCTTCCCGTTGCATAAAACGCTTTTCTCTGACCCAGAAATAAGGTTTTCAACATAAGCAGGCATAAGCTCCGTTAGAGCGCTCAGAAGCTCTAACTCACTGTTAGTGGTCATAGAGACGCTGGACGGAGCGATCTGACCACTGAAACTCTTGCCTAAAGGGATATGCAAAAAACTTCTAACACAGCCAGAAGTGTCTTTCTGTATTGCAAACATGATTTTATCCATGCACAAAAAAAAAATCTTATGTTTTTCACCATTTCTCTTCCCGTTGCATAAAACGCTTTTCTCTGACCCAGAAATAAGGTTTTCAACATAAGCAGGCATAAGCTCCGTTAGAGCGCTCAGACGCTCTAACTCACTGTTACTGGTCATAGAGAGGCTGGACGGAGCGATCTGACCACTGAAACTCTTGCCTAAAGGGATATGCAAAAAACTTCTAACACAGCGAGAAGTGTCTTTCTGTATTGCAAACATGATTTTATTCATGCACAAAAAAAAAATCTTATGTTTTTCACCATTTCTCTTCCCGTTGCATAAAACGCTTTTCTCTGACCCAGAAATAAGGTTTTCAACATAAGCAGGCATAAGCTCCGTTAGAGCGCTCAGACGCTCTAACTCACTGTTACTGGTCATAGAGAGGCTGGACGGAGCGATCTGACCACTGAAACTCTTGCCTAAAGGGATATGCAAAAAACTTCTAACACAGCCAGAAGTGTCTTTCTGTATTGCAAACATGATTTTATTCATTCACAAAAAAAAAATCTTATGTTTTTCACCATTTCTCTTCCCGTTGTATAAAACGCTTTTCTCTGACCCAGAAATAAGGTTTTCAACATAAGCAGGCATAAGCTCCGTTAGAGCGCTCAGAAGCTCTAACTCACTGTTAGTGGTCATAGAGACGCTGGACGGAGCGATCTGACCACTGAAACTCTTGCCTAAAGGGATATGCAAAAAACTTCTAACACAGCGAGAAGTGTCTTTCTGTATTGCAAACATGATTTTATTCATGCACAAAAAAAAAATCTTATGTTTTTCACCATTTCTCTTCCCGTTGCATAAAACGCTTTTCTCTGACCCAGAAATAAGGTTTTCAACATAAGCAGGCATAAGCTCCGTTAGAGCGCTCAGAAGCTCTAACTCACTGTTAGTGGTCATAGAGACGCTGGACGGAGCGATCTGACCACTGAAACTCTTGCCTAAAGGGATATGCAAAAAACTTCTAACACAGCCAGAAGTGTCTTTCTGTATTGCAAACATGATTTTATTCATTCACAAAAAAAAAATCTTATGTTTTTCACCATTTCTCTTCCCGTTGTATAAAACGCTTTTCTCTGACCCAGAAATAAGGTTTTCAACATAAGCAGGCATAAGCTCCGTTAGAGCGCTCAGAAGCTCTAACTCACTGTTAGTGGTCATAGAGACGCTGGACGGAGCGATCTGACCACTGAAACTCTTGCCTAAAGGGATATGCAAAAAACTTCTAACACAGCCAGAAGTGTCTTTCTGTATTGCAAACATGATTTTATTCATGCACAAAAAAAAAATCTTATGTTTTTCACCATTTCTCTTCCCGTTGCATAAAACGCTTTTCTCTGACCCAGAAATAAGGTTTTCAACATAAGCAGGCATAAGCTCCGTTAGAGCGCTCAGAAGCTCTAACTCACTGTTAGTGGTCATAGAGACGCTGGACGGAGCGATCTGACCACTGAAACTCTTGCCTAAAGGGATATGCAAAAAACTTCTAACACAGCCAGAAGTGTCTTTCTGTATTGCAAACATGATTTTATTCATGCACAAAAAAAAAATCTTATGTTTTTCACCATTTCTCTTCCCGTTGCATAAAACGCTTTTCTCTGACCCAGAAATAAGGTTTTCAACATAAGCAGGCATAAGCTCCGTTAGAGCGCTCAGAAGCTCTAACTCACTGTTAGTGGTCATAGAGACGCTGGACGGAGGGATCTGACCACTGAAACTCTTGCCTAAAGGGATATGCAAAAAACTTCTAACACAGCGAGAAGTGTCTTTCTGTATTGCAAACATGATTTTATTCATGCACCAAAAAAATCTTATGTTTTTCACCATTTCTCTTCCAGTTGCATAAAACGCTTTTCTCTGACCCAGAAATAAGGTTTTCAACATAAGCAGGCATAAGCTCCGTTAGAGCGCTCAGACGCTCTAACTCACTGTTACTGGTCATAGAGAGGCTGGACGGAGCGATCTGACCACTGAAACTCTTACCTAAAGGGATATGCAAAAAACTTCTAACACAGCCAGAAGTGTCTTTCTGTATTGCAAACATGATTTTATTCATTCACAAAAAAAAAATCTTATGTTTTTCACCATTTCTCTTCCCGTTGCATAAAACGCTTTTCTCTGACCCAGAAATAAGGTTTTCAATATAAGCAGGCATAAGCTCCGTTAGAGCGCTCAGAAGCTCTAACTCACTGTTAGTGGTCATAGAGACGCTGGACGGAGCGATCTGACCACTGAAACTCTTGCCTAAAGGGATATGCAAAAAACTTCTAACACAGCGAGAAGTGTCTTTCTGTATTGCAAACATGATTTTATTCATGCACAAAAAAAAAATCTTATGTTTTTCACCATTTCTCTTCCCGTTGCATAAAACGCTTTTCTCTGACCCAGAAATAAGGTTTTCAACATAAGCAGGCATAAGCTCCGTTAGAGCGCTCAGAAGCTCTAACTCACTGTTAGTGGTCATAGAGACGCTGGACGGAGGGATCTGACCACTGAAACTCTTGCCTAAAGGGATATGCAAAAAACTTCTAACACAACGAGAAGTGTCTTTCTGTATTGCAAACATGATTTTATTCATGCACAAAAAAAAAATCTTATGTTTTTCACCATTTCTCTTCCCGTTGCATAAAACGCTTTTCTCTGACCCAGAAATAAGGTTTTCAACATAAGCAGGCATAAGCTCCGTTAGAGCGCTCAGAAGCTCTAACTCACTGTTAGTGGTCATAGAGACGCTGGACGGAGCGATCTGACCACTGAAACTCTTGCCTAAAGGGATATGCAAAAAACTTCTAACACAGCGAGAAGTGTCTTTCTGTATTGCAAACATGATTTTATTCATGCACAAAAAAAAAATCTTATGTTTTTCACCATTTCTCTTCCCGTTTCATAAAACGCTTTTCTCTGACCCAGAAATAAGGTTTTCAACATAAGCAGGCATAAGCTCCGTTAGAGCGCTCAGAAGCTCTAACTCACTGTTAGTGGTCATAGAGACGCTGGACGGAGCGATCTGACCACTGAAACTCTTGCCTAAAGGGATATGCAAAAAACTTCTAACACAGCGAGAAGTGTCTTTCTGTATTGCAAACATGATTTTATTCATGCACAAAAAAAAAATCTTATGTTTTTCACCATTTCTCTTCCAGTTGCATAAAACGCTTTTCTCTGACCCAGAAATAAGGTTTTCAACATAAGCAGGCATAAGCTCCGTTAGAGCGCTCAGACGCTCTAACTCACTGTTACTGGTCATAGAGAGGCTGGACGGAGCGATCTGACCACTGAAACTCTTGCCTAAAGGGATATGCAAAAAACTTCTAACACAGCCAGAAGTGTCTTTCTGTATTGCAAACATGATTTTATTCATTCACAAAAAAAAAATCTTATGTTTTTCACCATTTCTCTTCCCGTTGCATAAAACGCTTTTCTCTGACCCAGAAATAAGGTTTTCAACATAAGCAGGCATAAGCTCCGTTAGAGCGCTCAGAAGCTCTAACTCACTGTTAGTGGTCATAGAGACGCTGGACGGAGCGATCTGACCACTGAAACTCTTGCCTAAAGGGATATGCAAAAAACTTCTAACACAGCCAGAAGTGTCTTTCTGTATTGCAAACATGATTTTATTCATGCACAAAAAAAAAATCTTATGTTTTTCACCATTTCTCTTCCCGTTGCATAAAACGCTTTTCTCTGACCCAGAAATAAGGTTTTCAACATAAGCAGGCATAAGCTCCGTTAGAGCGCTCAGAAGCTCTAACTCACTGTTAGTGGTCATAGAGACGCTGGACGGAGGGATCTGACCACTGAAACTCTTGCCTAAAGGGATATGCAAAAAACTTCTAACACAGCGAGAAGTGTCTTTCTGTATTGCAAACATGATTTTATTCATGCACCAAAAAAATCTTATGTTTTTCACCATTTCTCTTCCAGTTGCATAAAACGCTTTTCTCTGACCCAGAAATAAGGTTTTCAACATAAGCAGGCATAAGCTCCGTTAGAGCGCTCAGACGCTCTAACTCACTGTTACTGGTCATAGAGAGGCTGGACGGAGCGATCTGACCACTGAAACTCTTGCCTAAAGGGATATGCAAAAAACTTCTAACACAGCCAGAAGTGTCTTTCTGTATTGCAAACATGATTTTATTCATTCACAAAAAAAAAATCTTATGTTTTTCACCATTTCTCTTCCCGTTGCATAAAACGCTTTTCTCTGACCCAGAAATAAGGTTTTCAATATAAGCAGGCATAAGCTCCGTTAGAGCGCTCAGAAGCTCTAACTCACTGTTAGTGGTCATAGAGACGCTGGACGGAGCGATCTGACCACTGAAACTCTTGCCTAAAGGGATATGCAAAAAACTTCTAACACAGCGAGAAGTGTCTTTCTGTATTGCAAACATGATTTTATTCATGCACAAAAAAAAAATCTTATGTTTTTCACCATTTCTCTTCCCGTTGCATAAAACGCTTTTCTCTGACCCAGAAATAAGGTTTTCAACATAAGCAGGCATAAGCTCCGTTAGAGCGCTCAGAAGCTCTAACTCACTGTTAGTGGTCATAGAGACGCTGGACGGAGGGATCTGACCACTGAAACTCTTGCCTAAAGGGATATGCAAAAAACTTCTAACACAACGAGAAGTGTCTTTCTGTATTGCAAACATGATTTTATTCATGCACAAAAAAAAAATCTTATGTTTTTCACCATTTCTCTTCCCGTTGCATAAAACGCTTTTCTCTGACCCAGAAATAAGGTTTTCAACATAAGCAGGCATAAGCTCCGTTAGAGCGCTCAGAAGCTCTAACTCACTGTTAGTGGTCATAGAGACGCTGGACGGAGCGATCTGACCACTGAAACTCTTGCCTAAAGGGATATGCAAAAAACTTCTAACACAGCGAGAAGTGTCTTTCTGTATTGCAAACATGATTTTATTCATGCACAAAAAAAAAATCTTATGTTTTTCACCATTTCTCTTCCCGTTTCATAAAACGCTTTTCTCTGACCCAGAAATAAGGTTTTCAACATAAGCAGGCATAAGCTCCGTTAGAGCGCTCAGAAGCTCTAACTCACTGTTAGTGGTCATAGAGACGCTGGACGGAGCGATCTGACCACTGAAACTCTTGCCTAAAGGGATATGCAAAAAACTTCTAACACAGCGAGAAGTGTCTTTCTGTATTGCAAACATGATTTTATTCATGCACAAAAAAAAAATCTTATGTTTTTCACCATTTCTCTTCCAGTTGCATAAAACGCTTTTCTCTGACCCAGAAATAAGGTTTTCAACATAAGCAGGCATAAGCTCCGTTAGAGCGCTCAGACGCTCTAACTCACTGTTACTGGTCATAGAGAGGCTGGACGGAGCGATCTGACCACTGAAACTCTTGCCTAAAGGGATATGCAAAAAACTTCTAACACAGCCAGAAGTGTCTTTCTGTATTGCAAACATGATTTTATTCATTCACAAAAAAAAAATCTTATGTTTTTCACCATTTCTCTTCCCGTTGCATAAAACGCTTTTCTCTGACCCAGAAATAAGGTTTTCAACATAAGCAGGCATAAGCTCCGTTAGAGCGCTCAGAAGCTCTAACTCACTGTTAGTGGTCATAGAGACGCTGGACGGAGCGATCTGACCACTGAAACTCTTGCCTAAAGGGATATGCAAAAAACTTCTAACACAGCGAGAAGTGTCTTTCTGTATTGCAAACATGATTTTATTCATGCACAAAAAAAAAATCTTATGTTTTTCACCATTTCTCTTCCCGTTGCATAAAACGCTTTTCTCTGACCCAGAAATAAGGTTTTCAATATAAGCAGGCATAAGCTCCGTTAGAGCGCTCAGAAGCTCTAACTCACTGTTAGTGGTCATAGAGACGCTGGACGGAGCGATCTGACCACTGAAACTCTTGCCTAAAGGGATATGCAAAAAACTTCTAACACAGCGAGAAGTGTCTTTCTGTATTGCAAACATGATTTTATTCATGCACAAAAAAAAAATCTTATGTTTTTCACCATTTCTCTTCCCGTTGCATAAAACGCTTTTCTCTGACCCAGAAATAAGGTTTTCAACATAAGCAGGCATAAGCTCCGTTAGAGCGCTCAGACGCTCTAACTCACTGTTACTGGTCATAGAGAGGCTGGACGGAGCGATCTGACCACTGAAACTCTTGCCTAAAGGGATATGCAAAAAACTTCTAACACAGCCAGAAGTGTCTTTCTGTATTGCAAACATGATTTTATTCATTCACAAAAAAAAAATCTTATGTTTTTCACCATTTCTCTTCCCGTTGTATAAAACGCTTTTCTCTGACCCAGAAATAAGGTTTTCAACATAAGCAGGCATAAGCTCCGTTAGAGCGCTCAGAAGCTCTAACTCACTGTTAGTGGTCATAGAGACGCTGGACGGAGCGATCTGACCACTGAAACTCTTGCCTAAAGGGATATGCAAAAAACTTCTAACACAGCGAGAAGTGTCTTTCTGTATTGCAAACATGATTTTATTCATGCACAAAAAAAAAATCTTATGTTTTTCACCATTTCTCTTCCCGTTGCATAAAACGCTTTTCTCTGACCCAGAAATAAGGTTTTCAACATAAGCAGGCATAAGCTCCGTTAGAGCGCTCAGAAGCTCTAACTCACTGTTAGTGGTCATAGAGACGCTGGACGGAGCGATCTGACCACTGAAACTCTTGCCTAAAGGGATATGCAAAAAACTTCTAACACAGCCAGAAGTGTCTTTCTGTATTGCAAACATGATTTTATTCATTCACAAAAAAAAAATCTTATGTTTTTCACCATTTCTCTTCCCGTTGTATAAAACGCTTTTCTCTGACCCAGAAATAAGGTTTTCAACATAAGCAGGCATAAGCTCCGTTAGAGCGCTCAGAAGCTCTAACTCACTGTTAGTGGTCATAGAGACGCTGGACGGAGCGATCTGACCACTGAAACTCTTGCCTAAAGGGATATGCAAAAAACTTCTAACACAGCCAGAAGTGTCTTTCTGTATTGCAAACATGATTTTATTCATGCACAAAAAAAAAATCTTATGTTTTTCACCATTTCTCTTCCCGTTGCATAAAACGCTTTTCTCTGACCCAGAAATAAGGTTTTCAACATAAGCAGGCATAAGCTCCGTTAGAGCGCTCAGAAGCTCTAACTCACTGTTAGTGGTCATAGAGACGCTGGACGGAGCGATCTGACCACTGAAACTCTTGCCTAAAGGGATATGCAAAAAACTTCTAACACAGCCAGAAGTGTCTTTCTGTATTGCAAACATGATTTTATTCATGCACAAAAAAAAAATCTTATGTTTTTCACCATTTCTCTTCCCGTTGCATAAAACGCTTTTCTCTGACCCAGAAATAAGGTTTTCAACATAAGCAGGCATAAGCTCCGTTAGAGCGCTCAGAAGCTCTAACTCACTGTTAGTGGTCATAGAGACGCTGGACGGAGGGATCTGACCACTGAAACTCTTGCCTAAAGGGATATGCAAAAAACTTCTAACACAGCGAGAAGTGTCTTTCTGTATTGCAAACATGATTTTATTCATGCACCAAAAAAATCTTATGTTTTTCACCATTTCTCTTCCAGTTGCATAAAACGCTTTTCTCTGACCCAGAAATAAGGTTTTCAACATAAGCAGGCATAAGCTCCGTTAGAGCGCTCAGACGCTCTAACTCACTGTTACTGGTCATAGAGAGGCTGGACGGAGCGATCTGACCACTGAAACTCTTGCCTAAAGGGATATGCAAAAAACTTCTAACACAGCCAGAAGTGTCTTTCTGTATTGCAAACATGATTTTATTCATTCACAAAAAAAAAATCTTATGTTTTTCACCATTTCTCTTCCCGTTGCATAAAACGCTTTTCTCTGACCCAGAAATAAGGTTTTCAATATAAGCAGGCATAAGCTCCGTTAGAGCGCTCAGAAGCTCTAACTCACTGTTAGTGGTCATAGAGACGCTGGACGGAGCGATCTGACCACTGAAACTCTTGCCTAAAGGGATATGCAAAAAACTTCTAACACAGCGAGAAGTGTCTTTCTGTATTGCAAACATGATTTTATTCATGCACAAAAAAAAAATCTTATGTTTTTCACCATTTCTCTTCCCGTTGCATAAAACGCTTTTCTCTGACCCAGAAATAAGGTTTTCAACATAAGCAGGCATAAGCTCCGTTAGAGCGCTCAGAAGCTCTAACTCACTGTTAGTGGTCATAGAGACGCTGGACGGAGGGATCTGACCACTGAAACTCTTGCCTAAAGGGATATGCAAAAAACTTCTAACACAACGAGAAGTGTCTTTCTGTATTGCAAACATGATTTTATTCATGCACAAAAAAAAAATCTTATGTTTTTCACCATTTCTCTTCCCGTTGCATAAAACGCTTTTCTCTGACCCAGAAATAAGGTTTTCAACATAAGCAGGCATAAGCTCCGTTAGAGCGCTCAGAAGCTCTAACTCACTGTTAGTGGTCATAGAGACGCTGGACGGAGCGATCTGACCACTGAAACTCTTGCCTAAAGGGATATGCAAAAAACTTCTAACACAGCGAGAAGTGTCTTTCTGTATTGCAAACATGATTTTATTCATGCACAAAAAAAAAATCTTATGTTTTTCACCATTTCTCTTCCCGTTTCATAAAACGCTTTTCTCTGACCCAGAAATAAGGTTTTCAACATAAGCAGGCATAAGCTCCGTTTGAGCGCTCAGAAGCTCTAACTCACTGTTAGTGGTCATAGAGACGCTGGACGGAGCGATCTGACCACTGAAACTCTTGCCTAAAGGGATATGCAAAAAACTTCTAACACAGCGAGAAGTGTCTTTCTGTATTGCAAACATGATTTTATTCATGCACAAAAAAAAAATCTTATGTTTTTCACCATTTCTCTTCCAGTTGCATAAAACGCTTTTCTCTGACCCAGAAATAAGGTTTTCAACATAAGCAGGCATAAGCTCCGTTAGAGCGCTCAGACGCTCTAACTCACTGTTACTGGTCATAGAGAGGCTGGACGGAGCGATCTGACCACTGAAACTCTTGCCTAAAGGGATATGCAAAAAACTTCTAACACAGCCAGAAGTGTCTTTCTGTATTGCAAACATGATTTTATTCATTCACAAAAAAAAAATCTTATGTTTTTCACCATTTCTCTTCCCGTTGCATAAAACGCTTTTCTCTGACCCAGAAATAAGGTTTTCAACATAAGCAGGCATAAGCTCCGTTAGAGCGCTCAGAAGCTCTAACTCACTGTTAGTGGTCATAGAGACGCTGGACGGAGCGATCTGACCACTGAAACTCTTGCCTAAAGGGATATGCAAAAAACTTCTAACACAGCGAGAAGTGTCTTTCTGTATTGCAAACATGATTTTATTCATGCACAAAAAAAAAATCTTATGTTTTTCACCATTTCTCTTCCCGTTGCATAAAACGCTTTTCTCTGACCCAGAAATAAGGTTTTCAACATAAGCAGGCATAAGCTCCGTTAGAGCGCTCAGAAGCTCTAACTCACTGTTAGTGGTCATAGAGACGCTGGACGGAGCGATCTGACCACTGAAACTCTTGCCTAAAGGGATATGCAAAAAACTTCTAACACAGCCAGAAGTGTCTTTCTGTATTGCAAACATGATTTTATTCATGCACATAAAAAAAAATCTTATGTTTTTCACCATTTCTCTTCCCGTTGCATAAAACGCTTTTCTCTGACCCAGAAATAAGGTTTTCAACATAAGCAGGCATAAGCTCCGTTAGAGCGCTCAGAAGCTCTAACTCACTGTTAGTGGTCATAGAGACGCTGGACGGAGGGATCTGACCACTGAAACTCTTGCCTAAAGGGATATGCAAAAAACTTCTAACACAGCGAGAAGTGTCTTTCTGTATTGCAAACATGATTTTATTCATGCACAAAAAAAAAATCTTATGTTTTTCACCATTTCTCTTCCCGTTGCATAAAACGCTTTTCTCTGACCCAGAAATAAGGTTTTCAACATAAGCAGGCATAAGCTCCGTTAGAGCGCTCAGAAGCTCTAACTCACTGTTAGTGGTCATAGAGACGCTGGACGGAGCGATCTGACCACTGAAACTCTTGCCTAAAGGGATATGCAAAAAACTTCTAACACAGCGAGAAGTGTCTTTCTGTATTGCAAACATGATTTTATTCATGCACAAAAATTTTTTTTTATATTTTTCACCATTTCTCTTCCCGTTGCATAAAACGCTTTTCTCTGACCCAGAAATAAGGTTTTCAACATAAGCAGGCATAAGCTCCGTTAGAGCGCTCAGAAGCTCTAACTCACTGTTAGTGGTCATAGAGACGCTGAACGGAGCGATCTGACCACTGAAACTCTTGCCTAAAGGGATATGCAAAAAACTTCTAACACAGCCAGAAGTGTCTTTCTGTATTGCAAACATGATTTTATTCATGCACAAAAAAAAAATCTTATGTTTTTCACCATTTCTCTTCCTGTTGCATAAAACGCTTTTCTCTGACCCAGAAATAAGGTTTTCAACATAAGCAGGCATAAGCTCCGTTAGAGCGCTCAGACGCTCTAACTCACTGTTACTGGTCATAGAGAGGCTGGACGGAGCGATCTGACCACTGAAACTCTTGCCTAAAGGGATGTGAAAAAAAAATTCTAACACAGCGAGAAGTGTCTTTCTGTATTGCAAACATGATTTTATTCATGCACAAAAAAAAAATCTTATGTTTTTCACCATTTCTCTTCCCGTTGCATAAAACGCTTTTCTCTGACCCAGAAATAAGGTTTTCAACATAAGCAGGCATAAGCTCCGTTAGAGCGCTCAGACGCTCTAACTCACTGTTACTGGTCATAGAGAGGCTGGACGGAGCGATCTGACCACTGAAACTCTTGCCTAAAGGGATGTGAAAAAAAAATTCTAACACAGCGAGAAGTGTCTTTCTGTATTGCAAACATGATTTTATTCATGCACAAAAAAAAAATCTTATGTTTTTCACCATTTCTCTTCCCGTTGCATGAAACGCTTTTCTCTAACCCAGAAATAAGGTTTTCAACATAAGCAGGCATAAGCTCCGTTAGAGCGCTCAGAAGCTCTAACTCACTATTAGTGGTCATAGAGACGCTGGACGGAGCGATCTGACCACTGAAACTCTTGCCTAAAGGGATATGCAAAAAACTTCTAACACAGCGAGAAGTGTCTTTCTGTATTGCAAACATGATTTTATTCATGCACAAAAAATTTTTTTTGTTTTTCACCATTTCTCTTCCCGTTGCATAAAACGCTTTTCTCTGACCCAGAAATAAGGTTTTCAACATAAGCAGGCATAAGCTCTGTTAGAGCGCTCAGACGCTCTAACTCACTGTTACTGGTCATAGAGAGGCTGGACGGAGCGATCTGACCACTGAAACTCTTGCCTAAAGGGATATGCAAAAAACTTCTAACACAGCGAGAAGTGTCTTTCTGTATTGCAAACATGATTTTATTCATGCACAAAAAAAAAATCTTATGTTTTTCACCATTTCTCTTCCCGTTGCATAAAACGCTTTTCTCTGACCCAGAAATAAGGTTTTCAACATAAGCAGGCATAAGCTCCGTTAGAGCGCTCAGAAGCTCTAACTCACTGTTAGTGGTCATAGAGACGCTGGACGGAGGGATCTGACCACTGAAACTCTTGCCTAAAGGGATATGCAAAAAACTTCTAACACAGCGAGAAGTGTCTTTCTGTATTGCAAACATGATTTTATTCATGCACAAAAAAAAAATCTTATGTTTTTCACCATTTCTCTTCCCGTTGCATAAAACGCTTTTCTCTGACCCAGAAATAAGGTTTTCAACATAAGCAGGCATAAGCTCCGTTAGAGCGCTCAGAAGCTCTAACTCACTGTTAGTGGTCATAGAGACGCTGGACGGAGCGATCTGACCACTGAAACTCTTGCCTAAAGGGATATGCAAAAAACTTCTAACACAGCGAGAAGTGTCTTTCTGTATTGCAAACATGATTTTATTCATGCACAAAAATTTTTTTTTCTTTTTCACCATTTCTCTTCCCGTTGCATAAAACGCTTTTCTCTGACCCAGAAATAAGGTTTTCAACATAAGCAGGCATAAGCTCTGTTAGAGCGCTCAGACGCTCTAACTCACTGTTACTGGTCATAGAGAGGCTGGACGGAGCGATCTGACCACTGAAACTCTTGCCTAAAGGGATATGCAAAAAACTTCTAACACAGCGAGAAGTGTCTTTCTGTATTGCAAACATGATTTTATTCATGCACAAAAAAAAAATCTTATGTTTTTCACCATTTCTCTTCCCGTTGCATAAAACGCTTTTCTCTGACCCAGAAATAAGGTTTTCAACATAAGCAGGCATAAGCTCCGTTAGAGCGCTCAGACGCTCTAACTCACTGTTACTGGTCATAGAGAGGCTGGACGGAGCGATCTGACCACTGAAACTCTTGCCTAAAGGGATATGCAAAAAACTTCTAACACAGCCAGAAGTGTCTTTCTGTATTGCAAACATGATTTTATTCATTCACAAAAAAAAAATCTTATGTTTTTCACCATTTCTCTTCCCGTTGTATAAAACGCTTTTCTCTGACCCAGAAATAAGGTTTTCAACATAAGCAGGCATAAGCTCCGTTAGAGCGCTCAGACGCTCTAACTCACTGTTAGTGGTCATAGAGACGCTGGACGGAGCGATCTGACCACTGAAACTCTTGCCTAAAGGGATATGCAAAAAACTTCTAACACAGCGAGAAGTGTCTTTCTGTATTGCAAACATGATTTTATTCATGCACAAAAAAAAAATCTTATGTTTTTCACCATTTCTCTTCCCGTTGCATAAAACGCTTTTCTCTGACCCAGAAATAAGGTTTTCAACATAAGCAGGCATAAGCTCCGTTAGAGCGCTCAGAAGCTCTAACTCACTGTTAGTGGTCATAGAGACGCTGGACGGAGCGATCTGACCACTGAAACTCTTGCCTAAAGGGATATGCAAAAAACTTCTAACACAGCCAGAAGTGTCTTTCTGTATTGCAAACATGATTTTATTCATGCACAAAAAAAAAATCTTATGTTTTTCACCATTTCTCTTCCCGTTGCATAAAACGCTTTTCTCTGACCCAGAAATAAGGTTTTCAACATAAGCAGGCATAAGCTCCGTTAGAGCGCTCAGAAGCTCTAACTCACTGTTAGTGGTCATAGAGACGCTGGACGGAGGGATCTGACCACTGAAACTCTTGCCTAAAGGGATATGCAAAAAACTTCTAACACAGCGAGGTGTCTTTCTGTATTGCAAACATGATTTTATTCATGCACAAAAAAAAAATCTTATGTTTTTCACCATTTCTCTTCCCGTTGCATAAAACGCTTTTCTCTGACCCAGAAATAAGGTTTTCAACATAAGCAGGCATAAGCTCCGTTAGAGCGCTCAGAAGCTCTAACTCACTGTTAGTGGTCATAGAGACGCTGGACGGAGCGATCTGACCACTGAAACTCTTGCCTAAAGGGATATGCAAAAAACTTCTAACACAGCGAGAAGTGTCTTTCTGTATTGCAAACATGATTTTATTCATGCACAAAAAAATTTTTTTTATATTTTTCACCATTTCTCTTCCCGTTGCATAAAACGCTTTTCTCTGACCCAGAAATAAGGTTTTCAACATAAGCAGGCATAAGCTCCGTTAGAGCGCTCAGAAGCTCTAACTCACTGTTAGTGGTCATAGAGACGCTGAACGGAGCGATCTGACCACTGAAACTCTTGCCTAAAGGGATATGCAAAAAACTTCTAACACAGCCAGAAGTGTCTTTCTGTATTGCAAACATGATTTTATTCATGCACAAAAAAAAAATCTTATGTTTTTCACCATTTCTCTTCCTGTTGCATAAAACGCTTTTCTCTGACCCAGAAATAAGGTTTTCAACATAAGCAGGCATCAGCTCCGTTAGAGCGCTCAGACGTTCTAACTCACTGTTACTGGTCATAGAGAGGCTGGACGGAGCGATCCGACCACTGAAACTCTTGCCTAAAGGGATATGCAAAAAACTTCTAACACAGCGAGAAGTGTCTTTCTGTATTGCAAACATGATTTTATTCATGCACAAAAAAAAAATCTTATGTTTTTCACCATTTCTCTTCCCGTTGCATAAAACGCTTTTCTCTGACCCAGAAATAAGGTTTTCAACATAAGCAGGCATAAGCTCCGTTAGAGCGCTCAGAAGCTCTAACTCACTGTTAGTGGTCATAGAGACGCTGGACGGAGCGATCTGACCACTGAAACTCTTGCCTAAAGGGATATGCAAAAAACTTCTAACACAGCCAGAAGTGTCTTTCTGTATTGCAAACATGATTTTATTCATGCACAAAAATTTTTTTTTGTTTTTCACCATTTCTCTTCCCGTTGCATAAAACGCTTTTCTCTGACCCAGAAATAAGGTTTTCAACATAAGCAGGCATAAGCTCTGTTAGAGCGCTCAGACGCTCTAACTCACTGTTACTGGTCATAGAGAGGCTGGACGGAGCGATCTGACCACTGAAACTCTTGCCTAAAGGGATATGCAAAAAACTTCTAACACAGCGAGAAGTGTCTTTCTGTATTGCAAACATGATTTTATTCATGCACAAAAAAAAAATCTTATGTTTTTCACCATTTCTCTTCCCGTTGCATAAAACGCTTTTCTCTGACCCAGAAATAAGGTTTTCAACATAAGCAGGCATAAGCTCCGTTAGAGCGCTCAGACGCTCTAACTCACTGTTAGTGGTCATAGAGACGCTGGACGGAGCGATCTGACCACTGAAACTCTTGCATAAAGGGATATGCAAAAAACTTCTAACACAGAAGTGTCTTTCTGTATTGCAAACATGATTTTATTCATGCACAAAAAAAAAATCTTATGTTTTTCACCATTTCTCTTCCTGTTGCATAAAACGCTTTTCTCTGACCCAGAAATAAGGTTTTCAACATAAGCAGGCATAAGCTCCGTTAGAGCGCTCAGACGCTCTAACTCACTGTTACTGGTCATAGAGAGGCTGGACGGAGCGATCTGACCACTGAAACTCTTGCCTAAAGGGATGTGAAAAAAAAATTCTAACACAGCGAGAAGTGTCTTTCTGTATTGCAAACATGATTTTATTCATGCACAAAAAAAAAATCTTATGTTTTTCACCATTTCTCTTCCCGTTGCATAAAACGCTTTTCTCTGACCCAGAAATAAGGTTTTCAACATAAGCAGGCATAAGCTCCGTTAGAGCGCTCAGACGCTCTAACTCACTGTTACTGGTCATAGAGAGGCTGGACGGAGCGATCTGACCACTGAAACTCTTGCCTAAAGGGATGTGAAAAAAAAATTCTAACACAGCGAGAAGTGTCTTTCTGTATTGCAAACATGATTTTATTCATGCACAAAAAAAAAATCTTATGTTTTTCACCATTTCTCTTCCCGTTGCATGAAACGCTTTTCTCTAACCCAGAAATAAGGTTTTCAACATAAGCAGGCATAAGCTCCGTTAGAGCGCTCAGAAGCTCTAACTCACTATTAGTGGTCATAGAGACGCTGGACGGAGCGATCTGACCACTGAAACTCTTGCCTAAAGGGATATGCAAAAAACTTCTAACACAGCGAGAAGTGTCTTTCTGTATTGCAAACATGATTTTATTCATGCACAAAAAATTTTTTTTGTTTTTCACCATTTCTCTTCCCGTTGCATAAAACGCTTTTCTCTGACCCAGAAATAAGGTTTTCAACATAAGCAGGCATAAGCTCTGTTAGAGCGCTCAGACGCTCTAACTCACTGTTACTGGTCATAGAGAGGCTGGACGGAGCGATCTGACCACTGAAACTCTTGCCTAAAGGGATATGCAAAAAACTTCTAACACAGCGAGAAGTGTCTTTCTGTATTGCAAACATGATTTTATTCATGCACAAAAAAAAAATCTTATGTTTTTCACCATTTCTCTTCCCGTTGCATAAAACGCTTTTCTCTGACCCAGAAATAAGGTTTTCAACATAAGCAGGCATAAGCTCCGTTAGAGCGCTCAGAAGCTCTAACTCACTGTTAGTGGTCATAGAGACGCTGGACGGAGGGATCTGACCACTGAAACTCTTGCCTAAAGGGATATGCAAAAAACTTCTAACACAGCGAGAAGTGTCTTTCTGTATTGCAAACATGATTTTATTCATGCACAAAAAAAAAATCTTATGTTTTTCACCATTTCTCTTCCCGTTGCATAAAACGCTTTTCTCTGACCCAGAAATAAGGTTTTCAACATAAGCAGGCATAAGCTCCGTTAGAGCGCTCAGAAGCTCTAACTCACTGTTAGTGGTCATAGAGACGCTGGACGGAGCGATCTGACCACTGAAACTCTTGCCTAAAGGGATATGCAAAAAACTTCTAACACAGCGAGAAGTGTCTTTCTGTATTGCAAACATGATTTTATTCATGCACAAAAATTTTTTTTTCTTTTTCACCATTTCTCTTCCCGTTGCATAAAACGCTTTTCTCTGACCCAGAAATAAGGTTTTCAACATAAGCAGGCATAAGCTCTGTTAGAGCGCTCAGACGCTCTAACTCACTGTTACTGGTCATAGAGAGGCTGGACGGAGCGATCTGACCACTGAAACTCTTGCCTAAAGGGATATGCAAAAAACTTCTAACACAGCGAGAAGTGTCTTTCTGTATTGCAAACATGATTTTATTCATGCACAAAAAAAAAATCTTATGTTTTTCACCATTTCTCTTCCCGTTGCATAAAACGCTTTTCTCTGACCCAGAAATAAGGTTTTCAACATAAGCAGGCATAAGCTCCGTTAGAGCGCTCAGACGCTCTAACTCACTGTTACTGGTCATAGAGAGGCTGGACGGAGCGATCTGACCACTGAAACTCTTGCCTAAAGGGATATGCAAAAAACTTCTAACACAGCCAGAAGTGTCTTTCTGTATTGCAAACATGATTTTATTCATGCACAAAAAAAAAATCTTATGTTTTTCACCATTTCTCTTCCCGTTGCATAAAACGCTTTTCTCTGACCCAGAAATAAGGTTTTCAACATAAGCAGGCATAAGCTCCGTTAGAGCGCTCAGAAGCTCTAACTCACTGTTAGTGGTCATAGAGACGCTGGACGGAGGGATCTGACCACTGAAACTCTTGCCTAAAGGGATATGCAAAAAACTTCTAACACAGCGAGGTGTCTTTCTGTATTGCAAACATGATTTTATTCATGCACAAAAAAAAAATCTTATGTTTTTCACCATTTCTCTTCCCGTTGCATAAAACGCTTTTCTCTGACCCAGAAATAAGGTTTTCAACATAAGCAGGCATAAGCTCCGTTAGAGCGCTCAGAAGCTCTAACTCACTGTTAGTGGTCATAGAGACGCTGGACGGAGCGATCTGACCACTGAAACTCTTGCCTAAAGGGATATGCAAAAAACTTCTAACACAGCGAGAAGTGTCTTTCTGTATTGCAAACATGATTTTATTCATGCACAAAAAAATTTTTTTTATATTTTTCACCATTTCTCTTCCCGTTGCATAAAACGCTTTTCTCTGACCCAGAAATAAGGTTTTCAACATAAGCAGGCATAAGCTCCGTTAGAGCGCTCAGAAGCTCTAACTCACTGTTAGTGGTCATAGAGACGCTGAACGGAGCGATCTGACCACTGAAACTCTTGCCTAAAGGGATATGCAAAAAACTTCTAACACAGCCAGAAGTGTCTTTCTGTATTGCAAACATGATTTTATTCATGCACAAAAAAAAAATCTTATGTTTTTCACCATTTCTCTTCCTGTTGCATAAAACGCTTTTCTCTGACCCAGAAATAAGGTTTTCAACATAAGCAGGCATCAGCTCCGTTAGAGCGCTCAGACGTTCTAACTCACTGTTACTGGTCATAGAGAGGCTGGACGGAGCGATCCGACCACTGAAACTCTTGCCTAAAGGGATATGCAAAAAACTTCTAACACAGCGAGAAGTGTCTTTCTGTATTGCAAACATGATTTTATTCATGCACAAAAAAAAAATCTTATGTTTTTCACCATTTCTCTTCCCGTTGCATAAAACGCTTTTCTCTGACCCAGAAATAAGGTTTTCAACATAAGCAGGCATAAGCTCCGTTAGAGCGCTCAGAAGCTCTAACTCACTGTTAGTGGTCATAGAGACGCTGGACGGAGCGATCTGACCACTGAAACTCTTGCCTAAAGGGATATGCAAAAAACTTCTAACACAGCCAGAAGTGTCTTTCTGTATTGCAAACATGATTTTATTCATGCACAAAAATTTTTTTTTGTTTTTCACCATTTCTCTTCCCGTTGCATAAAACGCTTTTCTCTGACCCAGAAATAAGGTTTTCAACATAAGCAGGCATAAGCTCTGTTAGAGCGCTCAGACGCTCTAACTCACTGTTACTGGTCATAGAGAGGCTGGACGGAGCGATCTGACCACTGAAACTCTTGCCTAAAGGGATATGCAAAAAACTTCTAACACAGCGAGAAGTGTCTTTCTGTATTGCAAACATGATTTTATTCATGCACAAAAAAAAAATCTTATGTTTTTCACCATTTCTCTTCCCGTTGCATAAAACGCTTTTCTCTGACCCAGAAATAAGGTTTTCAACATAAGCAGGCATAAGCTCCGTTAGAGCGCTCAGACGCTCTAACTCACTGTTAGTGGTCATAGAGACGCTGGACGGAGCGATCTGACCACTGAAACTCTTGCATAAAGGGATATGCAAAAAACTTCTAACACAGAAGTGTCTTTCTGTATTGCAAACATGATTTTATTCATGCACAAAAAAAAAATCTTATGTTTTTCACCATTTCTCTTCCCGTTGCATAAAACGCTTTTCTCTGTACCAGAAATAAGGTTTTCAACATAAGCAGGCATAAGCTCCGTTAGAGCGCTCAGAAGCTCTAACTCACTGTTAGTGGTCATAGAGACGCTGGACGGAGCGATCTGACCACTGAAACTCTTGCCTAAAGGGATATGCAAAAAACTTCTAACACAGCCAGAAGTGTCTTTCTGTATTGCAAACATGATTTTATTCATGCACAAAAAAAAAATCTTATGTTTTTCACCATTTCTCTTCCCGTTGCATAAAACGCTTTTCTCTGACCCAGAAATAAGGTTTTCAACATAAGCAGGCATAAGCTCCGTTAGAGCGCTCAGAAGCTCTAACTCACTGTTAGTGGTCATAGAGACGCTGGACGGAGCGATCCGACCACTGAAACTCTTGCCTAAAGGGATATGCAAAAAACTTCTAACACAGCGAGAAGTGTCTTTCTGTATTGCAAACATGATTTTATTCATGCACAAAAAATTTTTTTTATGTTTTTCACCATTTCTCTTCCCGTTGCATAAAACGCTTTTCTCTGACCCAGAAATAAGGTTTTCAACATAAGCAGGCATAAGCTCCGTTAGAGCGCTCAGAAGCTCTAACTCACTGTTAGTGGTCATAGAGACGCTGGACGGAGGGATCTGACCACTGAAACTCTTGCCTAAAGGGATATGCAAAAAACTTCTAACACAGCGAGAAGTGTCTTTCTGTATTGCAAACATGATTTTATTCATGCACAAAAAAAAATCTTATGTTTTTCACCATTTCTCTTCCCGTTGCATAAAACGCTTTTCTCTGACCCAGAAATAAGGTTTTCAACATAAGCAGGCATAAGCTCCGTTAGAGCGCTCAGAAGCTCTAACTCACTGTTAGTGGTCATAGAGACGCTGGACGGAGCGATCTGACCACTGAAATTCTTGCCTAAAGGGATATGCAAAAAACTTCTAACACAGCGAGAAGTGTCTTTCTGTATTGCAAACATGATTTTATTCATGCACAAAAAATTTTTTTTTATGTTTTTCACCATTTCTCTTCCCGTTGCATAAAACGCTTTTCTCTGACCCAGAAATAAGGTTTTCAACATAAGCAGGCATAAGCTCTGTTAGAGCGCTCAGACGCTCTAACTCACTGTTACGGGTCATAGAGAGGCTGGACGGAGCGATCTGACCACTGAAACTCTTGCCTAAAGGGATATGCAAAAAACTTCTAACACAGCCAGAAGTGTCTTTCTGTATTGCAAACATGATTTTATTCATGCACAAAAAAAAAATCTTATGTTTTTCACCATTTCTCTTCCCGTTGCATAAAACGCTTTTCTCTGACCCAGAAATAAGGTTTTCAACATAAGCAGGCATAAGCTCCGTTAGAGCGCTCAGAAGCTCTAACTCACTGTTAGTGGTCATAGAGACGCTGGACGGAGCGATCTGACCACTGAAATTCTTGCCTAAAGGGATATGCAAAAAACTTCTAACACAGCGAGAAGTGTCTTTCTGTATTGCAAACATGATTTTATTCATGCACAAAAAAAAAATCTTATGTTTTTCACCATTTCTCTTCCCGTTGCATAAAACGCTTTTCTCTGACCCAGAAATAAGGTTTTCAACATAAGCAGGCATAAGCTCCGTTAGAGCGCTCAGAAGCTCTAACTCACTGTTAGTGGTCATAGAGACGCTGGACGGAGCGATCTGACCACTGAAACTCTTGCCTAAAGGGATATGCAAAAAACTTCTAACACAGCGAGAAGTGTCTTTCTGTATTGCAAACATGATTTTATTCATGCACAAAAAAATTTTTTTTATATTTTTCACCATTTCTCTTCCCGTTGCATAAAACGCTTTTCTCTGACCCAGAAATAAGGTTTTCAACATAAGCAGGCATAAGCTCCGTTAGAGCGCTCAGAAGCTCTAACTCACTGTTAGTGGTCATAGAGACGCTGAACGGAGCGATCTGACCACTGAAACTCTTGCCTAAAGGGATATGCAAAAAACTTCTAACACAGCCAGAAGTGTCTTTCTGTATTGCAAACATGATTTTATTCATGCACAAAAAAAAAATCTTATGTTTTTCACCATTTCTCTTCCTGTTGCATAAAACGCTTTTCTCTGACCCAGAAATAAGGTTTTCAACATAAGCAGGCATCAGCTCCGTTAGAGCGCTCAGACGTTCTAACTCACTGTTACTGGTCATAGAGAGGCTGGACGGAGCGATCCGACCACTGAAACTCTTGCCTAAAGGGATATGCAAAAAACTTCTAACACAGCGAGAAGTGTCTTTCTGTATTGCAAACATGATTTTATTCATGCACAAAAAAAAAATCTTATGTTTTTCACCATTTCTCTTCCCGTTGCATAAAACGCTTTTCTCTGACCCAGAAATAAGGTTTTCAACATAAGCAGGCATAAGCTCCGTTAGAGCGCTCAGAAGCTCTAACTCACTGTTAGTGGTCATAGAGACGCTGGACGGAGCGATCTGACCACTGAAACTCTTGCCTAAAGGGATATGCAAAAAACTTCTAACACAGCCAGAAGTGTCTTTCTGTATTGCAAACATGATTTTATTCATGCACAAAAATTTTTTTTTGTTTTTCACCATTTCTCTTCCCGTTGCATAAAACGCTTTTCTCTGACCCAGAAATAAGGTTTTCAACATAAGCAGGCATAAGCTCTGTTAGAGCGCTCAGACGCTCTAACTCACTGTTACTGGTCATAGAGAGGCTGGACGGAGCGATCTGACCACTGAAACTCTTGCCTAAAGGGATATGCAAAAAACTTCTAACACAGCGAGAAGTGTCTTTCTGTATTGCAAACATGATTTTATTCATGCACAAAAAAAAAATCTTATGTTTTTCACCATTTCTCTTCCCGTTGCATAAAACGCTTTTCTCTGACCCAGAAATAAGGTTTTCAACATAAGCAGGCATAAGCTCCGTTAGAGCGCTCAGACGCTCTAACTCACTGTTACTGGTCATAGAGAGGCTGGACGGAGCGATCTGACCACTGAAACTCTTGCCTAAAGGGATGTGAAAAAAAAATTCTAACACAGCGAGAAGTGTCTTTCTGTATTGCAAACATGATTTTATTCATGCACAAAAAAAAAATCTTATGTTTTTCACCATTTCTTTTCCCGTTGCATAAAACGCTTTTCTCTGACCCAGAAATAAGGTTTTCAACATAAGCAGGCATAAGCTCCGTTAGAGCGCTCAGACGCTCTAACTCACTGTTACTGGTCATAGAGAGGCTGGACGGAGCGATCTGACCACTGAAACTCTTGCCTAAAGGGATATGCAAAAAACTTCTAACACAGCCAGAAGTGTCTTTCTGTATTGCAAACATGATTTTATTCATTCACAAAAAAAAAATCTTATGTTTTTCACCATTTCTCTTCCCGTTGCATAAAACGCTTTTCTCTGACCCAGAAATAAGGTTTTCAACATAAGCAGGCATAAGCTCCGTTAGAGCGCTCAGAAGCTCTAACTCACTGTTAGTGGTCATAGAGACGCTGGACGGAGCGATCTGACCACTGAAACTCTTGCCTAAAGGGATATGCAAAAAACTTCTAACACAGCGAGAAGTGTCTTTCTGTATTGCAAACATGATTTTATTCATGCACAAAAAAAAAATCTTATGTTTTTCACCATTTCTCTTCCCGTTGCATAAAACGCTTTTCTCTGACCCAGAAATAAGGTTTTCAACATAAGCAGGCATAAGCTCCGTTAGAGCGCTCAGAAGCTCTAACTCACTGTTAGTGGTCATAGAGACGCTGGACGGAGCGATCTGACCACTGAAACTCTTGCCTAAAGGGATATGCAAAAAACTTCTAACACAGCGAGAAGTGTCTTTCTGTATTGCAAACATGATTTTATTCATGCACAATAAAAAAATCTTATGTTTTTCACCATTTCTCTTCCCGTTGCATAAAACGCTTTTCTCTGACCCAGAAATAAGGTTTTCAACATAAGCAGGCATAAGCTCCGTTAGAGCGCTCAGAAGCTCTAACTCACTGTTAGTGGTCATAGAGACGCTGGACGGAGGGATCTGACCACTGAAACTCTTGCCTAAAGGGATATGCCAAAAACTTCTAACACAGCGAGAAGTGTCTTTCTGTATTGCAAACATGATTTTATTCATGCACAAAAAAAAAATCTTATGTTTTTCACCATTTCTCTTCCCGTTGCATAAAACGCTTTTCTCTGACCCAGAAATAAGGTTTTCAACATAAGCAGGCATAAGCTCCGTTAGAGCGCTCAGAAGCTCTAACTCACTGTTAGTGGTCATAGAGACGCTGGACGGAGCGATCTGACCACTGAAACTCTTGCCTAAAGGGATATGCAAAAAACTTCTAACACAGCCAGAAGTGTCTTTCTGTATTGCAAACATGATTTTATTCATGCACAAAAATTTTTTTTTGTTTTTCACCATTTCTCTTCCCGTTGCATAAAACGCTTTTCTCTGACCCAGAAATAAGGTTTTCAACATAAGCAGGCATAAGCTCTGTTAGAGCGCTCAGACGCTCTAACTCACTGTTACTGGTCATAGAGAGGCTGGACGGAGCGATCTGACCACTGAAACTCTTGCCTAAAGGGATATGCAAAAAACTTCTAACACAGCGAGAAGTGTCTTTCTGTATTGCAAACATGATTTTATTCATGCACAAAAAAAAAATCTTATGTTTTTCACCATTTCTCTTCCCGTTGCATAAAACGCTTTTCTCTGACCCAGAAATAAGGTTTTCAACATAAGCAGGCATAAGCTCCGTTAGAGCGCTCAGACGCTCTAACTCACTGTTAGTGGTCATAGAGACGCTGGACGGAGCGATCTGACCACTGAAACTCTTGCCTAAAGGGATATGCAAAAAACTTCTAACACAGAAGTGTCTTTCTGTATTGCAAACATGATTTTATTCATGCACAAAAAAAAAATCTTATGTTTTTCACCATTTCTCTTCCCGTTGCATAAAACGCTTTTCTCTGTACCAGAAATAAGGTTTTCAACATAAGCAGGCATAAGCTCCGTTAGAGCGCTCAGAAGCTCTAACTCACTGTTAGTGGTCATAGAGACGCTGGACGGAGCGATCTGACCACTGAAACTCTTGCCTAAAGGGATATGCAAAAAACTTCTAACACAGCCAGAAGTGTCTTTCTGTATTGCAAACATGATTTTATTCATGCACAAAAAAAAAATCTTATGTTTTTCACCATTTCTCTTCCCGTTGCATAAAACGCTTTTCTCTGACCCAGAAATAAGGTTTTCAACATAAGCAGGCATAAGCTCCGTTAGAGCGCTCAGAAGCTCTAACTCACTGTTAGTGGTCATAGAGACGCTGGACGGAGCGATCTGACCACTGAAACTCTTGCCTAAAGGGATATGCAAAAAACTTCTAACACAGCGAGAAGTGTCTTTCTGTATTGCAAACATGATTTTATTCATGCACAAAAAAAAAATCTTATGTTTTTCACCATTTCTCTTCCCGTTGCATAAAACGCTTTTCTCTGACCCAGAAATAAGGTTTTCAACATAAGCAGGCATAAGCTCCGTTAGAGCGCTCAGAAGCTCTAACTCACTGTTAGTGGTCATAGAGACGCTGGACGGAGGGATCTGACCACTGAAACTCTTGCCTAAAGGGATATGCAAAAAACTTCTAACACAGCGAGAAGTGTCTTTCTGTATTGCAAACATGATTTTATTCATGGACAAAAAAAAAATCTTATGTTTTTCACCATTTCTCTTCCCGTTGCATAAAACGCTTTTCTCTGACCCAGAAATAAGGTTTTCAACATAAGCAGGCATAAGCTCCGTTAGAGCGCTCAGAAGCTCTAACTCACTGTTAGTGGTCATAGAGACGCTGGACGGAGCGATCTGACCACTGAAACTCTTGCCTAAAGGGATATGCAAAAAACTTCTAACACAGCGAGAAGTGTCTTTCTGTATTGCAAACATGATTTTATTCATGCACAAAAAATTTTTTTTATGTTTTTCACCATTTCTCTTCCCGTTGCATAAAACGCTTTTCTCTGACCCAGAAATAAGGTTTTCAACATAAGCAGGCATAAGCTCTGTTAGAGCGCTCAGACGCTCTAACTCACTGTTACTGGTCATAGAGAGGCTGGACGGAGCGATCTGACCACTGAAACTCTTGCCTAAAGGGATATGCAAAAAACTTCTAACACAGCGAGAAGTGTCTTTCTGTATTGCAAACATGATTTTATTCATGCACAAAAAAAAAATCTTATGTTTTTCACCATTTCTCTTCCCGTTGCATAAAACGCTTTTCTCTGACCCAGAAATAAGGTTTTCAACATAAGCAGGCATAAGCTCCGTTAGAGCGCTCAGACGCTCTAACTCACTGTTACTGGTCATAGAGAGGCTGGACGGAGCGATCTGACCACTGAAACTCTTGCCTAAAGGGATGTGAAAAAAATCTTCTAACACAGCGAGAAGTGTCTTTCTGTATTGCAAACATGATTTTATTCATGCACAAAAAAAAAATCTTATGTTTTTCACCATTTCTCTTCCCGTTGCATAAAACGCTTTTCTCTGACCCAGAAATAAGGTTTTCAACATAAGCAGGCATAAGCTCCGTTAGAGCGCTCAGAAGCTCTAACTCACTGTTAGTGGTCATAGAGACGCTGGACGGAGCGATCTGACCACTGAAACTCTTGCCTAAAGGGATATGCAAAAAACTTCTAACACAGCCAGAAGTGTCTTTCTGTATTGCAAACATGATTTTATTCATGCACAAAAAAAAAATCTTATGTTTTTCACCATTTCTCTTCCCGTTGCATAAAACGCTTTTCTCTGACCCAGAAATAAGGTTTTCAACATAAGCAGGCATAAGCTCCGTTAGAGCGCTCAGACGCTCTAACTCACTGTTACTGGTCATAGAGAGGCTGGACGGAGCGATCTGACCACTGAAACTCTTGCCTAAAGGGATATGCAAAAAACTTCTAACACAGCCAGAAGTGTCTTTCTGTATTGCAAACATGATTTTATTCATTCATAAAAAAAAAAATCTTATGTTTTTCACCATTTCTCTTCCCGTTGTATAAAACGCTTTTCTCTGACCCAGAAATAAGGTTTTCAACATAAGCAGGCATAAGCTCCGTTAGAGCGCTCAGACGCTCTAACTCACTGTTACTGGTCATAGAGAGGCTGGACGGAGCGATCTGACCACTGAAACTCTTGCCTAAAGGGATGTGAAAAAAAACTTCTAACACAACGAGAAGTGTCTTTCTGTATTGCAAACATGATTTTATTCATGCACAAAAAAAAAATCTTATGTTTTTCACCATTTCTCTTCCCGTTGCATAAAACGCTTTTCTCTGACCCAGAAATAAGGTTTTCAACATAAGCAGGCATAAGCTCCGTTAGAGCGCTCAGAAGCTCTAACTCACTGTTAGTGGTCATAGAGACGCTGGACGGAGCGATCTGACCACTGAAACTCTTGCATAAAGGGATATGCAAAAAACTTCTAACACAGCGAGAAGTGTCTTTCTGTATTGCAAACATGATTTTATTCATGCACAAAAAAAAAATCTTATGTTTTTCACCATTTCTCTTCCCTTTGCATAAAACGCTTTTCTCTGACCCAGAAATAAGGTTTTCAACATAAGCAGGCATAAGCTCCGTTAGAGCGCTCAGAAGCTCTAACTCACTGTTAGTGGTCATAGAGACGCTGGACGGAGCGATCTGACCACTGAAACTCTTGCCTAAAGGGATATGCAAAAAACTTCTAACACAGCCAGAAGTGTCTTTCTGTATTGCAAACATGATTTTATTCATGCACAAAAAAAAAATCTTATGTTTTTCACCATTTCTCTTCCCGTTGCATAAAACGCTTTTCTCTGACCCAGAAATAAGGTTTTCAACATAAGCAGGCATAAGCTCCGTTAGAGCGCTCAGACGCTCTAACTCACTGTTACTGGTCATAGAGAGGCTGGACGGAGCGATCTGACCACTGAAACGCTTGCCTAAAGGGATATGCAAAAAACTTCTAACACAGCCAGAAGTGTCTTTCTGTATTGCAAACATGATTTTATTCATTCACAAAAAAAAAAATCTTATGTTTTTCACCATTTCTCTTCTCGTTGTATAAAACGCTTTTCTCTGACCCAGAAATAAGGTTTTCAACATAAGCAGGCATAAGCTCCGTTAGAGCGCTCAGACGCTCTAACTCACTGTTACTGGTCATAGAGAGGCTGGACGGAGCGATCTGACCACTGAAACTCTTGCCTAAATGGATGTGAAAAAAAACTTCTAACACAGCGAGAAGTGTCTTTCTGTATTGCAAACATGATTTTATTCATGCACAAAAAAAAAATCTTATGTTTTTCACCATTTCTCTTCCCGTTGCATAAAACGCTTTTCTCTGACCCAGAAATAAGGTTTTCAACATAAGCAGGCATAAGCTCCGTTAGAGCGCTCAGAAGCTCTAACTCACTGTTAGTGGTCATAGAGACGCTGGACGGAGCGATCTGACCACTGAAACTCTTGCATAAAGGGATATGCAAAAAACTTCTAACACAGCGAGAAGTGTCTTTCTGTATTGCAAACATGATTTTATTCATGCACAAAAATTTTTTTTTTATGTTTTTCACCATTTCTCTTCCCGTTGCATAAAACGCTTTTCTCTGACCCAGAAATAAGGTTTTCAACATAAGCAGGCATAAGCTCCGTTAGAGCGCACAGAAGCTCTAACTCACTGTTAGTGGTCATAGAGACGCTGGACGGAGCGATCTGACCACTGAAACTCTTGCATAAAGGGATATGCAAAAAACTTCTAACACAGCGAGAAGTGTCTTTCTGTATTGCAAACATGATTTTATTCATGCACAAAAAAAAAATCTTATGTTTTTCACCATTTCTCTTCCCTTTGCATAAAACGCTTTTCTCTGACCCAGAAATAAGGTTTTCAACATAAGCAGGCATAAGCTCCGTTAGAGCGCTCAGAAGCTCTAACTCACTGTTAGTGGTCATAGAGACGCTGGACGGAGCGATCTGACCACTGAAACTCTTGCCTAAAGGGATATGCAAAAAACTTCTAACACAGCCAGAAGTGTCTTTCTGTATTGCAAACATGATTTTATTCATGCACAAAAAAAAAATCTTATGTTTTTCACCATTTCTCTTCCCGTTGCATAAAACGCTTTTCTCTGACCCAGAAATAAGGTTTTCAACATAAGCAGGCATAAGCTCCGTTAGAGCGCTCAGACGCTCTAACTCACTGTTACTGGTCATAGAGAGGCTGGACGGAGCGATCTGACCACTGAAACGCTTGCCTAAAGGGATATGCAAAAAACTTCTAACACAGCCAGAAGTGTCTTTCTGTATTGCAAACATGATTTTATTCATTCACAAAAAAAAAAATCTTATGTTTTTCACCATTTCTCTTCTCGTTGTATAAAACGCTTTTCTCTGACCCAGAAATAAGGTTTTCAACATAAGCAGGCATAAGCTCCGTTAGAGCGCTCAGACGCTCTAACTCACTGTTACTGGTCATAGAGAGGCTGGACGGAGCGATCTGACCACTGAAACTCTTGCCTAAATGGATGTGAAAAAAAACTTCTAACACAGCGAGAAGTGTCTTTCTGTATTGCAAACATGATTTTATTCATGCACAAAAAAAAAATCTTATGTTTTTCACCATTTCTCTTCCCGTTGCATAAAACGCTTTTCTCTGACCCAGAAATAAGGTTTTCAACATAAGCAGGCATAAGCTCCGTTAGAGCGCTCAGAAGCTCTAACTCACTGTTAGTGGTCATAGAGACGCTGGACGGAGCGATCTGACCACTGAAACTCTTGCATAAAGGGATATGCAAAAAACTTCTAACACAGCGAGAAGTGTCTTTCTGTATTGCAAACATGATTTTATTCATGCACAAAAATTTTTTTTTATGTTTTTCACCATTTCTCTTCCCGTTGCATAAAACGCTTTTCTCTGACCCAGAAATAAGGTTTTCAACATAAGCAGGCATAAGCTCCGTTAGAGCGCTCAGAAGCTCTAACTCACTGTTAGTGGTCATAGAGACGCTGGACGGAGCGATCTGCCCACTGAAACTCTTGCCTAAAGGGATATGCAAAAAACTTCTAACACAGCGAGAAGTGTCTTTCTGTATTGCAAACATGATTTTATTCATGCACAAAAAAAAAATCTTATGTTTTTCACCATTTCTCTTCCCGTTGCATAAAACGCTTTTCTCTGACCCAGAAATAAGGTTTTCAACATAAGCATGCATAAGCTCCGTTAGAGCGCTCAGAAGCTCTAACTCACTGTTAGTGGTCATAGAGACGCTGGACGGAGCGATCTGACCACTGAAACTCTTGCCTAAAGGGATATGCAAAAAACTTCTAACACAGCGAGAAGTGTCTTTCTGTATTGCAAACATGATTTTATTCATGCACAAAAAAAAAATCTTATGTTTTTCACCATTTCTCTTCCCGTTGCTTAAAACGCTTTTCTCTGACCCAGAAATAAGGTTTTCAACATAAGCAGGCATAAGCTCCGTTAGAGCGCTCAGACGCTCTAACTCACTGTTACTGGTCATAGAGAGGCTGGACGGAGCGATCTGACCACTGAAACTCTTGCCTAAAGGGATGTGAAAAAAAACTTCTAACACAGCGAGAAGTGTCTTTCTGTATTGCAAACATGATTTTATTCATGCACAAAAAAAAAATCTTATGTTTTTCACCATTTCTCTTCCCGTTGCATAAAACGCTTTTCTCTGACCCAGAAATAAGGTTTTCAACATAAGCAGGCATAAGCTCCGTTAGAGCGCTCAGAAGCTCTAACTCACTGTTACTGGTCATAGAGACGCTGGACGGAGGGATCTGACCACTGAAACTCTTGCCTAAAGGGATATGCAAAAAACTTCTAACACAGCGAGAAGTGTCTTTCTGTATTGCAAACATGATTTTATTCATGCACAAAAAAAAAATCTTATGTTTTTCACCATTTCTCTTCCCGTTGCATAAAACGCTTTTCTCTGACCCAGAAATAAGGTTTTCAACATAAGCAGGCATAAGCTCCGTTAGAGCGCTCAGAAGCTCTAACTCACTGTTAGTGGTCATAGAGACGCTGGACGGAGCGATCTGACCACTGAAACTCTTGCCTAAAGGGATATGCAAAAAACTTCTAACACAGCGAGAAGTGTCTTTCTGTATTGCAAACATGATTTTATTCATGCACAAAAAATTTTTTTTATGTTTTTCACCATTTCTCTTCCCGTTGCATAAAACGCTTTTCTCTGACCCAGAAATAAGGTTTTCAACATAAGCAGGCATAAGCTCTGTTAGAGCGCTCAGACGCTCTAACTCACTGTTACTGGTCATAGAGAGGCTGGACGGAGCGATCTGACCACTGAAACTCTTGCCTAAAGGGATATGCAAAAAACTTCTAACACAGCGAGAAGTGTCTTTCTGTATTGCAAACATGATTTTATTCATGCACAAAAAAAAAATCTTATGTTTTTCACCATTTCTCTTCCCGTTGCATAAAACGCTTTTCTCTGACCCAGAAATAAGGTTTTCAACATAAGCAGGCATAAGCTCCGTTAGAGCGCTCAGACGCTCTAACTCACTGTTACTGGTCATAGAGAGGCTGGACGGAGCGATCTGACCACTGAAACTCTTGCCTAAAGGGATATGCAAAAAACTTCTAACACAGCCAGAAGTGTCTTTCTGTATTGCAAACATGATTTTATTCATTCACAAAAAAAAAAATCTTAAGTTTTTCACCATTTCTCTTCCCGTTGTATAAAACGCTTTTCTCTGACCCAGAAATAAGGTTTTCAACATAAGCAGGCATAAGCTCCGTTAGAGCGCTCAGACGCTCTAACTCACTGTTACTGGTCATAGAGAGGCTGGACGGAGCGATCTGACCACTGAAACTCTTGCCTAAAGGGATATGCAAAAAACTTCTAACACAGCGAGAAGTGTCTTTCTGTATTGCAAACATGATTTTATTCATGCACAAAAAAAAAATCTTATGTTTTTCACCATTTCTCTTCCCGTTGCATAAAACGCTTTTCTCTGACCCAGAAATAAGGTTTTCAACATAAGCAGGCATAAGCTTCGTTAGAGCGCTCAGAAGCTCTAACTCACTGTTAGTGGTCATAGAGACGCTGGACGGAGCGATCTGACCACTGAAACTCTTGCCTAAAGGGATATGCAAAAAACTTCTAACACAGCGAGAAGTGTCTTTCTGTATTGCAAACATGATTTTATTCATGCACAAAAATTTTTTTTTATGTTTTTCACCATTTCTCTTCCCGTTGCATAAAACGCTTTTCTCTGACCCAGAAATAAGGTTTTCAACATAAGCAGGCATAAGCTCTGTTAGAGCGCTCAGACGCTCTAACTCACTGTTACTGGTCATAGAGAGGCTGGACGGAGCGATCTGACCACTGAAACTCTTGCCTAAAGGGATATGCAAAAAAGTTCTAACACAGCGAGAAGTGTCTTTCTGTATTGCAAACATGATTTTATTCATGCACAAAAAAAAAATCTTATGTTTTTCACCATTTCTCTTCCCGTTGCATAAAACGCTTTTCTCTGACCCAGAAATAAGGTTTTCAACATAAGCAGGCATAAGCTCCGTTAGAGCGCTCAGACGCTCTAACTCACTGTTACTGGTCATAGAGAGGCTGGACGGAGCGATCTGACCACTGAAACTCTTGCCTAAAGGGATATGCAAAAAACTTCTAACACAGCGAGAAGTGTCTTTCTGTATTGCAAACATGATTTTATTCATGCACAAAAAAAAAATCTTATGTTTTTCACCATTTCTCTTCCCGTTGCATAAAACGCTTTTCTCTGACCCAGAAATAAGGTTTTCAACATAAGCAGGCATAAGCTCCGTTAAAGCGCTCAGAAGCTCTAACTCACTGTTAGTGGTCATAGAGACGCTGGACGGAGCGATCTGACCACTGAAACTCTTGCCTAAAGGGATATGCAAAAAACTTCTAACACAGCGAGAAGTGTCTTTCTGTATTGCAAACATGATTTTATTCATGCACAAAAAAAAAATCTTATGTTTTTCACCATTTCTCTTCCCGTTGCATAAAACGCTTTTCTCTGACCCAGAAATAAGGTTTTCAACATAAGCAGGCATAAGCTCCGTTAGAGCGCTCAGAAGCTCTAACTCACTGTTAGTGGTCATAGAGACGCTGGACGGAGCGATCTGACCACTGAAACTCTTGCCTAAAGGGATATGCAAAAAACTTCTAACACAGCGAGAAGTGTCTTTCTGTATTGCAAACATGATTTTATTCATGCACAAAAAAAAAATCTTATGTTTTTCACCATTTCTCTTCCCGTTGCATAAAACGCTTTTCTCTGACCCAGAAATAAGGTTTTCAACATAAGCAGGCATAAGCTTCGTTAGAGCGCTCAGAAGCTCTAACTCACTGTTAGTGGTCATAGAGACGCTGGACGGAGCGATCTGACCACTGAAACTCTTGCCTAAAGGGATATGCAAAAAACTTCTAACACAGCGAGAAGTGTCTTTCTGTATTGCAAACATGATTTTATTCATGCACAAAAATTTTTTTTTATGTTTTTCACCATTTCTCTTCCCGTTGCATAAAACGCTTTTCTCTGACCCAGAAATAAGGTTTTCAACATAAGCAGGCATAAGCTCTGTTAGAGCGCTCAGACGCTCTAACTCACTGTTACTGGTCATAGAGAGGCTGGACGGAGCGATCTGACCACTGAAACTCTTGCCTAAAGGGATATGCAAAAAAGTTCTAACACAGCGAGAAGTGTCTTTCTGTATTGCAAACATGATTTTATTCATGCACAAAAAAAAAATCTTATGTTTTTCACCATTTCTCTTCCCGTTGCATAAAACGCTTTTCTCTGACCCAGAAATAAGGTTTTCAACATAAGCAGGCATAAGCTCCGTTAGAGCGCTCAGACGCTCTAACTCACTGTTACTGGTCATAGAGAGGCTGGACGGAGCGATCTGACCACTGAAACTCTTGCCTAAAGGGATATGCAAAAAACTTCTAACACAGCGAGAAGTGTCTTTCTGTATTGCAAACATGATTTTATTCATGCACAAAAAAAAAATCTTATGTTTTTCACCATTTCTCTTCCCGTTGCATAAAACGCTTTTCTCTGACCCAGAAATAAGGTTTTCAACATAAGCAGGCATAAGCTCCGTTAAAGCGCTCAGAAGCTCTAACTCACTGTTAGTGGTCATAGAGACGCTGGACGGAGCGATCTGACCACTGAAACTCTTGCCTAAAGGGATATGCAAAAAACTTCTAACACAGCGAGAAGTGTCTTTCTGTATTGCAAACATGATTTTATTCATGCACAAAAAAAAAATCTTATGTTTTTCACCATTTCTCTTCCCGTTGCATAAAACGCTTTTCTCTGACCCAGAAATAAGGTTTTCAACATAAGCAGGCATAAGCTCCGTTAGAGCGCTCAGAAGCTCTAACTCACTGTTAGTGGTCATAGAGACGCTGGACGGAGCGATCTGACCACTGAAACTCTTGCCTAAAGGGATATGCAAAAAACTTCTAACACAGCGAGAAGTGTCTTTCTGTATTGCAAACATGATTTTATTCATGCACAAAAAAAAAATCTTATGTTTTTCACCATTTCTCTTCCCGTTGCATAAAACGCTTTTCTCTGACCCAGAAATAAGGTTTTCAACATAAGCAGGCATAAGCTCCGTTAGAGCGCTCAGACGCTCTAACTCACTGTTACTGGTCATAGAGAGGCTGGACGGAGCGATCTGCCCACTGAAACTCTTGCCTAAAGGGATATGCAAAAAACTTCTAACACAGCGAGAAGTGTCTTTCTGTATTGCAAACATGATTTTATTCATGCACAAAAAAAAAATCTTATGTTTTTCACCATTTCTCTTCCCGTTGCATAAAACGCTTTTCTCTGACCCAGAAATAAGGTTTTCAACATAAGCAGGCATAAGCTCCGTTAGAGCGCTCAGAAGCTCTAACTCACTGTTAGTGGTCATAGAGACGCTGGACGGAGCGATCTGACCACTGAAACTCTTGCCTAAAGGGATATGCAAAAAACTTCTAACACAGCCAGAAGTGTCTTTCTGTATTGCAAACATGATTTTATTCATGCACAAAAAAAAAATCTTATGTTTTTCACCATTTCTCTTCCCGTTGCATAAAACGCTTTTCTCTGACCCAGAAATAAGGTTTTCAACATAAGCAGGCATAAGCTCCGTTAGAGCGCTCAGAAGCTCTAACTCACTGTTAGTGGTCATAGAGACGCTGGACGGAGGGATCTGACCACTGAAACTCTTGCCTAAAGGGATATGCAAAAAACTTCTAACACAGCGAGAAGTGTCTTTCTGTATTGCAAACATGATTTTATTCATGCACAAAAAAAAAATCTTATGTTTTTCACCATTTCTCTTCCCGTTGCATAAAACGCTTTTCTCTGACCCAGAAATAAGGTTTTCAACATAAGCAGGCATAAGCTCCGTTAGAGCGCTCAGAAGCTCTAACTCACTGTTTGTGGTCATAGAGACGCTGGACGGAGCGATCTGACCACTGAAACTCTTGCCTAAAGGGATATGTAAAAAACTTCTAACACAGCGAGAAGTGTCTTTCTGTATTGCAAACATGATTTTATTCATGCACAAAAAAAAAATCTTATGTTTTTCACCATTTCTCTTCCCGTTGCATAAAACGCTTTTCTCTGACCCAGAAATAAGGTTTTCAACATAAGCAGGCATAAGCTCCGTTAGAGCGCTCAGAAGCTCTAACTCACTGTTAGTGGTCATAGAGACGCTGGACGGAGGGATCTGACCACTGAAACTCTTGCCTAAAGGGATATGCAAAAAACTTCTAACACAGCGAGAAGTGTCTTTCTGTATTGCAAACATGATTTTATTCATGCACAAAAAAAAAATCTTATGTTTTTCACCATTTCTCTTCCCGTTGCATAAAACGCTTTTCTCTGACCCAGAAATAAGGTTTTCAACATAAGCAGGGATAAGCTCCGTTAGAGCGCTCAGAAGCTCTAACTCACTGTTAGTGGTCATAGAGACGCTGGACGGAGGGATCTGACCACTGAAACTCTTGCCTAAAGGGATATGCAAAAAACTTCTAACACAGCGAGAAGTGTCTTTCTGTATTGCAAACATGATTTTATTCATGCACAAAAAAAAAATCTTATGTTTTTCACCATTTCTCTTCCCGTTGCATAAAACGCTTTTCTCTGACCCAGAAATAAGGTTTTCAACATAAGAAGGCATAAGCTCCGTTAGAGCGCTCAGAAGCTCTAACTCACTGTTAGTGGTCATAGAGACGCTGGACGGAGCGATCTGACCACTGAAACTCTTGCCTAAAGGGATATGCAAAAAACTTCTAACACAGCGAGAAGTGTCTTTCTGTATTGCAAACATGATTTTATTCATGCACAAAATTTTTTTTTTATGTTTTTCACCATTTCTCTTCCCGTTGCATAAAACGCTTTTCTCTGACCCAGAAATAAGGTTTTCAACATAAGCAGGCATAAGCTCTGTTAGAGCGCTCAGAAGCTCTAACTCACTGTTTGTGGTCATAGAGACGCTGGACGGAGCGATCTGACCACTGAAACTCTTGCCTAAAGGGATATGTAAAAAACTTCTAACACAGCGAGAAGTGTCTTTCTGTATTGCAAACATGATTTTATTCATGCACAAAAAAAAAATCTTATGTTTTTCACCATTTCTCTTCCCGTTGCATAAAACGCTTTTCTCTGACCCAGAAATAAGGTTTTCAACATAAGCAGGCATAAGCTCCGTTAGAGCGCTCAGAAGCTCTAACTCACTGTTAGTGGTCATAGAGACGCTGGACGGAGGGATCTGACCACTGAAACTCTTGCCTAAAGGGATATGCAAAAAACTTCTAACACAGCGAGAAGTGTCTTTCTGTATTGCAAACATGATTTTATTCATGCACAAAAAAAAAATCTTATGTTTTTCACCATTTCTCTTCCCGTTGCATAAAACGCTTTTCTCTGACCCAGAAATAAGGTTTTCAACATAAGAAGGCATAAGCTCCGTTAGAGCGCTCAGAAGCTCTAACTCACTGTTAGTGGTCATAGAGACGCTGGACGGAGCGATCTGACCACTGAAACTCTTGCCTAAAGGGATATGCAAAAAACTTCTAACACAGCGAGAAGTGTCTTTCTGTATTGCAAACATGATTTTATTCATGCACAAAATTTTTTTTTTATGTTTTTCACCATTTCTCTTCCCGTTGCATAAAACGCTTTTCTCTGACCCAGAAATAAGGTTTTCAACATAAGCAGGCATAAGCTCTGTTAGAGCGCTCAGACGCTCTAACTCACTGTTACTGGTCATAGAGAGGCTGGACGGAGCGATCTGACCACTGAAACTCTTGCCTAAAGGGATGTGAAAAAAAACTTCTAACACAGCGAGAAGTGTCTTTCTGTATTGCAAACATGATTTTATTCATGCACAAAAAAAAAATCTTATGTTTTTCACCATTTCTCTTCCCGTTGCATAAAACGCTTTTCTCTGACCCAGAAATAAGGTTTTCAACATAAGCAGTCATAAGGTCCGTTAGAGCGCTCAGACGCTCTAACTCACTGTTACTGGTCATAGAGAGGCTGGACGGAGCGATCTGACCACTGAAACTCTTGCCTAAAGGGATATGCAAAAAACTTCTAACACAGCCAGAAGTGTCTTTCTGTATTGCAAACATGATTTTATTCATTCACAAAAAAAAAATCTTATGTTTTTCACCATTTCTCTTCCCGTTGCATAAAAAGCTTTTCTCTGACCCAGAAATAAGGTTTTCAACATAAGCAGGCATAAGCTCCGTTAGAGCGCTCAGAAGCTCTAACTCACTGTTAGTGGTCATAGAGACGCTGGACGGAGCGATCTGACCACTGAAACTCTTGCCTAAAGGGATATGCAAAAAACTTCTAACACAGCGAGAAGTGTCTTTCTGAATTGCAAACATGATTTAATTCATGCACAAAAAAAAAATCTTATGTTTTTCACCATTTCTCTTCCCGTTGCATAAAACGCTTTTCTCTGACCCAGAAATAAGGTTTTCAACATAAGCAGGCATAAGCTCCGTTAGAGCGCTCAGAAGCTCTAACTCACTGTTAGTGGTCATAGAGACGCTGGACGGAGGGATCTGACCACTGAAACTCTTGCCTAAAGGGATATGCAAAAAACTTCTAACACAGCGAGAAGTGTCTTTCTGTATTGCAAACATGATTTTATTAATGCACAAAAAAAAAATCTTATGTTTTTCACCATTTCTCTTCCCGTTGCATAAAACGCTTTTCTCTGACCCAGAAATAAGGTTTTCAACATAAGCAGGCATAAGCTCCGTTAGAGCGCTCAGAAGCTCTAACTCACTGTTAGTGGTCATAGAGACGCTGGACGGAGCGATCTGACCACTGAAACTCTTGCCTAAAGGGATATGCAAAAAACTTCTAACACAGCCAGAAGTGTCTTTCTGTATTGCAAACATGATTTTATTCATGCACAAAAAAAAAATCTTATGTTTTTCACCATTTCTCTTCCCGTTGCATAAAACGCTTTTCTCTGACCCAGAAATAAGGTTTTCAACATAAGCAGGCATAAGGTCCGTTAGAGCGCTCAGACGCTCTAACTCACTGTTACTGGTCATAGAGAGGCTGGACGGAGCGATCTGACCACTGAAACTCTTGCCTAAAGGGATATGCAAAAAACTTCTAACACAGCCAGAAGTGTCTTTCTGTATTGCAAACATGATTTTATTCATTCACAAAAAAAAAATCTTATGTTTTTCACCATTTCTCTTCCCGTTGCATAAAACGCTTTTCTCTGACCCAGAAATAAGGTTTTCAACATAAGCAGGCATAAGCTCCGTTAGAGCGCTCAGAAGCTCTAACTCACTGTTAGTGGTCATAGAGACGCTGGACGGAGCGATCTGACCACTGAAACTCTTGCCTAAAGGGATATGCAAAAAACTTCTAACACAGCGAGAAGTGTCTTTCTGAATTGCAAACATGATTTAATTCATGCACAAAAAAAAAATCTTATGTTTTTCACCATTTCTCTTCCCGTTGCATAAAACGCTTTTCTCTGACCCAGAAATAAGGTTTTCAACATAAGCAGGCATAAGCTCCGTTAGAGCGCTCAGAAGCTCTAACTCACTGTTAGTGGTCATAGAGACGCTGGACGGAGCGATCTGACCACTGAAACTCTTGCCTAAAGGGATATGTAAAAAACTTCTAACACAGCGAGAAGTGTCTTTCTGTATTGCAAACATGATTTTATTCATGCACAAAAAAAAAATCTTATGTTTTTCACCATTTCTCTTCCCGTTGCATAAAACGCTATTCTCTGACCCAGAAATAAGATTTTCAACATAAGCAGGCATAAGCTCTGTTAGAGCGCTCAGACGCTCTAACTCACTGTTACTGGTCATAGAGAGGCTGGACGGAGCGATCTGACCACTGAAACTCTTGCCTAAAGGGATATGCAAAAAACTTCTAACACAGCGAGAAGTGTCTTTCTGTATTGCAAACATGATTTTATTCATGCACAAAAAAAAAATCTTATGTTTTTCACCATTTCTCTTCCCGTTGCATAAAACGCTTTTCTCTGACCCAGAAATAAGGTTTTCAACATAAGCAGGCATAAGCTCCGTTAGAGCGCTCAGAAGCTCTAACTCACTGTTAGTGGTCATAGAGACGCTGGACGGAGAGATCTGACCACTGAAACTCTTGCCTAAAGGGATATGCAAAAAACTTCTAACACAGCGAGAAGTGTCTTTCTGTATTGCAAACATGATTTTATTCATGCACAAAAATTTTTTTTTATGTTTTTCACCATTTCTCTTCCCGTTGCATAAAACGCTTTTCTCTGACCCAGAAATAAGGTTTTCAACATAAGCAGGCATAAGCTCCGTTAGAGCGCTCAGACGCTCTAACTCACTGTTACTGGTCATAGAGAGGCTGGACGGAGCGATCTGACCACTGAAACTCTTGCCTAAAGGGATGTGAAAAAAAACTTCTAACACAGCGAGAAGTGTCTTTCTGTATTGCAAACATGATTTTATTCATGCACAAAAAAAAATCTTATGTTTTTCACCATTTCTCTTCCCGTTGCATAAAACGCTTTTCTCTGACCCAGAAATAAGGTTTTCAACATAAGCAGGCATAAGCTCCGTTAGAGCGCTCAGACGCTCTAACTCACTGTTACTGGTCTTAGAGAGGCTGGACGGAGCGATCTGACCACTGAAACTCTTGCCTAAAGGGATATGAAAAAAAACTTCTAACACAGCGAGAAGTGTCTTTCTGTATTGCAAACATGATTTTATTCATGCACAAAAACAAAATCTTATGTTTTTCACCATTTCTCTTCCCGTTGCATGAAACGCTTTTCTCTGACCCAGAAATAAGGTTTTCAACATAAGCAGGCATAAGCTCCGTTAGAGCGCTCAGACGCTCTAACTCACTGTTAGTGGTCATAGAGACGCTGGACGGAGCGATCTGACCACTGAAACTCTTGCCTAAAGGGATATGCAAAAAACTTCTAACACAGCGAGAAGTGTCTTTCTGTATTGCAAACATGATTTTATTCATGCACAAATTTTTTTTTTTATGTTTTTCACCATTTCTCTTCCCGTTGCATAAAACGCTTTTCTCTGACCCAGAAATAAGGTTTTCAACATAAGCAGGCATAAGCTCCGTTAGAGCGCTCAGACGCTCTAACTCACTGTTACTGGTCATAGAGAGGCTGGACGGAGCGATCTGACCACTGAAACTCTTGCCTAAAGGGATATGCAAAAAACTTCTAACACAGCCAGAAGTGTCTTTCTGTATTGCAAACATGATTTTATTCATTCACAAAAAAAAATCTTATGTTTTTCACCATTTCTCTTCCCGTTGCATAAAACGCTTTTTTCTGACCCAGAAATAAGGTTTTCAACATAAGCAGGCATAAGCTCTGTTAGAGCGCTCAGAAGCTCTAACTCACTGTTAGTGGTCATAGAGACGCTGGACGGAGCGATCTGACCACTGAAACTCTTGCCTAAAGGGATATGCAAAAAACTTCTAACACAGCGAGAAGTGTCTTTCTGTATTGCAAACATGATTTTATTCATGCACAAAAAAAAAATCTTATGTTTTTCACCATTTCTCTTCCCGTTGCATAAAACGCTTTTCTCTGACCCAGAAATAAGGTTTTCAACATAAGCAGGCATAAGGTCCGTTAGAGCGCTCAGACGCTCTAACTCACTGTTACTGGTCATAGAGAGGCTGGACGGAGCGATCTGACCACTGAAACTCTTGCCTAAAGGGATGTGAAAAAAAACTTCTAACACAGCGAGAAGTGTCTTTCTGTATTGCAAACATGATTTTATTCATGCACAAAAAAAAAATCTTATGTTTTTCACCATTTCTCTTCCCGTTGCATGAAACGCTTTTCTCTGACCCAGAAATAAGGTTTTCAACATAAGCAGGCATAAGCTCCGTTAGAGCGCTCAGAAGCTCTAACTCACTGTTAGTGGTCATAGAGACGCTGGACGGAGCGATCTGACCACTGAAACTCTTGCATAAAGGGATATGCAAAAAACTTCTAACACAGCGAGAAGTGTCTTTCTGTATTGCAAACATGATTTTATTCATGCACAAAAAAAAAATCTTATGTTTTTCACCATTTCTCTTCCCGTTGTATAAAACGCTTTTCTCTGACCCAGAAATAAGGTTTTCAACATAAGCAGGCATAAGCTCCGTTAGAGCGCTCAGAAGCTCTAACTCACTGTTAGTGGTCATAGAGACGCTGGACGGAGGGATCTGACCACTGAAACTCTTGCCTAAAGGGATATGCAAAAAACTTCTAACACAGCGAGAAGTGTCTTTCTGTATTGCAAACATGATTTTATTCATGCACAAAAAAAAAAATCTTATGTTTTTCACCATTTCTCTTCCCGTTGCATAAAACGCTTTTCTCTGACCCAGAAATAAGGTTTTCAACATAAGCAGGCATAAGCTCCGTTAGAGCGCTCAGAAGCTCTAACTCACTGTTAGTGGTCATAGAGACGCTGGACGGAGCGATCTGACCACTGAAACTCTTGCCTAAAGGGATATGCAAAAAACTTCTAACACAGCGAGAAGTGTCTTTCTGTATTGCAAACATGATTTTATTCATGCACAAAATTTTTTTTTTTATGTTTTTCACCATTTCTCTTCCCGTTGCATAAAACGCTTTTCTCTGACCCAGAAATAAGGTTTTCAACATAAGCAGGCATAAGCTCTGTTAGAGCGCTCAGACGCTCTAACTCACTGTTACTGGTCATAGAGAGGCTGGACGGAGCGATCTGACCACTGAAACTCTTGCCTAAAGGGATGTGAAAAAAAACTTCTAACACAGCGAGAAGTGTCTTTCTGTATTGCAAACATGATTTTATTCATGCACAAAAAAAAAATCTTATGTTTTTCACCATTTCTCTTCCCGTTGCATGAAACGCTTTTCTCTGACCCAGAAATAAGGTTTTCAACATAAGCAGGCATAAGCTCCGTTAGAGCGCTCAGAAGCTCTAACTCACTGTTAGTGGTCATAGAGACGCTGGACGGAGGGATCTGACCACTGAAACTCTTGCCTAAAGGGATATGCAAAAATCTTCTAACACAGCGAGAAGTGTCTTTCTGTATTGCAAACATGATTTTATTCATGCACAAAAAAAAATCTTATGTTTTTCACCATTTCTCTTCCCGTTGCATAAAACGCTTTTCTCTGACCCAGAAATAAGGTTTTCAACATAAGCAGGCATAAGCTCCGTTAGAGCGCTCAGACGCTCTAACTCACTGTTACTGGTCATAGAGAGGCTGGACGGAGCGATCTGCCCACTGAAACTCTTGCCTAAAGGGATATGCAAAAAACTTCTAACACAGCGAGAAGTGTCTTTCTGTATTGCAAACATGATTTTATTCATGCACAAAAAAAAATCTTATGTTTTTCACCATTTCTCTTCCCGTTGCATAAAACGCTTTTCTCTGACCCAGAAATAAGGTTTTCAACATAAGCAGGCATAAGCTCCGTTAGAGCGCTCAGAAGCTCTAACTCACTGTAAGTGGTCATAGAGACGCTGGACGGAGCGATCTGACCACTGAAACTCTTGCCTAAAGGGATATGCAAAAAACTTCAAACACAGCGAGAAGTGTCTTTCTGTATTGCAAACATGATTTTATTCATGCACAAAAGAAAAATCTTATGTTTTTCACCATTTCTCTTCCCGTTGCATAAAACGCTTTTCTCTGACCCAGAAATAAGGTTTTCAACATAAGCAGGCATAAGCTCCGTTAGAGCGCTCAGAAGCTCTAACTCACTGTTAGTGGTCATAGAGACGCTGGACTGAGCGATCTGACCACTGAAACTCTTGCCTAAAGGGATATGCAAAAAACTTCTAACACAGCGAGAAGTGTCTTTCTGTATTGCAAACATGATTTTATTCATGCACAAAAATTTTTTTTTATGTTTTTCACCATTTCTCTTCCCGTTGCATAAAACGCTTTTCTCTGACCCAGAAATAAGGTTTTCAACATAAGCAGGCATAAGCTCCGTTAGAGCGCTCAGACGCTCTAACTCACTGTTAGTGGTCATAGAGAGGCTGGACGGAGCGATCTGACCACTGAAACTCTTGCCTAAAGGGATGTGAAAAAAAACTTCTAACACAGCGAGAAGTGTCTTTCTGTATTGCAAACATGATTTTATTCATGCACAAAAAAAAAATCTTATGTTTTTCACCATTTCTCTTCCCGTTGCATAAAACGCTTTTCTCTGACCCAGAAATAAGGTTTTCAACATAAGCAGGCATAAGCTCCGTTAGAGCGCTCAGAAGCTCTAACTCACTGTTAGTGGTCATAAAGACGCTGGACGGAGCGATCTGACCACTGAAACTCTTGCCTAAAGGGATATGCAAAAAACTTCTAACACAGCGAGAAGTGTCTTTCTGTATTGCAAACATGATTTTATTCATGCACAAAAACAAAATCTTATGTTTTTCACCATTTCTCTTCCCGTTGCATGAAACGCTTTTCTCTGACCCAGAAATAAGGTTTTCAACATAAGCAGGCATAAGCTCCGTTAGAGCGCTCAGACGCTCTAACTCACTGTTAGTGGTCATAGAGACGCTGGACGGAGCGATCTGACCACTGAAACTCTTGCCTAAAGGGATATGCAAAAAACTTCTAACACAGCGAGAAGTGTCTTTCTGTATTGCAAACATGATTTTATTCATGCACAAATTTTTTTTTTTATGTTTTTCACCATTTCTCTTCCCGTTGCATAAAACGCTTTTCTCTGACCCAGAAATAAGGTTTTCAACATAAGCAGGCATAAGCTCCGTTAGAGCGCTCAGAAGCTCTAACTCACTGTTAGTGGTCATAGAGACGCTGGACGGAGCGATCTGACCACTGAAACTCTTGCCTAAAGGGATATACAAAAAACTTCTAACACAGCGAGAAGTGTCTTTCTGTATTGCAAACATGATTTTATTCATGCACAAAAAAAAAATCTTATGTTTTTCACCATTTCTCTTCCCGTTGCATAAAACGCTTTTCTCTGACCCAGAAATAAGGTTTTCAACATAAGCAGGCATAAGCTCCGTTAGAGCGCTCAGAAGCTCTAACTCACTGTTAGTGGTCATAGAGACGCTGGACGGAGCGATCTGACCACTGAAACTCTTGCCTAAAGGGATATGCAAAAAACTTCTAACACAGCGAGAAGTGTCTTTCTTTATTGCAAACATGATTTTATTCATGCACAAAATTTTTTTTTTATGTTTTTCACCATTTCTCTTCCCGTTGCATAAAACGCTTTTCTCTGTCCCAGAAATAAGGTTTTCAACATAAGCAGGCATAAGCTCCGTTAGAGCGCTCAGACGCTCTAACTCACTGTTACTGGTCATAGAGAGGCTGGACGGAGCGATCTGACCACTGAAACTCTTGCCTAAAGGGATGTGAAAAAAAAACTTCTAACACAGCGAGAAATGTCTTTCTGTATTGCAAACATGATTTTATTCATGCACAAAAAAAAAATCTTATGTTTTTCACCATTTCTCTTCCCGTTGCATAAAACGCTTTTCTCTGACCCAGAAATAAGGTTTTCAACATAAGCAGGCATAAGCTCCGTTAGAGCGCTCAGAAGCTCTAACTCACTGTTAGTGGTCATAGAGACGCTGGACGGTGAGATCTGACCACTGAAACTCTTGCCTAAAGGGATATGCAAAAAACTTCTAACACAGCGAGAAGTGTCTTTCTGTATTGCAAACATGATTTTATTCATGCACAAAAATTTTTTTTTATGTTTTTCACCATTTCTCTTCCCGTTGCATAAAACGCTTTTCTCTGACCCAGAAATAAGGTTTTCAACATAAGCAGGCATAAGCTCCGTTAGAGCGCTCAGACGCTCTAACTCACTGTTACTGGTCATAGAGAGGCTGGACGGAGCGATCTGACCACTGAAACTCTTGCCTAAAGGGATGTGAAAAAAAACTTCTAACACAGCGAGAAGTGTCTTTCTGTATTGCAAACATGATTTTATTCATGCACAAAAAAAAAATCTTATGTTTTTCACCATTTCTCTTCCCGTTGCATAAAACGCTTTTCTCTGACCCAGAAATAAGGTTTTCAACATAAGCAGGCATAAGCTCCGTTAGAGCGCTCAGAAGCTCTAACTCACTGTTAGTGGTCATAGAGACGCTGGACGGAGCGATCTGACCACTGAAACTCTTGCCTAAAGGGATATGCAAAAAACTTCTAACACAGCGAGAAGTGTCTTTCTGTATTGCAAACATGATTTTATTCATGCACAAAAAAAAATCTTATGTTTTTCACCATTTCTCTTCCCGTTGCATAAAACGCTTTTCTCTGACCCAGAAATAAGGTTTTCAACATAAGCAGGCATAAGCTCCGTTAGAGCGCTCAGACGCTCTAACTCACTGTTACTGGTCTTAGAGAGGCTGGACGGAGCGATCTGACCACTGAAACTCTTGCCTAAAGGGATATGAAAAAAAACTTCTAACACAGCGAGAAGTGTCTTTCTGTATTGCAAACATGATTTTATTCATGCACAAAAACAAAATCTTATGTTTTTCACCATTTCTCTTCCCGTTGCATGAAACGCTTTTCTCTGACCCAGAAATAAGGTTTTCAACATAAGCAGGCATAAGCTCCGTTAGAGCGCTCAGACGCTCTAACTCACTGTTAGTGGTCATAGAGACGCTGGACGGAGCGATCTGACCACTGAAACTCTTGCCTAAAGGGATATGCAAAAAACTTCTAACACAGCGAGAAGTGTCTTTCTGTATTGCAAACATGATTTTATTCATGCACAAATTTTTTTTTTTATGTTTTTCACCATTTCTCTTCCCGTTGCATAAAACGCTTTTCTCTGACCCAGAAATAAGGTTTTCAACATAAGCAGGCATAAGCTCCGTTAGAGCGCTCAGACGCTCTAACTCACTGTTACTGGTCATAGAGAGGCTGGACGGAGCGATCTGACCACTGAAACTCTTGCCTAAAGGGATATGCAAAAAACTTCTAACACAGCCACAAGTGTCTTTCTGTATTGCAAACATGATTTTATTCATTCACAAAAAAAAATCTTATGTTTTTCACCATTTCTCTTCCCGTTGCATAAAACGCTTTTCTCTGACCCAGAAATAAGGTTTTCAACATAAGCAGGCATAAGCTCTGTTAGAGCGCTCAGAAGCTCTAACTCACTGTTAGTGGTCATAGAGACGCTGGACGGAGCGATCTGACCACTGAAACTCTTGCCTAAAGGGATATGCAAAAAACTTCTAACACAGCGAGAAGTGTCTTTCTGTATTGCAAACATGATTTTATTCATGCACAAAAAAAAAATCTTATGTTTTTCACCATTTCTCTTCCCGTTGCATAAAACGCTTTTCTCTGACCCAGAAATAAGGTTTTCAACATAAGCAGGCATAAGGTCCGTTAGAGCGCTCAGACGCTCTAACTCACTGTTACTGGTCATAGAGAGGCTGGACGGAGCGATCTGACCACTGAAACTCTTGCCTAAAGGGATGTGAAAAAAAACTTCTAACACAGCGAGAAGTGTCTTTCTGTATTGCAAACATGATTTTATTCATGCACAAAAAAAAAATCTTATGTTTTTCACCATTTCTCTTCCCGTTGCATGAAACGCTTTTCTCTGACCCAGAAATAAGGTTTTCAACATAAGCAGGCATAAGCTCCGTTAGAGCGCTCAGAAGCTCTAACTCACTGTTAGTGGTCATAGAGACGCTGGACGGAGCGATCTGACCACTGAAACTCTTGCATAAAGGGATATGCAAAAAACTTCTAACACAGCGAGAAGTGTCTTTCTGTATTGCAAACATGATTTTATTCATGCACAAAAAAAAAATCTTATGTTTTTCACCATTTCTCTTCCCGTTGTATAAAACGCTTTTCTCTGACCCAGAAATAAGGTTTTCAACATAAGCAGGCATAAGCTCCGTTAGAGCGCTCAGAAGCTCTAACTCACTGTTAGTGGTCATAGAGACGCTGGACGGAGGGATCTGACCACTGAAACTCTTGCCTAAAGGGATATGCAAAAAACTTCTAACACAGCGAGAAGTGTCTTTCTGTATTGCAAACATGATTTTATTCATGCACAAAAAAAAAAATCTTATGTTTTTCACCATTTCTCTTCCCGTTGCATAAAACGCTTTTCTCTGACCCAGAAATAAGGTTTTCAACATAAGCAGGCATAAGCTCCGTTAGAGCGCTCAGAAGCTCTAACTCACTGTTAGTGGTCATAGAGACGCTGGACGGAGCGATCTGACCACTGAAACTCTTGCCTAAAGGGATATGCAAAAAACTTCTAACACAGCGAGAAGTGTCTTTCTGTATTGCAAACATGATTTTATTCATGCACAAAAAAAAATCTTATGTTTTTCACCATTTCTCTTCCCGTTGCATAAAACGCTTTTCTCTGACCCAGAAATAAGGTTTTCAACATAAGCAGGCATAAGCTCCGTTAGAGCGCTCAGACGCTCTAACTCACTGTTACTGGTCTTAGAGAGGCTGGACGGAGCGATCTGACCACTGAAACTCTTGCCTAAAGGGATATGAAAAAAAACTTCTAACACAGCGAGAAGTGTCTTTCTGTATTGCAAACATGATTTTATTCATGCACAAAAACAAAATCTTATGTTTTTCACCATTTCTCTTCCCGTTGCATGAAACGCTTTTCTCTGACCCAGAAATAAGGTTTTCAACATAAGCAGGCATAAGCTCCGTTAGAGCGCTCAGACGCTCTAACTCACTGTTAGTGGTCATAGAGACGCTGGACGGAGCGATCTGACCACTGAAACTCTTGCCTAAAGGGATATGCAAAAAACTTCTAACACAGCGAGAAGTGTCTTTCTGTATTGCAAACATGATTTTATTCATGCACAAATTTTTTTTTTTATGTTTTTCACCATTTCTCTTCCCGTTGCATAAAACGCTTTTCTCTGACCCAGAAATAAGGTTTTCAACATAAGCAGGCATAAGCTCCGTTAGAGCGCTCAGACGCTCTAACTCACTGTTACTGGTCATAGAGAGGCTGGACGGAGCGATCTGACCACTGAAACTCTTGCCTAAAGGGATATGCAAAAAACTTCTAACACAGCCACAAGTGTCTTTCTGTATTGCAAACATGATTTTATTCATTCACAAAAAAAAATCTTATGTTTTTCACCATTTCTCTTCCCGTTGCATAAAACGCTTTTCTCTGACCCAGAAATAAGGTTTTCAACATAAGCAGGCATAAGCTCTGTTAGAGCGCTCAGAAGCTCTAACTCACTGTTAGTGGTCATAGAGACGCTGGACGGAGCGATCTGACCACTGAAACTCTTGCCTAAAGGGATATGCAAAAAACTTCTAACACAGCGAGAAGTGTCTTTCTGTATTGCAAACATGATTTTATTCATGCACAAAAAAAAAATCTTATGTTTTTCACCATTTCTCTTCCCGTTGCATAAAACGCTTTTCTCTGACCCAGAAATAAGGTTTTCAACATAAGCAGGCATAAGGTCCGTTAGAGCGCTCAGACGCTCTAACTCACTGTTACTGGTCATAGAGAGGCTGGACGGAGCGATCTGACCACTGAAACTCTTGCCTAAAGGGATGTGAAAAAAAACTTCTAACACAGCGAGAAGTGTCTTTCTGTATTGCAAACATGATTTTATTCATGCACAAAAAAAAAATCTTATGTTTTTCACCATTTCTCTTCCCGTTGCATGAAACGCTTTTCTCTGACCCAGAAATAAGGTTTTCAACATAAGCAGGCATAAGCTCCGTTAGAGCGCTCAGAAGCTCTAACTCACTGTTAGTGGTCATAGAGACGCTGGACGGAGCGATCTGACCACTGAAACTCTTGCATAAAGGGATATGCAAAAAACTTCTAACACAGCGAGAAGTGTCTTTCTGTATTGCAAACATGATTTTATTCATGCACAAAAAAAAAATCTTATGTTTTTCACCATTTCTCTTCCCGTTGTATAAAACGCTTTTCTCTGACCCAGAAATAAGGTTTTCAACATAAGCAGGCATAAGCTCCGTTAGAGCGCTCAGAAGCTCTAACTCACTGTTAGTGGTCATAGAGACGCTGGACGGAGGGATCTGACCACTGAAACTCTTGCCTAAAGGGATATGCAAAAAACTTCTAACACAGCGAGAAGTGTCTTTCTGTATTGCAAACATGATTTTATTCATGCACAAAAAAAAAAATCTTATGTTTTTCACCATTTCTCTTCCCGTTGCATAAAACGCTTTTCTCTGACCCAGAAATAAGGTTTTCAACATAAGCAGGCATAAGCTCCGTTAGAGCGCTCAGAAGCTCTAACTCACTGTTAGTGGTCATAGAGACGCTGGACGGAGCGATCTGACCACTGAAACTCTTGCCTAAAGGGATATGCAAAAAACTTCTAACACAGCGAGAAGTGTCTTTCTGTATTGCAAACATGATTTTATTCATGCACAAAATTTTTTTTTTTATGTTTTTCACCATTTCTCTTCCCGTTGCATAAAACGCTTTTCTCTGACCCAGAAATAAGGTTTTCAACATAAGCAGGCATAAGCTCTGTTAGAGCGCTCAGACGCTCTAACTCACTGTTACTGGTCATAGAGAGGCTGGACGGAGCGATCTGACCACTGAAACTCTTGCCTAAAGGGATGTGAAAAAAAACTTCTAACACAGCGAGAAGTGTCTTTCTGTATTGCAAACATGATTTTATTCATGCACAAAAAAAAAATCTTATGTTTTTCACCATTTCTCTTCCCGTTGCATGAAACGCTTTTCTCTGACCCAGAAATAAGGTTTTCAACATAAGCAGGCATAAGCTCCGTTAGAGCGCTCAGAAGCTCTAACTCACTGTTAGTGGTCATAGAGAGGCTGGACGGAGCGATCTGCCCACTGAAACTCTTGCCTAAAGGGATATGCAAAAAACTTCTAACACAGCGAGAAGTGTCTTTCTGTATTGCAAACATGATTTTATTCATGCACAAAAAAAAATCTTATGTTTTTCACCATTTCTCTTCCCGTTGCATAAAACGCTTTTCTCTGACCCAGAAATAAGGTTTTCAACATAAGCAGGCATAAGCTCCGTTAGAGCGCTCAGAAGCTCTAACTCACTGTTAGTGGTCATAGAGACGCTGGACGGAGCGATCTGACCACTGAAACTCTTGCCTAAAGGGATATGCAAAAAACTTCAAACACAGCGAGAAGTGTCTTTCTGTATTGCAAACATGATTTTATTCATGCACAAAAAAAAAATCTTATGTTTTTCACCATTTCTCTTCCCGTTGCATAAAACGCTTTTCTCTGACCCAGAAATAAGGTTTTCAACATAAGCAGGCATAAGCTCCGTTAGAGCGCTCAGACGCTCTAACTCACTGTTACTGGTCATAGAGAGGCTGGACGGAGCGATCTGCCCACTGAAACTCTTGCCTAAAGGGATATGCAAAAACTTCTAACACAGCGAGAAGTGTCTTTCTGTATTGCAAACATTATTTTATTCATGCACAAAAAAAAAATCTTATGTTTTTCACCATTTCTCTTCCCGTTGCATAAAACGCTTTTCTCTGACCCAGAAATAAGGTTTTCAACATAAGCAGGCATAAGCTCCGTTAGAGCGCTCAGACGCTCTAACTCACTGTTAGTGGTCATAGAGACGCTGGACGGAGCGATCTGACTACTGAAACTCTTGCCTAAAGGGATATGCAAAAAACTTCTAACACAGCGAGAAGTGTCTTTCTGTATTGCAAACATGATTTTATTCATGCACAAAAAAAAAATCTTATGTTTTTCACCATTTCTCTTCCCGTTGCATAAAACGCTTTTCTCTGACCCAGAAATAAGGTTTTCAACATAAGCAGGCATAAGCTCCGTTAGAGCGCTCAGAAGCTCTAACTCACTGTTAGTGGTCATAAAGACGCTGGACGGAGCGATCTGACCACTGAAACTCTTGCCTAAAGGGATATGCAAAAAACTTCTAACACAGCGAGAAGTGTCTTTCTGTATTGCAAACATGATTTTATTCATGCACAAAAACAAAATCTTATGTTTTTCACCATTTCTCTTCCCGTTGCATGAAACGCTTTTCTCTGACCCAGAAATAAGGTTTTCAACATAAGCAGGCATAAGCTCCGTTAGAGCGCTCAGACGCTCTAACTCACTGTTAGTGGTCATAGAGACGCTGGACGGAGCGATCTGACCACTGAAACTCTTGCCTAAAGGGATATGCAAAAAACTTCTAACACAGCGAGAAGTGTCTTTCTGTATTGCAAACATGATTTTATTCATGCACAAATTTTTTTTTTTTATGTTTTTCACCATTTCTCTTCCCGTTGCATAAAACGCTTTTCTCTGACCCAGAAATAAGGTTTTCAACATAAGCAGGCATAAGCTCCGTTAGAGCGCTCAGAAGCTCTAACTCACTGTTAGTGGTCATAGAGACGCTGGACGGAGCGATCTGACCACTGAAACTCTTGCCTAAAGGGATATGCAAAAAACTTCTAACACAGCGAGAAGTGTCTTTCTGTATTGCAAACATGATTTTATTCATGCACAAAAAAAAAATCTTATGTTTTTCACCATTTCTCTTCCCGTTGCATAAAACGCTTTTCTCTGACCCAGAAATAAGGTTTTCAACATAAGCAGGCATAAGCTCCGTTAGAGCGCTCAGAAGCTCTAACTCACTGTTAGTGGTCATAGAGACGCTGGACGGAGCGATCTGACCACTGAAACTCTTGCCTAAAGGGATATGCAAAAAACTTCTAACACAGCGAGAAGTGTCTTTCTGTATTGCAAACATGATTTTATTCATGCACAAAATTTTTTTTTTATGTTTTTCACCATTTCTCTTCCCGTTGCATAAAACGCTTTTCTCTGACCCAGAAATAAGGTTTTCAACATAAGCAGGCATAAGCTCCGTTAGAGCGCTCAGACGCTCTAACTCACTGTTACTGGTCATAGAGAGGCTGGACGGAGCGATCTGACCACTGAAACTCTTGCCTAAAGGGATGTGAAAAAAAAACTTCTAACACAGCGAGAAGTGTCTTTCTGTATTGCAAACATGATTTTATTCATGCACAAAAAAAAAAATCTTATGTTTTTCACCATTTCTCTTCCCGTTGCATAAAACGCTTTTCTCTGACCCAGAAATAAGGTTTTCAACATAAGCAGGCATAAGCTCCGTTAGAGCGCTCAGAAGCTCTAACTCACTGTTAGTGGTCATAGAGACGCTGGACGGAGCGATCTGACCACTGAAACTCTTGCCTAAAGGGATATGCAAAAAACTTCTAACACAGCGAGAAGTGTCTTTCTGTATTGCAAACATGATTTTATTCATGCACAAAAAAAAATCTTATGTTTTTCACCATTTCTCTTCCCGTTGCATAAAACGCTTTTCTCTGACCCAGAAATAAGGTTTTCAACATAAGCAGGCATAAGCTCCGTTAGAGCGCTCAGACGCTCTAACTCACTGTTACTGGTCTTAGAGAGGCTGGACGGAGCGATCTGACCACTGAAACTCTTGCCTAAAGGGATATGAAAAAAAACTTCTAACACAGCGAGAAGTGTCTTTCTGTATTGCAAACATGATTTTATTCATGCACAAAAACAAAATCTTATGTTTTTCACCATTTCTCTTCCCGTTGCATGAAACGCTTTTCTCTGACCCAGAAATAAGGTTTTCAACATAAGCAGGTATAAGCTCCGTTAGAGCGCTCAGACGCTCTAACTCACTGTTAGTGGTCATAGAGACGCTGGACGGAGCGATCTGACCACTGAAACTCTTGCCTAAAGGGATATGCAAAAAACTTCTAACACAGCGAGAAGTGTCTTTCTGTATTGCAAACATGATTTTATTCATGCACAAAATTTTTTTTTTTATGTTTTTCACCATTTCTCTTCCCGTTGCATAAAACGCTTTTCTCTGACCCAGAAATAAGGTTTTCAACATAAGCAGGCATAAGCTCTGTTAGAGCGCTCAGACGCTCTAACTCACTGTTACTGGTCATAGAGAGGCTGGACGGAGCGATCTGACCACTGAAACTCTTGCCTAAAGGGATGTGAAAAAAAACTTCTAACACAGCGAGAAGTGTCTTTCTGTATTGCAAACATGATTTTATTCATGCACAAAAAAAAAATCTTATGTTTTTCACCATTTCTCTTCCCGTTGCATGAAACGCTTTTCTCTGACCCAGAAATAAGGTTTTCAACATAAGCAGGCATAAGCTCCGTTAGAGCGCTCAGAAGCTCTAACTCACTGTTAGTGGTCATAGAGACGCTGGACGGAGGGATCTGACCACTGAAACTCTTGCCTAAAGGGATATGCAAAAATCTTCTAACACAGCGAGAAGTGTCTTTCTGTATTGCAAACATGATTTTATTCATGCACAAAAAAAAAATCTTATGTTTTTCACCATTTCTCTTCCCGTTGCATAAAACGCTTTTCTCTGACCCAGAAATAAGGTTTTCAACATAAGCAGGCATAAGCTCCGTTAGAGCGCTCAGACGCTCTAACTCACTGTTACTGGTCATAGAGAGGCTGGACGGAGCGATCTGCCCACTGAAACTCTTGCCTAAAGGGATATGCAAAAAACTTCTAACACAGCGAGAAGTGTCTTTCTGTATTGCAAACATGATTTTATTCATGCACAAAAAAAAATCTTATGTTTTTCACCATTTCTCTTCCCGTTGCATAAAACGCTTTTCTCTGACCCAGAAATAAGGTTTTCAACATAAGCAGGCATAAGCTCCGTTAGAGCGCTCAGAAGCTCTAACTCACTGTTAGTGGTCATAGAGACGCTGGACGGAGCGATCTGACCACTGAAACTCTTGCCTAAAGGGATATGCAAAAAACTTCAAACACAGCGAGAAGTGTCTTTCTGTATTGCAAACATGATTTTATTCATGCACAAAAAAAAAATCTTATGTTTTTCACCATTTCTCTTCCCGTTGCATAAAACGCTTTTCTCTGACCCAGAAATAAGGTTTTCAACATAAGCAGGCATAAGCTCCGTTAGAGCGCTCAGACGCTCTAACTCACTGTTACTGGTCATAGAGAGGCTGGACGGAGCGATCTGCCCACTGAAACTCTTGCCTAAAGGGATATGCAAAAACTTCTAACACAGCGAGAAGTGTCTTTCTGTATTGCAAACATTATTTTATTCATGCACAAAAAAAAAATCTTATGTTTTTCACCATTTCTCTTCCCGTTGCATAAAACGCTTTTCTCTGACCCAGAAATAAGGTTTTCAACATAAGCAGGCATAAGCTCCGTTAGAGCGCTCAGACGCTCTAACTCACTGTTAGTGGTCATAGAGACGCTGGACGGAGCGATCTGACTACTGAAACTCTTGCCTAAAGGGATATGCAAAAAACTTCTAACACAGCGAGAAGTGTCTTTCTGTATTGCAAACATGATTTTATTCATGCACAAAAGAAAAATCTTATGTTTTTCACCATTTCTCTTCCCGTTGCATAAAACGCTTTTCTCTGACCCAGAAATAAGGTTTTCAACATAAGCAGGCATAAGCTCCGTTAGAGCGCTCAGAAGCTCTAACTCACTGTTAGTGGTCATAGAGACGCTGGACTGAGCGATCTGACCACTGAAACTCTTGCCTAAAGGGATATGCAAAAAACTTCTAACACAGCGAGAAGTGTCTTTCTGTATTGCAAACATGATTTTATTCATGCACAAAAAATTTTTTTTATGTTTTTCACCATTTCTCTTCCCGTTGCATAAAACGCTTTTCTCTGACCCAGAAATAAGGTTTTCAACATAAGCAGGCATAAGCTCCGTTAGAGCGCTCAGACGCTCTAACTCACTGTTAGTGGTCATAGAGAGGCTGGACGGAGCGATCTGACCACTGAAACTCTTGCCTAAAGGGATGTGAAAAAAAACTTCTAACACAGCGAGAAGTGTCTTTCTGTATTGCAAACATGATTTTATTCATGCACAAAAAAAAAATCTTATGTTTTTCACCATTTCTCTTCCCGTTGCATAAAACGCTTTTCTCTGACCCAGAAATAAGGTTTTCAACATAAGCAGGCATAAGCTCCGTTAGAGCGCTCAGAAGCTCTAACTCACTGTTAGTGGTCATAAAGACGCTGGACGGAGCGATCTGACCACTGAAACTCTTGCCTAAAGGGATATGCAAAAAACTTCTAACACAGCGAGAAGTGTCTTTCTGTATTGCAAACATGATTTTATTCATGCACAAAAACAAAATCTTATGTTTTTCACCATTTCTCTTCCCGTTGCATGAAACGCTTTTCTCTGACCCAGAAATAAGGTTTTCAACATAAGCAGGCATAAGCTCCGTTAGAGCGCTCAGACGCTCTAACTCACTGTTAGTGGTCATAGAGACGCTGGACGGAGCGATCTGACCACTGAAACTCTTGCCTAAAGGGATATGCAAAAAACTTCTAACACAGCGAGAAGTGTCTTTCTGTATTGCAAACATGATTTTATTCATGCACAAATTTTTTTTTTTATGTTTTTCACCATTTCTCTTCCCGTTGCATAAAACGCTTTTCTCTGACCCAGAAATAAGGTTTTCAACATAAGCAGGCATAAGCTCCGTTAGAGCGCTCAGAAGCTCTAACTCACTGTTAGTGGTCATAGAGACGCTGGACGGAGCGATCTGACCACTGAAACTCTTGCCTAAAGGGATATGCAAAAAACTTCTAACACAGCGAGAAGTGTCTTTCTGTATTGCAAACATGATTTTATTCATGCACAAAAAAAAAATCTTATGTTTTTCACCTTTTCTCTTCCCGTTGCATAAAACGCTTTTCTCTGACCCAGAAATAAGGTTTTCAACATAAGCAGGCATAAGCTCCGTTAGAGCGCTCAGAAGCTCTAACTCACTGTTAGTGGTCATAGAGACGCTGGACGGAGCGATCTGACCACTGAAACTCTTGCCTAAAGGGATATGCAAAAAACTTCTAACACAGCGAGAAGTGTCTTTCTGTATTGCAAACATGATTTTATTCATGCACAAAATTTTTTTTTTATGTTTTTCACCATTTCTCTTCCCGTTGCATAAAACGCTTTTCTCTGACCCAGAAATAAGGTTTTCAACATAAGCAGGCATAAGCTCCGTTAGAGCGCTCAGACGCTCTAACTCACTGTTACTGGTCATAGAGAGGCTGGACGGAGCGATCTGACCACTGAAACTCTTGCCTAAAGGGATGTGAAAAAAAAACTTCTAACACAGCGAGAAGTGTCTTTCTGTATTGCAAACATGATTTTATTCATGCACAAAAAAAAAAATCTTATGTTTTTCACCATTTCTCTTCCCGTTGCATAAAACGCTTTTCTCTGACCCAGAAATAAGGTTTTCAACATAAGCAGGCATAAGCTCCGTTAGAGCGCTCAGACGCTCTAACTCACTGTTAGTGGTCATAGAGACGCTGGACGGAGCGATCTGACCACTGAAACTCTTGCCTAAAGGGATATGCAAAAAACTTCTAACACAGCGAGAAGTGTCTTTCTGTATTGCAAACATGATTTTATTCATGCACAAAAAAAAATCTTATGTTTTTCACCATTTCTCTTCCCGTTGCATAAAACGCTTTTCTCTGACCCAGAAATAAGGTTTTCAACATAAGCAGGCATAAGGTCCGTTAGAGCGCTCAGACGCTCTAACTCACTGTTACTGGTCATAGAGAGGCTGGACGGAGCGATCTGACCACTGAAACTCTTGCCTAAAGGGATGTGAAAAAAAACTTCTAACACAGCGAGGTGTCTTTCTGTATTGCAAACATGATTTTATTCATGCACAAAAAAAAAATCTTATGTTTTTCACCATTTCTCTTCCCGTTGTATAAAACGCTTTTCTCTGACCCAGAAATAAGGTTTTCAACATAAGCAGGCATAAGCTCCGTTAGAGCGCTCAGAAGCTCTAACTCACTGTTAGTGGTCATAGAGACGCTGGACGGAGGGATCTGACCACTGAAACTCTTGCCTAAAGGGATATGCAAAAAACTTCTAACACAGCGAGAAGTGTCTTTCTGTATTGCAAACATGATTTTATTCATGCACAAAAAAAAAAAATCTTATGTTTTTCACCATTTCTCTTCCCGTTGCATAAAACGCTTTTCTCTGACCCAGAAATAAGGTTTTCAACATAAGCAGGCATAAGCTCCGTTAGAGCGCTCAGAAGCTCTAACTCACTGTTAGTGGTCATAGAGACGCTGGACGGAGCGATCTGACCACTGAAACTCTTGCCTAAAGGGATATGCAAAAAACTTCTAACACAGCGAGAAGTGTCTTTCTGTATTGCAAACATGATTTTATTCATGCACAAAAAAAAAATCTTATGTTTTTCACCATTTCTCTTCCCGTTGCATAAAACGCTTTTCTCTGACCCAGAAATGAGGTTTTCAACATAAGCAGGCATAAGCTCCGTTAGAGCGCTCAGAAGCTCTAACTCACTGTTAGTGGTCATAGAGACGCTGGACGGAGCGATCTGACCACTGAAACTCTTGCCTAAAGGGATATGCAAAAAACTTCTAACACAGCGAGAAGTGTCTTTCTGTATTGCAAACATGATTTTATTCATGCACAAAATTTTTTTTTTATGTTTTTCACCATTTCTCTTCCCGTTGCATAAAACGCTTTTCTCTGACCCAGAAATAAGGTTTTCAACATAAGCAGGCATAAGCTCCGTTAGAGCGCTCAGACGCTCTAACTCACTGTTACTGGTCATAGAGAGGCTGGACGGAGCGATCTGACCACTGAAACTCTTGCCTAAAGGGATGTGAAAAAAAAACTTCTAACACAGCGAGAAGTGTCTTTCTGTATTGCAAACATGATTTTATTCATGCACAAAAAAAAAATCTTATGTTTTTCACCATTTCTCTTCCCGTTGCATAAAACGCTTTTCTCTGACCCAGAAATAAGGTTTTCAACATAAGCAGGCATAAGCTCCGTTAGAGCGCTCAGAAGCTCTAACTCACTGTTAGTGGTCATAGAGACGCTGGACGGAGCGATCTGACCACTGAAACTCTTGCCTAAAGGGATATGCAAAAAACTTCTAACACAGCGAGAAGTGTCTTTCTGTATTGCAAACATGATTTTATTCATGCACAAAAACAAAATCTTATGTTTTTCACCATTTCTCTTCCCGTTGCATGAAACGCTTTTCTCTGACCCAGAAATAAGGTTTTCAACATAAGCAGGCATAAGCTCCGTTAGAGCGCTCAGACGCTCTAACTCACTGTTAGTGGTCATAGAGACGCTGGACGGAGCGATCTGACCACTGAAACTCTTGCCTAAAGGGATATGCAAAAAACTTCTAACACAGCGAGAAGTGTCTTTCTGTATTGCAAACATGATTTTATTCATGCACAAATTTTTTTTTTTATGTTTTTCACCATTTCTCTTCCCGTTGCATAAAACGCTTTTCTCTGACCCAGAAATAAGGTTTTCAACATAAGCAGGCATAAGCTCCGTTAGAGCGCTCAGACGCTCTAACTCACTGTTACTGGTCATAGAGAGGCTGGACGGAGCGATCTGACCACTGAAACTCTTGCCTAAAGGGATATGCAAAAAACTTCTAACACAGCCAGAAGTGTCTTTCTGTATTGCAAACATGATTTTATTCATTCACAAAAAAAAATCTTATGTTTTTCACCATTTCTCTTCCCGTTGCATAAAACGCTTTTCTCTGACCCAGAAATAAGGTTTTCAACATAAGCAGGCATAAGCTCTGTTAGAGCGCTCAGAAGCTCTAACTCACTGTTAGTGGTCATAGAGACGCTGGACGGAGCGATCTGACCACTGAAACTCTTGCCTAAAGGGATATGCAAAAAACTTCTAACACAGCGAGAAGTGTCTTTCTGTATTGCAAACGATTTTATTCATGCACAAAAAAAAAATCTTATGTTTTTCACCATTTCTCTTCCCGTTGCATAAAACGCTTTTCTCTGACCCAGAAATAAGGTTTTCAACATAAGCAGGCATAAGGTCCGTTAGAGCGCTCAGACGCTCTAACTCACTGTTACTGGTCATAGAGAGGCTGGACGGAGCGATCTGACCACTGAAACTCTTGCCTAAAGGGATGTGAAAAAAAACTTCTAACACAGCGAGAAGTGTCTTTCTGTATTGCAAACATGATTTTATTCATGCACAAAAAAAAAATCTTATGTTTTTCACCATTTCTCTTCCCGTTGCATGAAACGCTTTTCTCTGACCCAGAAATAAGGTTTTCAACATAAGCAGGCATAAGCTCCGTTAGAGCGCTCAGAAGCTCTAACTCACTGTTAGTGGTCATAGAGACGCTGGACGGAGCGATCTGACCACTGAAACTCTTGCATAAAGGGATATGCAAAAAACTTCTAACACAGCGAGAAGTGTCTTTCTGTATTGCAAACATGATTTTATTCATGCACAAAAAAAAAATCTTATGTTTTTCACCATTTCTCTTCCCGTTGTATAAAACGCTTTTCTCTGACCCAGAAATAAGGTTTTCAACATAAGCAGGCATAAGCTCCGTTAGAGCGCTCAGAAGCTCTAACTCACTGTTAGTGGTCATAGAGACGCTGGACGGAGGGATCTGACCACTGAAACTCTTGCCTAAAGGGATATGCAAAAAACTTCTAACACAGCGAGAAGTGTCTTTCTGTATTGCAAACATGATTTTATTCATGCACAAAAAAAAAAATCTTATGTTTTTCACCATTTCTCTTCCCGTTGCATAAAACGCTTTTCTCTGACCCAGAAATAAGGTTTTCAACATAAGCAGGCATAAGCTCCGTTAGAGCGCTCAGAAGCTCTAACTCACTGTTAGTGGTCATAGAGACGCTGGACGGAGCGATCTGACCACTGAAACTCTTGCCTAAAGGGATATGCAAAAAACTTCTAACACAGCGAGAAGTGTCTTTCTGTATTGCAAACATGATTTTATTCATGCACAAAATTTTTTTTTTATGTTTTTCACCATTTCTCTTCCCGTTGCATAAAACGCTTTTCTCTGACCCAGAAATAAGGTTTTCAACATAAGCAGGCATAAGCTCTGTTAGAGCGCTCAGACGCTCTAACTCACTGTTACTGGTCATAGAGAGGCTGGACGGAGCGATCTGACCACTGAAACTCTTGCCTAAAGGGATGTGAAAAAAAACTTCTAACACAGCGAGAAGTGTCTTTCTGTATTGCAAACATGATTTTATTCATGCACAAAAAAAAAATCTTATGTTTTTCACCATTTCTCTTCCCGTTGCATGAAACGCTTTTCTCTGACCCAGAAATAAGGTTTTCAACATAAGCAGGCATAAGCTCCGTTAGAGCGCTCAGAAGCTCTAACTCACTGTTAGTGGTCATAGAGACGCTGGACGGAGGGATCTGACCACTGAAACTCTTGCCTAAAGGGATATGCAAAAAACTTCTAACACAGCGAGAAGTGTCTTTCTGTATTGCAAACATGATTTTATTCATGCACAAAAAAAAAATCTTATGTTTTTCACCATTTCTCTTCCCGTTGCATAAAACGCTTTTCTCTGACCCAGAAATAAGGTTTTCAACATAAGCAGGCATAAGCTCCGTTAGAGCGCTCAGACGCTCTAACTCACTGTTACTGGTCATAGAGAGGCTGGACGGAGCGATCTGACCACTGAAACTCTTGCCTAAAGGGATGTGCAAAAAACTTCTAACACAGCGAGAAGTGTCTTTCTGTATTGCAAACATGATTTTATTCATGCTCAAAATTTTTTTTTTATGTTTTTCACCATTTCTCTTCCCGTTGCATAAAACGCTTTTCTCTGACCCAGAAATAAGGTTTTCAACATAAGCAGGCATAAGCTCCGTTAGAGCGCTCAGACGCTCTAACTCACTGTTACTGGTCATAGAGAGGCTGGACGGAGCGATCTGACCACTGAAACTCTTGCCTAAAGGGATGTGCAAAAAACTTCTAAAACAGCGAGAAGTGTCTTTCTGTATTGCAAACATGATTTTATTCATGCACAAAAAAAAAAATCTTATGTTTTTCACCATTTCTCTTCCCGTTGCATAAAACGCTTTTCTCTGACCCAGAAATAAGGTTTTCAACATAAGCAGGCATAAGCTCCGTTAGAGCGCTCAGAAGCTCTAACTCACTGTTAGTGGTCATAGAGACGCTGGACGGAGCGATCTGACCACTGAAACTCTTGCCTAAAGGGATGTGAAAAAAACTTCTAACACAGCGAGAAGTGTCTTTCTGTATTGCAAACATGATTTTATTCATGCACAAAAAAAAATCTTATGTTTTTCACTATTTCTCTTCCCGTTGCATAAAACGCTTTTCTCTGATCCAGAAATAAGGTTTTCAACATAAGCAGGCATGGGGATGTGCAGAAAACTTCTAACACAGCGAGAAGTGTCTTTCTGCATTCCCAGACAGCAAATTTCATCCGGTCTTATTCTGGCCCACAGTTCTGCAAATCCGGAAAGCGGACTTGGGCCTGTGTCTTTTGGCACAAATTCCTAGACACTGAAACCAGGCCCGGGTCCGATCCGTCTAAGACTGTGATACAGGAGTGAAACGGATGTGACTGTGACGCGGATTTGCCGGTTTAAAAACAAATCCGGCACAGAGTCAGCTGCTGTCTGGGTTGTTATGGTGGTACCAGACTAAACCTTAGGAATCTGTTTTGAGAAAGATAAAGGGTGGAAACCACATTTGGAAGACATGTGGAACCACATGTCCTTCCCTAGGGGTCTTATTCTTGCCCAGTAAGAGGTGACTGTCAGTTGTCCAAGAATCTTTATTTAATGGCGTTAGACATTTGTTTGTGCTAGTTAAAATAATAATCAAAGATAAAGATAAAGAGCCAACGCAGTGGACAGTGGATACACTGAGCCCAGTGGATACAAATATCAAAGGGTAAGATCAGATGTTTTATCATTATTATTATTTTTACATTTAGATTTAGATTGTGTGGCAAAAAGCCATATGACTGATAAAGATAATGTAGCTGTTTTTCCTTGCCATCTATAAATAGTTTTCTAAATTGTTTTTATGCAACAACAACAACAATAATAAATTTATATAATATAATATAATATAATATAATATAATCAAGGAAAAAAGTCATCACAAACTTTGAACTTTGGTTTATTTGAATGGTGGGACTGTATAACAGATAAACACACACACACACACACACACACACACACACACACACACACACACACACACACACACACACACACACACACACACATATATATATTCTGCATTCTCTTTTTTTGCAGTGTTTTTCAAAAGTATCAGCAGCAAGGCACACAAAGCAGAAAGGTCTTGAATTAAGTGAGTTTGGCTCTCTCTATTAAAAAATTGTTATATCCTCTAATATTTTTTTAAACAAACCTGAGCATTTGTGTTGTGTAAAGCTGCTTATTTTATACTATGGAAACAGTAAGATTATGTTACCCATGTCTTTGTGTCTCATGTTGCAATTGGAACCAAGTGGACAACTATTTGAGAATGCCTTCCCCCTCTCTTACCCACCACCGCACCTTAAGTTCTTCCTCTCCCCATCTCCTCCTCTGCTGAAAGAGTGGTGGTAAGCCTTGGGAATCAGACAATCCTAACTACTCAAGATGTTTCACTACACATTCAAATAAAATGAAAACAAACACAATCTTTTTAAGCCAGTCTTTATTCCCCATGAATTGACAAGCAAACTGATTGAAAATCCAAAAAACATCCAAACAAATCTAATAGTAACAATTTAATTGATGTTCAACAAATAAAACAATCACATAATACAGAGGAACAAATGATAAAGCTTGCCTTATTGAATATCAGGTCCCTCTCTTCGAAAGCACTTTTTGTACATGACTTGATTATTGATCACAACCTAGATGTGCTCTGTTTGACAGAAACCTGGCTAAAACCAGATGATTATATTATTTTAAATGAGTCCACCCCCCAAGATTACTGTTATAAACGTGCTGCGTCTAAAAGGTAAAGGGGGAGGTGTCTCTACTATTTATAGCAATAACTTTAGTGTTTCTCAGAGAACTGGCTTCAAGTATAACTCGTTTGAAATGATGGTGCTTCATACAACATTATCCAGAGAAAAGGGTACAAAGGATAAATCCCCCGCAACGTTTATACTTGCTTCAGTATACAGGCCTCCAAGGCACCATACAGACTTTATTAAAGAATTTTTTGAGTTTGTATAGTGACGTCTGCAGATAAAGTCTTAATAGTGATTTTAACATCCATGTTGATAATGAAAATGACGCATTGGGATCAGCCTTTATAGACATTCTGAACTCTATTGGAGTTAAACAACATGTGTCAGGACCTACTCATTGTCGAAATCATACTCTAGATTTAATACTGTCGCACGGAATTGATGTTAATGGCGTTGAAATTCTGCAGCAAAGCAATGATATCTCAGATCATTATCTGGTCTCATTACTCCAGATAACTAAAACTGTAAATCACACTCCTTGCTACAAGTATGGTAGAACTATCACCTCATCCACAAAAGACAGCTTTATATGTGAACCCAGGATAGATTATTGTAATGCTTGTTCTGCACGCTTAATAAACAAACTCCAGCTGGTACAAAATGCAGCAGCTAGAGTTCTTACTAGAACCAAAAATTATGAGCATATTAGCCCGGTTCTGTCAACACTGCACTGGCTCCCTATTAAACATCGTATTGATTTTAAAATCTTGTTAATTACTTATAAAGCCCTCAATGGTTTAGCTCCTCAGTACTTGAGGGAGCTCTTATCACATTATAGTCCCGCACGCCCGCTGCATTCTCAAAACTCTGGCAATCTGATAATACCCAGAATATCTAATTCAACTGTGGGTGGCAGATCATTTTCTTACTTAGCACCGAAATTATGGAACAATCTACCTAATCCTGTTCGGGAGGCAGACACACTCAGTCAGTTTAAATCTAGACTAAAGACCCATCTCTTTAACCTGGCCTACACATAACACATTTAAATATTTCTAATATTCAAATCCGTTAAAGGATTGTTAGGCTGCATTAATTAGGTCAACCGGAACCGGGAACACTTACCATAACACCTGATGCAAGAAAAATGGAATCTATGCTAATATTGTCTGTCTCCTGCTTATTCCGAGGTCAGATCCAGTATGAATCCTGAAGAGTTGGCCAGTGCAGTTTCCCTTGATTCAGTTTGTATCCAGATGGTGGGTCAGTACATATAGACCACCTCTACAGGTCTGTATGGGAGTACAAACTACTTGTTTATTGTCAGAGGAGAACTGACCCCCCTGACTGCGCCTGGTTTCTCCCAAGGTTTTTTTTTCTCCATCAGTGTCACGGATTGAGTTTTGGTTCCTTGCCACTGTCGCCTATGGCTTGCTCAGTTGGGGACAACAACTAAATTGGGGACAAACAATTTAAATTAAAAAAAGTCCCATCTGTTTTCCAATAAGACTATGGTCTTATTTGTATATGTATATATGCCTAAACTAAGGTGGTGGATTAATAGAAGGGTGTGGTGCATTAAAATCCGCATGTGGTGCATTAAAATCAGGGGCAGTATGTGTTGGGTATATATTCAGTTATATTTATGTATTTTGGTTTAATATATTTAGTGTTATGATGTTCATTTAATTGCTACTGTTCTTGTACAAAATAAAATATCATCCCATCAATATAATCTAAGTAATGCTTAATATCCCTATGATATTCATAACGATAATCTCAATACTAGATTATCAACATTAACAAAAATAATAAAAATTATAATAACATCAATAATAATGATATAAATATGAGTTAATACAATATGACAATAATACTAATACTAATACTACTACTACTAATAACAACAACAATAACAATAAGTGAACAGATAAATAATTAGAATGTGTGTCAGATTTGTAATAGTTGAATGAGGTCTGATCTGGAGTGCTGTGGTTCCGAAATACAGCTGTTGTGAGGTGAGAAATATTCTAGAGAGATGTAGTCTGTGAGTAAATCTTTCCAATGCATTATGTGAATAGTATTTCTGGATTTCCAGTTCATGAAGATCTTGGCGATGGCTAAGGCTACAAGAAGCATTTTTGTGTTTGTTAATTCTTGATTGAGACATGATAGATCTCCCAGTAGACAGTAGCGGGGATAATGGGATGCAGCAGCCCAGGAGGTGGGCATTTTTTGTGATAGAATAAATATTTTTGCAGATTTGAGTCCAGAAGTCAGTATCAGGAGCAGTAGATAGGTCTTCTTCCCATTTGATTGTTGGTAAAGTTATGGTTTTATTTGAATTGGTAATAATTTTATATATTTTAGAAAGTAATTTTTTCGGGGAGGATATTTTAACTAAATCTGCTAATGTGGAGGGAAGTTGAAGATTGATGATTCTAGTATTAATTTAGGATAAAACAGCTGATTTGAGTTGCAAATAATTCAAGAAATGATTGTTCCCGATACCATACTCCTGAACTAAGTAGGAAAACAAGACCAAGTTGTTAGACTGAAAAATGTGCTTAATATGCATGACGCCCTTAGGCTGTCAGAGCCGAAGCTATTGTCAGTGCTTTGAAACATGGGTGATGTTTAATGGACTGACTGAGAAATGGGATGTCTGACAAGTGCAAGTTTCCGCAGAGTGATTGTTCTATGTCTGACTGAGTGGGGTGAGTCCATTTATATATGTATTGAAGTTGGTTTGCTAATGAGTAATGGTAAAAATGTGGTGCTTCTAATCCTCCTAAAGATTTGGGTTTATGTAAAGTGCTTAATTTTATCCGTGGTGGTTTATTTTTCCAGTAGAATCAGGTGATGATGGAGTCTAAAGATTTGAACCAAGTTTGAGAAGGTTGGGTTGGGATCATTGAGAATAAGTAGTTTATTTTTGGGAGTACTGCCATTTTGATTATAGCTATTCTGCCCTGAATGGAAAGTGGTAAATTGTGCCAATGGTGAAGGTCGTCTTCTATTGTTTTCAGTAAAGGTGTGAAGTTGAGTCCTGTCAGATCTGACAGCTTGGAGGAAACCTTGATGCCTAAATATGTGATGTGACCTGTGCATAGAGGAATGGGTGACACTTGAGCTGCTGCATCCCATTTGGTTTGATATAGTGGCAGAATTAAAGATTTATTTCAGTTTATTGCATAATCTGAGATTGTTGAGTATTAATAAATGGTTTTAGTTATTTCTTGCAGAGATGATTGAGGGTTTTGTAAGAAGAGTAATATGTCATCAGCATATAAACTAATCTTATGTTGTGTTTGGGGTGTGTGGATTCCTCTGATGAGTGGGTTCTGGCGGATGGCTGCTGCTAGAGGTTCAATGAAGATGGTAAATAAAGTGGGAGAGAGTGGGCATCCTTGCCTAGTCCCCCTATTCAGTGTGAAACTTTTTGATATTAGTCCATTGGTGGTAACTGTGGCAGAAGGTGCTGTGTATAAAATTTTAATCCAATTAATAAATGACTCCCCAAAGCCAAATTTTTGCAATGTGGTGAATAGAAAGTTCCAGCTGACTCTGTCGAAAGCTTTTTCTGCATCTAAAGTGACTATGATGGTGTTTTCCTGTGTGTTGTTGGATGCCTGCCTACCTTTGATGAAACCAGTCTGATCTGGGTGAATTATAAATGGGATAATTTTTTCCATTCTATGTGCAAGAACTTTACTGATTATTTGATATCTACATTGACAGGACTGTAGTTTGACGGAAGGGTTGGATCTTTATTAGGTTTGGGGATGAGTGAAATAGTGGCTGTATTCATGTGCATTGGTAATCTTGAGTTTTCTTTTATTTCTGTTATTGCTCTAATTAATAATGGAGATCTGGATGGGCCAGAAGTGTTTGTAGAATTCAGCAGGAAAGTCATCCGGTCCTGGTGCTTTATTGTTAGGCATTTGACTTAGTGCAATATGAAGTTCTTTTCCTGTAATTGGTTTGTCCAGTGTGTTGATTTGTTCTGTGTTAAGTTCTGGGAGTTGAGTATTATTGAAAAATGAATTAATATCCTCTTGTCTTGTATTATTATCTGATGAGTAAAGTTTAGCATAGATATTTCAAAATAATGTATTTATTTCTTGTGGAGAGTTGGTAGGCTTTCCTGCTTTAATAGTTGCAATTGTTATTTTTTTCTCTGTTTCTTTTAATTTGATTGGCCAGATATTTGCCGGATTTGTTGCCATGATGATAGGTTTCTTGACAGAGTCTCTGAATTAGAAAATTAGTTCTATTAATGATCTCATTTAGCAGGAATTTTTGTTTTCTTAGTTCAGTATATATTTATTCTGTTGGGTTATTTGCATGTAATGTCTTAAGTTCTTTTATTTTTTTTTCTAGTCTGATTTCTTCTTGTTTTTCTGCTTGCTTTTTATGGATGGAGAATGAAATGATTTTTCCTCATAGTACTGCTTTGCCCGTTTCCCAATGTAGCTGATGACTTTGAGGAGTCATTTATTTCTAGGAAGGATGCCCACTCTTTTTTAAGATTACTGCCAAACTCTGGGTCTTTAAGAAGTGATATGTTAAAGCGCCACCTAGCAATTTGTTTATGTAAATAATCTGGATTCCATATAAGTGTTACTGGGGTGTGGTCACTGATGCTGATGGAGTGAATTTTATGTTCAGAAATATTTGATATAATTGAGTTAGGAAAAAGTCAGTGCGGGAGTAACTATGATGGACTGGTGAATAAGATGTGTATTCACTGTCAGTTGGTTGATGTAGCCTCCACCCATCGCCAAGGCCAAAAATCCTCATGAACTGTATTATTGTGTCGGTAGACTGCCAGTGTTGTTTATTATTTTTGGATCTGTCAAGTGATGAGTCAATTACGGTATTAAAATCACCTCCTATAATTACTGGTTGGAAACATTTGAAATTGAAGTAAAAACAGGGTGGAAAAAGGCAGGGTTATCTGAATTTGGGCCGTAAAATGTTGGAAATTGTTACAGGGTTATTGTTAATGGTTATGTTTATGATGATAGAACGTCCTTCTGGGTCTGAAACTGTTGTATTATGAACAAATTGATTTTTTTTGCTTATCAGAATACATACTCCTCTTTGTTTTGAATTTTAAGTGGCTGAAAATGAGTGAGTGAATTGTGCTGATCTTAGGGCATTTTGTTTTAAATCTGTAAGGTGTGTTTCTTGTAGTAAACATATGTCTGCCTGTAGATTATCCAAATAGTTGAGAATTTGATTTTTTTTTTTGTCTGTGAGCTAACACCACAGATGTTCCATTTTATAAATTTAAGTTGCATGTTGAGCTAATATTCCTTCAGATGCACATATCTAATACTGATATGTGCATCTGAAGGAATTGTGCCAATGCCAAACATCAAAAACAAAACAATAAGACATAATAAAACTAGACAAACTTAAGTATATACAGCAAAACATACAATAAAACAAAAAACAACACAGCGCTTGAAAAACAAAACATAGGTGACTGAGGTGCATGATTGTGTAACGCGACGTGAGTGCCTCACGGGCAAGAAATTGGGGGGTGGGTCAACACGAAATGCTATGGCTGAGATGATATTGTTAAGAGGGAGGTGCTAGTATAGCCAGGGGGTAATGTCTTTATTTTTGAATAGCTGTCCATCAATGTAGAATTTGTCCACTGTAAGTATTGCTCTTTTGCCTTCTTTCATCATTTGCTTGTGGATGGGATTAGCTGTTTACGTCTGTGGATGACTTCTTGTGGAAATTGGTCATTAAGTTCATAGTGGGTGCCCTTTAACTGTCTGCCCTGTTGTTGAACCAGTTCTTTTTGTTTAAAATGTGTGTGTAATGAAGCAAGTCATCGTTCATTCGTAAGTGACATTTTCAACTTAGTAAAGGACATGGTATTTATTGGTTTCTTCTTTACACACAAGTGCCTTCAATATCACATGTTTAGTGTAAGTGTTATAATGACCTACTCTACTGATATCAACAAATAATAATCAACATATTCTTAAGTATTTACAGTCATGTGAAAAAGTTAAAACACTCTATTGAATTCCATGGTTTTCTGTATCAGGACATAATGAAACATTATCTGGCTCTTGGCAGGTCTTAACATTTGGAAACAAAAATTCACAGATTAACAGCACAACATTAACATGACAAATCACATTGTCATTATTTAATTAACAAAAATAAAGCCAAGATGGAAAAGCCATGTGTGACAAAGTTAGGACACCCTATGATTCAACTGCTTGTAGATCCACTTTTAGCAGTAATAACTTGAAGTAATATCGTTCTGGGGGAATTTTAGCCCACTCTTCTTTACAACACTGTTTTTACTGGGTCTGTCTCAGGTTGGGTTTTTATATTTCTAAAAAAAAAAAAAGTAAAAAAAAAGTAGAGTCTGTTTTTATACATTTTATTACAAAGATGTTGTATGTGTCAAATGATCAAGAAAAAATGGTTTTCTCAATTCATGACCTTTTCAGTAGGCCCTAGACCTTCAAAAACACTGATATTTTGTGTTTTTGAGAATGCTGACACAGGGTCACAGAGTTTGTATGGGTTTCTATATGCGATTCAAAAATAGAAGTTAAAATAGAGGAAATTAGTTATTGTCTTTAAAAACACAGAAGGTGCCATTATAACATTATATTTTGGAGTATTTGACTGTTCTAATCTAAACTATTTTGATTGCCTCTTGTCACAACCACATTGAACTCTGAGACTCTGCCCACACAGCCAGCAGCAAAAGTGTTCTTTATGCCAGAAATGACCATTGGGCTCCTGAAGGAACATTTCTGAGAAGATCAGCTGCAAAAGAAAGTGAGAGACACACTGGTGGTTATTTCACATACACATCTCAAGCTAAAAAATATGCCTTGTTGTGAAAGTTTTCCTAAATTTCGTTTAATTCTTTAAAACTTTTATTAAAAATGTATTTTTCTTCTCCAGCTAAAAAGCATATTATTGTACCTCATCACAGCCCAGGCAGCGAGGTCTGATGCTCTGGCAGTAATGGCGTCCACAAAGCAGTGCTCCTTCCTTCCAAAAGTAAATCAAGCCCACCAGAGCCTCGCCACACTTGCAGCACACAAAGCAATTGGGATGCCACAGTCTTGTGTACCCAGCCCTGTCGGCATACACCACAGGACTGTTCATAGCTGCCAACTGTCCACAGCCACTGCAATGCTGAGAGACAGAGAAACAGACAGAGAAGGAACAAAGGTGTTAGGGGCAAAGCTGGATTAACAAAACAGGGTTCATGAACAGACAAACCCAAATTCCTTTCATCTTTTGAAGTATAAGATTGATATTCATATAATGTATCCAGTTACACTTTTTGTTAAGTATAAACCTGCGATACTGGCGATTTAAAGTATTTTAACAGCTAAAAATGACTGAATAAGCTGTAATCTATTAAATATAACCCTCCTGGATGCAATTAAGTAATTTTGAGGCAGAAAGAAGACATCAATAAGCAAAGTCTGTCATCACTTTGTTGCAAGTGTAAAAGTGAAATATTGGCAATTTAAAAATATAATAAACAGGTAAAAATTACTGAAAAAGCTGTAAACTATTAAATATAAACCTTCTGAATGCAATCGTGTCATTTTGAGGCAGAAAGAAGAGTTCACTTAATAAGCAGAGTCTGTAATCACTTTTTGTCAAGCATAAAACTGCAATATTGGCCATTTAAAAGTATTTAAAAAAAGTAAAAAAGGACCGAATGAGCTGTAATCTATTAAATATAACCCTCCTGAATGCAATTAAGTCATGTTGAGGCAGAAAGAAGAGTTTACTCAATAAGTAGTCTCTATAATAAGTTTCTGACAAATGTAAAACGGCAATATTGGCTATTTGAAAATATTTAAACAAGTAAAAAAGGACTGCATAAGCTGTAATTGATTAAATACAACCCTCCTGAATGCAATCATGTCATTTTGAGTCAGAAAGAAGAGTCTGTAATCACTTTTTGTCTAGTAAAAAACTGCAATTTTGGCCATTTAAAAGTATTTAAACAAGTAAAAAAGGACAGAATGAGGTGTAATCTATTAAATATAACCTTCCTGAATGCAATTAAGTCATTTTGAGGCAGAAAGAAGAGTTCACTCAATAAGCAGAGTCTGTAATCACTTTTTTGTCAATTATAAAACCGCAATATTGGCCATTTAAAAGTATTTTAACAGGTGAAAATTACAGAATAAACTGTAATCTATTAAATATAATCCTCCTGAACGCAATTGTGTCATTTTGAGGCAGAAAGAGGAGTTCACTTAATAAGTAGAGTCTGTAATCCCTTTTTGTCAAGTATACAACTGCAATACTGGCCATTTACATTACATTTACATTTAGACATTTAGCAGACGCTTTTATTAGCGACTTACAAAAGAGAACAGTGGAAGCAATCGAAATCAACAACAGAGCAACAAAAACATGCAAGTGCTATGACATGTCTCATACAGCCTAACGCAGTACATGTAGCAAGGATTTTTAAAGTACATAATAAATAAAAGAAAATAGATGGGGGGGGGAGGGGGTAGTAGTGTTAGCTTTGTTAATTGTAAAGAGAGAAAGCTCATGTTAATAGTGTTTTTTTTGTTTTGTTTTCTGTTTTTATTTATTTTTTTGGTTTTGTTTTGTGTTTTTTTTTTATTAGAGAAAACAAGTAATAAGTAAATGGATAGAGTACAAATTTAAAAGAGCATAATTTAAAGAATAGAATTAGAAAAGACTGTGTAATGAATTCAAGTAAAGGGGTGCAGAGCCAGTGGTGGTTCTGTAGGCAAACATTAATGCCTTGAATTTAATGCGAGCAGCTACTGGTAGCCAATGCAGACTGATGAAGAGAGGAGTGACGTGCGTCCTTCTTGGCTTATTAAAACTAGTCTTGCCGCTGCATTCTGGATTAATTTTAAAGGTTTGATAGAGCTGGCTGGAAGACCTGCCAAAAGAGCATTGCAATAGTCCAGCCTGGACAGAATAAGAGCTTGAATGAGGAGTTGTGAAGTATGTTCCGAAAGAAAAGGACTGAATGAGCTGTAATCTATTAAATATAACCCTTCTGAATGCAATTAAGTCATTTTGAGTCAGTAAGAAGAGTTCAGTTAATCAGCAGAGCTTGTAATCACTTTTTGGCAAGTGTAAAGCTGCAATATTTGCCGTGTAAAAGTATTTAAACAAGTAAAATAGGACAGAATGAGAAGTCATCTATTAAGTATAACCAGAAAGAAGAGTTCCCTCAATAAGCAGAGTCTGTAATCATTTTTGTAATGTAAAACTGTTATATTGGCTATTTAAAAGTACTTAAACAAGTAAAAAAGGGCTGAATGAGCTGTAATCTATTAAATATAACTCTCCTGAATGCAATTGTGTCATTTTGAGGCAGAAAGAAGAGTTCACTTAATAAGTAGAGTCTGTAATCAATTTCTGTCAAGCATAAAACAGCAAAATTGGCCATTTAAAAGTATTTAAACAAGTAAAAAAGGACAGAATGAGCTGTAATCTATTAAATATAACCCCCTTGAATGCAATTGTGTCATTTTGAGGCAGAAAGAAGAGTTCAATTAATAAGTAGAGTCTGTAATCAATTTCTGTCAAGCATAAAACTACAAAATTGGCCATTTAAAAGTATTTAAACAAGTAAAAAACGACAGAATGACACAATTACATTCAGGAGGGTTATATTGAACTTTTTACGGTTTTACACTGCAATCGTGTCATTTTGAGGCAGAAAGAAGAGTTCACTCAATAAGCAGAGTCTGTAATTACTTTTTGGCAAGTGTAAAACTGTTATATTGGCTATTTAAAAGTACTTAAACAAGTAAAAAAGGACTGAATGAGCTGTAATCTATTAAATATAATGCTTCTGAATGTAATTAAGTCATTTTGAGTCAGAAAGAAGAGTTTACCCATTAAGCAGAGTCTGTAATCAGTTTTTGGCAAATGTAAAACAGCAATATTGGCCATTTAAAAAGTATTTAAATAAGTAAAAAAAGGACCGAATGAGCTGTAACCTATTAAATATAACTCTTCTGAATGCAATTGTGTCATTTTGAGGCAGAAAGAAGCGTTCACTTAATAAGTAGAGTCTGTAATCAAATTCTGTCAAGCATAAAACTGCAAAATTGGCCATTTAAAAGTATTTAAACAAGTAAAAAAGGACAGAATGACACAACTACATTCAGGAGGGTTATATTGAACTTTTTACGGTTTTACACTGCAATCGTGTCATTTTGAGGCAGAAAGAAGAGTTCACTCAATAAGCAGAGTCTGTAATTACTGTTTGGCAAGTGTAAAACGGCAATATTGGCCATTTAAATATATTTCAAAATCTAAAAAAGGACAGAATGAGCTGTAATCTATTAAAAATAACCCTCCTGAATGCAATTAAGTAATTTTGAGTCAGTAAGAAGAGTTCAAATATTAAGTAGAGTCTGTAATCACTTTTTGGCAAGCATGAAAATGCAATATTGGCCATTTAAGGGTATTTTAACAGGTAAAAATTACTGAATAAGATATAATCTATTAAATACAACTCTCCTGAATGCAATCGTGTCATTTTGAGGCAGAAAAAAGAGTTCGCTTAAGTACAGTCTGTAATCACTTTTTGTCAAGTATAAAACTGCAATATTGGCCATTTAAAAGTATTTTAAAAGGTAAAAATGAGTGAATAAGCTGTAATCTATTAAACATAACCCTCCTGAATGGAAGCAAGTCATTTTGAGGCAGAAAGAAGAGTTCACTTAATAAGTAGAGTCTGTAATCAATTTTTGTCAAGCATAAAACTGCAAAATTGGCCATTTAAAAGTATTTAAACAAGTAAAAAACGACAGAATGACACAATTACATTCAGGAAGGTTATATTGAACTTTTTACGGTTTTACACTGCAATCGTGTCATTTTGAGGCAGAAAGAAGAGTTCACTTAATAAGTAGAGTCTGTAATCAATTTCTTTTAAGCATAAAACTGCAAAATTGGCCATTTAAAAATATTTAAACAAGTAAAAAAGGACAGAATGACACAATTACGTTCAGGAGGGTTATATTGAACTTTTTACAGTTTTACAATCAAGTCATTTTGAGGCAGAAAGACGAGTTCCCTCTATAAGCAGAGTCTGTAATCATTTTTGTCAAGTATAAAACTGCAATATTGGCCATTTAAAAGTATTTTAACAGGTAAAAATTACAGAATAAGCTTTAATCTATTAAATATAACTCTCCTGAATTCAGTTGTGTCATTTTGAGGCAGAAAAAGAGTTCTCTTAATAAGTACAGTCTGTAATCACTTTTTGTCAAGTATAAAACTGCAATATTGGCCATTTAAAAGTATTTTAACAGGTACAAATGACAGAATAAGCTGTAATCTATTAAATATAACTCTCTTGAATGCAACTGTGTCATTTTGAGGCAGAAAGAAGAGATTACTCAATAAGTACAGTCTGTAATCAGTTTTTGGCAAATGTAAAACTGTTATATTGGCTATTTAAAAGTACTTAAACAAGTAAAAAAGGACTGAATGAGCTGTAATCTATTAAATATAACCCTTCTGAATGCAATTAAGTCATTTTGAGTCAGTAAGAAGAGTTCAGTTAATCAGCAGAGCTTGTAATCACTTTTTGGCAAGTGTAAAGCTGCAATATTTGCCGTGTAAAAGTATTTAAACAAGTAAAATAGGACAGAATGAGAAGTCATCTATTAAGTATAACCAGAAAGAAGAGTTCCCTCAATAAGCAGAGTCTGTAATCATTTTTGTAATGTAAAACTGTTATATTGGCTATTTAAAAGTACTTAAACAACTTATTTTTGCAGATTTTCCTTGTTTCATTTACATTCTTTTACTTTAATTTTACGGTTTTTGTTTGGCAGCCATAGCTGCCAGTCATTTGACCGTTTTTTTACAAGACTTTTTTATAGTGTAAAACCCTTATTTTGCAGATTTTCCTTGTTTCAATTACATTCTTTTACTTTAATTTTACGGTTTTTGTTTGGCAGCCATAGCTGCTAGTCATTTGACCGTTTTTTTACAGGACCTTTTTTACATGGTTAAACCTTTATTTTACAGATTTTCCATAGGTTATGATGATCAAATACATTCAATTAAGTAATACACACCAATATTTCTACAAAGAAAACAATGTTATTTAACAGATTTCCCCTAAATCATTACGATCTAATACCTTCAATAAAATTAATACATACACAAGTTTGTAATTTAACAGTTTTATTTTGTAAGATAAAATTCTGAACAATAAAATCATCTTGCAACTTTAATAGACAGCATTTGTATAGTATTTAAAACATGTTGAAGTATAAGTTAAATGGAGTGATTCAGTTACAAATCTTAAATGAAATAGAACTAGAAATAGGATAGATTTACAGTAATTAAAAGAAGAACAGTTTCATGAAATTCTTATTAGGATACAGTAACCCATTCCAAACCAAAAAACAATCAGAAAACTGAAACAATTACAGGATTTTCACGGTTTCCACATGTTCCTGACCTCTGCGTACTCCATGTCATGATAATAAACATTTCACTTGTCTTTTAATTGAACATTCTAAATATACAAGTGAATAAATATAAATAAAATCAAAGCATACATTAATAGGTCCATTATTCCTACCAGACAGATATACAGCACATTAAGAAGAATCCTCCAAACAGACAGTAATCATCTTGATCCTTGGTGTATCTGTGAAGAAAAAAACAACAATATTCAGAAAATTTTTCAATTTTTAATTTCTTAACTTTTCCTTGTTCTAATGGGAAAATGCAAACATCACCAAAAGAGAAACATAGACTAACAGTAATGGACACTCTTTTCAAGATCACTGCGCACTGTTAAAAACAACAACAACAACAACAACAATATTATTATTATTATTATTTGTACCCCAAAATAATGAATTTATTCCTAGAAAAAACGAGCACATCTATTTCATTTTGAGCGCACAGACATGTGAACGACCCCTGAAGGGTATCTGCAATTTAGTGCTATCTGGTATCCTGTCTAGTTATAGGACTCCTGCCACTGTTTACATCTGTTCAAAATCCCGACATTTAAAACACAAACAAACTGCTGGCTCTCACTACTTGACACTACGTTGAGTGTTAAATAAAGAAGAGAACCCCGTTCTGTATATCTTCGTACTGCATCCCTGAACATTCCTGCAAACTTGGACTAAAAGATAAATGTGTAGAATATGAGCATGTCTCCAAACACCTTGTTGAGCTGCAGGTTTAACAACACAGATGTTATGTTTTGATGAGCCGGAGGTTTAAAGGGTTAGTTCACCCAAAAATGGGTTTGGAACAACATCAGGGTGAGTCATTAATGACATAATTTTCATTTTTGGGTGAACTAACCCTTTAAGTTTAGCAGTGGCTGCACTTAATTTAATTAGGAATAATTAAATTATTAATTTGAATTATTTCGCCTGAAATGTTTACTGCTCCAAAATGTTCTATATGTTTCTTAAAAATAAGATAAACTGTGTTTAATAGAAGAAATGTTGTTGTTTTTTTACCCAGAAATTTAAAAATAACACATTTTAGAGTTGTAATCTAAACACTGTGATAGCATGAAATTTTTATCTAAGGTTATCATACTGTCAAAATCTCATACCGGCCCATGCCTAAGGGTGAGTAAATCGTGTTGTATAAAGCTGAAATAAAGTTTCATACATCTATAGTATGAAGGAGAGAATATATTGTATTTGTTTTGGATGCATGCCATTAAAACGGACAAAAAGCAAGTTTTGTTATAGATTGCAGATGACACTTACTAGTGATGGGCTTGTTTCTCTGTTGCTGCTTGTTCTGCCTCCAAAACAAGTTTATGGTTCCAATGGTAGATCTATATAGAAAAAAGGTGAAGAGTTTTATCATTAACAGTTTTTATCTATGAAGACAAGTATAATATATATATATATATATATATATATATATATATATTTTTTTTTTTTTTCTCGAATTCACATTGCTGGACATGACAATAGCTCTGTCTTTAAGTTAACAGTATTTTATGAGGTCCATTATAATTAATCCATTTAATGTGCATAAAACAGTTACTAAACATGTACTATAAAGCCATGGTTAATTTAACATTGGACTCTGGGAACAGGTCCTTAAAAGCATACTCAAAAATGAGAATTCTCTTATCATTTACCCACTGTAATGTTGTTCCAAACCTGTATGGCTTTCTTTCTTTCTTTCTTTTGTGTAACCTTTAATCTTTGTTTAATTCGCCAGCAGCATCTATGGCCATACAGCCATAACGTTAGAGGTTTGAAAATACATTAATTTTGAGAAGACAACATTAATTTTGTGGTGAGCTATAGCCTATATGTAAACTTAAGAAAAAATGTAAAATAGTCTGTTTGATCTAAAGTAATTGTTTGCATGTTATCTCTCTTGTATTTCTATTTTATTTATCTTTTTGCACATAAAGGTCATTCCTATTGAAAACAAATTTAATTAACATGCAGACAAACGTCCAGTAATATGGCTGCTAGTGTGCATACATTAACTGTCTTAATGTTACCATGGCAATACTCACCGCCTGATGGTGTGGCTGGATATTTTTCATTACCCAAATTTCTGGATCATGAGGGAAACAAACACACACGACATAATTCATATTAGTTACTTACTTTATATTACTTTACAGAGACATTAGAAAAAGAGTTTATAAAGTTTTACTCACCAGCTCCACATAAAATACTCTCATTATAACCGGTCCGGTAAATTAGTCCCACGTTAAGGTGTTAAGGTTTGACTTGCTCTGCTTAACCAGTGACAAAGTAGTTCTCAGTTTATTCATTCAAAGTTCCAGTTATTTTATTCGTAAAACTAACTTAGCAGACACATGCTAGCAGCACTTCGTAACATTAGCTGACAGTAAACTGAAATATACTAATATCGCTATTGTGCTAATTCGATAAGATTCTCATTTTACACACTGTTAAATACTGACATAGCAGAAACATTTGAAAAGTTCTTACCTTCTGTAGTTTGCAACATGTTCGCTGACTGTTGTGATTCTTGTCCATGTATGAAACACCTAACCTTATCAAAGCACTACTGCAGTCTGCAAATGCCAAGGAGGCCAACGGACATATATTCAAACTTTACCCGAAGGCGCGCAAAGCTGTCATTGGCCAGATCCATGATGACGGTCGGAATAACCTATCATGCTGAATGATGCACTGAGACGCAGCCAGTAGTGTGATAGCATTCCAATAATAGGGAAATACAACAACAATAAAACAAAAAAAAAAACATAAAAAATCCTGTTTATTTTATTTACACACACACACACACACACACTGTATAAGCTATAAGTGTATAAGCCCAGTTCAACTGCCTTCTGTTATTCAGAAAAAGAACTCCTGCACATTATTTGGTTTTCTAGCATCTTCTACCTTTATCAAAAGTCACTATATGATTTTGTGATCCATCATTTTGCACGGAGGATAGCTGAGAGACTCATGAAACTATTGCACAAGTTTCAAATTGGTTCCTGGATCAGCATTATTTTGAAAAAATATAGACTTGACTTAATCCCTACCCCTAAACCTAAATTTTCCTAATTTTCTGATTTTCCTAAAATCAGAGGGAAATGATAACTGATTAAGTGTGTAAAATCATCTGATCCTGTTCGTAAGCCTAAAACTAACATTTCCTGAAATGCTATGCCTTGATTCTGATTGTTTGAATGGAATGTTGTTCCAGGATCAACAAGGATGTTGATCCAGGAAAATGATTTACTTGGTGAAATCACATTCACCCTTGAACCTACTGCAAACTGCTTTTACCAAATGCAATATGTTCCTGGATCAACTTCTTTTGTTTAGGCTTATAATCAGTGTTTGGTGCTTGTACATCAGTGTCATTCATCTAACATTTCCTCTTAATGTAGGGATTACTGATAGGTAAGGTTAGGTTTAGGTGTAAGGATGTGGTCAAGACTACATTTTTAGATTAAAGTGTTGTTCCAGGTCAACAAAATATGCTGACCCAGGAACACATCAAACTCACAAAAAATCTGGATGTGCACTCAGGACCAATGTAGGACTCACAAACAACAACCTCAAAACAGGAAAACAGTTGTGGATCATCCAGAAAATGTATTAAAAATATTAGGATTCAATGGTATGAAAACTTTTGTATGGGGTCATTTTTTATAAATTCAGGTTTATTATTTTGTTTTGTGGAGTATCTTTTACTATGAAATGGCTTATTCAGGACATTACTAAATAAAAACAACATGCAATTTTAATGAGCTCTCTCATTTTATTAAAATTGTTAATATATTAGTCATGTAAGTTTCCTGAGCCAAACATGGAGAAATTTTTAATTGGTACCTATCCAAATTTGTTATCCAGACTTACATAGTTTAATTGTAAAAACACATTTAAAACAAGGCTTAGTTTAAAATGATCAGAAAACTGTTAAGTTGTTAGTATAGTCATAAACCTTATATTTAGGTACACAAGTAATTGCAAGTTATTAGTATAATTTTACCTAAATTTGAAAAATTTAAAATAACAGGAAATGTGCTGTATAAAACAGAAATTTTCCTGTATAAAAGACAAAAAAATTTAATTTTATTCCCCCTAAATTTCCTTAATTTGTAATTCCTAAAATAAATGTCATGTTGTTAATTTACAGATAGTTTGTAATTTTTCTAAATTTTGAGTGTAATTTAAAATGACAAGAAATGGACTGTATAAATGATATAGTAATTTACCTGTATAAAAAAAAAAAAAAATAATTTGTCTTTATTGATATAATTCCTAAAATAACGGTCAAGTTGTTCATTTACAGATATTGTTTGTAATTTTGCAAAATTTTGAACGTAATTTAAAATTAAAAGAAAAGTACCGTATAAATAATACAGTTATTTACTGTATAAAAAAACAAAAAAAAATTGTAATTTGTCTTTACTGATATAATTCCTAAAATAAAGGTCAAGTTGTTAATTTACAGACATTGTTTGTAATTTTGCAAAATTTTGAATGTAATTTAAAATTACAAGAAAAGTACCGTATAAATAATACAGTTATTTCCTTGTATAAAAAAACAAAAAAAAATTGTAATTTGTCTTTACTGATATAATTCCTAAAATAAAGGTCAAGTTGTTAATTTACAGATATTGTTTGTAATTTTGCAAAATTTTTAATGTAATTTAAAATTACAAGAAAAGTACCGTATAAATAATACAGTTATTTCTTGTATAAAAAAACAAAAAAAAATTGTAATTTGTCTTTACTGATATAATTCCTAAAATAAAGGTCAAGTTGTTAATTTACAGATATTGTTTGTAATTTTGCAAAATTTTGAACGTAATTTAAAATTACAAGAAAAGTACAGTATAAATAATACAGTTATTTCCTTGTATAAAAAAACAAAAAAAAAATTAATTTGTCTTTACTGATATAATTCCTAAAATAATGGTCAAGTTGTTAATTTACAGACGTTGTTTGTAATTTTGCAAAATTTTGAACGTAATTTAAAATTACAAGAAAATACTGTATAAATAATACAGTAATTTGCCTGTATTAAAAACAAAAAATACTCTAATTTGTTTTTATTGATATAATGCGTGAAATAATGTTCCATTTGTTAATTTACAGATATTGTTTGTAATTTTACAGAGTTTTGAATATAATCTGAAATAAAAGAAAACTACTGTAAAAAATTTAGAGTTATTTTCTGTAAAATTACGAGGTTTTTTTACAGTGTAAAAAAGGGCTGAATGAGCTGTAATCTATTAAATATAACTCTCCTGAATGCAATTGTGTCATTTTGAGGCAGAAAGAAGAGTTCACTTAATAAGTAGAGTCTGTAATCAATTTCTGTCAAGCATAAAACAGCAAAATTGGCCATTTAAAAGTATTTAAGCAAGTAAAAAAGGACAGAATGAGCTGTAATCTATTAAATATAACCCCCTTGAATGCAATTAAGTCATTGTGAGACAAAAAGAAGAGTTCCCTCCATAGGCAGAGTCTGTAAACACTTTTTGGCAAGTGTAAAACTGCAATATTGGCCATTTAAAAGTACTTAAACAAGTAAAAATGGACAGAACGAGCTGTAATCTATTAAATATAACCCTCCTGAATGGAATCAAGTCATTTTGAGGCAGAAAGAAGAGTTCAATTAATAAGTAGAGTCTGTAATCAATTTCTGTCAAGCATAAAACTACAAAATTGGCCATTTAAAAGTATTTAAACAAGTAAAAAACGACAGAATGACACAATTACATTCAGGAGGGTTATATTGAACTTTTTACGGTTTTACACTGCAATCGTGTCATTTTGAGGCAGAAAGAAGAGTTCACTCAATAAGCAGAGTCTGTAATTACTTTTTGGCAAATGTAAAACTGTTATATTGGCTATTTAAAAGTACTTAAACAAGTAAAAAAGGACTGAATGAGCTGTAATCTATTAAATATAACCCTTCTGAATGCAATTAAGTCATTTTGAGTCAGTAAGAAGAGTTCAGTTAATCAGCAGAGCTTGTAATCACTTTTTGGCAAGTGTAAAGCTGCAATATTTGCCGTGTAAAAGTATTTAAACAAGTAAAATAGGACAGAATGAGAAGTCATCTATTAAGTATAACCAGAAAGAAGAGTTCCCTCAATAAGCAGAGTCTGTAATCATTTTTGTAATGTAAAACTGTTATATTGGCTATTTAAAAGTACTTAAACATGTAAAAAAGGGCTGAATGAGCTGTAATCTATTAAATATAACTCTCCTGAACGCAATTGTGTCATTTTGAGGCAGAAAGAAGAGTTCACTTAATAAGTAGAGTCTGTAATCAATTTCTGTCAAGCATAAAACAGCAAAATTGGCCATTTAAAAGTATTTAAACAAGTAAAAAAGGACAGAATGAGCTGTAATCTATTAAATATAACCCCCTTGAATGCAATTAAGTCATTGTGAGGCAAAAAGAAGAGTTCCCTCCATAGGCAGAGTCTGTAAACACTTTTTGGCAAGTGTAAAACTGCAATACTGGCCATTTAAAAGTACTTAAACAAGTAAAAATGGACAGAACGAGCTGTAATCTATTAAATATAACCCTCCTGAATGGAATCAAGTCATTTTGAGGCAGAAAGAAGAGTTCAATTAATAAGTAGAGTCTGTAATCAATTTCTGTCAAGCATAAAACTACAAAATTGGCCATTTAAAAGTATTTAAACAAGTAAAAAACGACAGAATGACACAATTACATTCAGGAGGGTTATATTGAACTTTTTACGGTTTTACACTGCAATCGTGTCATTTTGAGGCAGAAAGACGAGTTCACTCAATAAGCAGAGTCTGTAATTACTTTTTGGCAAGTATAAAACTGCAATATTGGCCATTTAAAAGTATTTTAACAGGTAAAAATGACAGAATAAGCTGTAATCTATTAAATATAATTCTCCTGAATGCAACTGTGTCATTTTGAGGCAGAAAGAAGAGTTCAGTTAATAAGTACAGTCTGTAATCAGTTTTTGGCAAATGTAAAACTGTTATATTGGCTATTTAAAAGTACTTAAACAAGTAAAGAAGGACTGAATGAGCTGTAATCTACTAAATATAACCCTTCTGAATGCAATTAAGTCATTTTGAGTCAGTAAGAAGAGTTCAGTTAATCAGCAGAGTCTGTAATCACTTTTTGCCAAGTGTAAAGCTGCAATATTTGCCGTGTAAAAGTATTTAAACAAGTAAAATAGGACAGAATGAGAAGTAATCTATTAAGTATAACCAGAAAGAAGAGTTCCCTCAATATGCAGAGTCTGTAATCATTTTTGTAATGTAAAACTGTTATATTGGCTATTTAAAAGTACTTAAACAAGTAAAAAAGGGCTGAATGAGCTGTTATCTATTAAATATAACCCTTCTGAATGCAATTAAGTCATTTTGAGTCAGAAAGAAGAGTTCAGTTAATCAGCAGAGTCTGTAATCACTTTTTGGCAAGTATAAAACTGCAATATTGGCCATTTAAAAGTATTTTAAGAAGTAAAAAAGGTCAGAATGAGCTGTAATCTATTAAATATAACTCTCCTGAATGCAATTAAGTCATTTTGAGTCAGAAAGAAGAGGTTACCCTATAAGCAGTGTCTGTAATCAGTTTTTGGCAAATGGAAAACAGCAATATTGGCCATTTAAAAGTATTTAAACAAGTAAAAAAAGGACCGAAAGAGCTGTAATCTATTAATTATAACTCTCCTGAATGCAATTGTGTCATTTTGAGGCAGAAAGAAGAGTTCACTTAATAATTAGAGTCTGTAATCAAATTCTGTCAAGCATAAAACTGCAAAATTGGCCATTTAAAAGTATTTAAACAAGTAAAAAACGACAGAATGACACAATTACATTCAGGAGGGTTATATTGAACTTTTTACGGTTTTACACTGCAATCGTGTCATTTTGAGGCAGAAAGACGAGTTCCCTCTATAAGCAGAGTCTGTAATCATTTTTGTCAAGTATAAAACTGCAATATTGGCAATTTAAAAGTATTTTAACAGGTAAAAATTACAGAATAAGCTTTAATCTGTTAAATATAACTCTCCTGAATGCAACTGTGTCATTTTGAGGCAGAAAGAAGAGTTCACTTAATAAGTAGAGTCTGTAATCAGTTTTTGGCAAATGTAAAATGAAATGTTGGCAATTTAAAAGTATTTAAACAAGTAAAAAAAGGACAGAATGAGCTGTAATCTATTAAATATAACTCTCCTGAATGCAATTGTGTCATTTTGAGGCAGAAAGAAGAGTTCACTTAATAAGTTGTTACGGAAGCAGACGGACAACCAAGGTAAGTGATGAGTAATAGGTATTTATTTCAACAGCAGAGCAAATAGAAGAACAATGACGTGCAGAGATAGGTGAGTATGGATAATTCAGAGAGAATGTTTGCTTGAGGATTGTCCGGGGTGATGACGTATCCGTATTCCTTTGCAGGATCGACAGGAGGAGAAGAGCTGACCAAATGCACACACCAGATGCAGACTTGAGCGGACGAACTGACGGCACACACACCGCTGACTGGAGACGTGGGAAACTGAGCAGACTGGAATCAAACGGAGATCAGGTAAGTAACAACAGGTAAGTATACAAAGGGAATAATGGTGAGAAACGAGCCCGGACAATGACTGGTGAGAGGTGTGTGTTTTTATGGTGTGCAGAGTAATTAGGTGCAGCTGTGCATGATTAGTATTCAGGTGATTGGGATCGCTGTGTGAGAGTGGTGGAAGAGCCTGGCCAATCCGTGACATTACCCCCCTCCCCAGGGCCCACTCCTGAGGGCCTAAACCTCCGACGTCGTGGTGGTCTACCTCGTCCACGAGGTGCCGGGAATTCTGGGTGATTGGAGTGGAATTCTTCCATGAGTATCGGATCTAATATGTCGGATCTGGAGACCCACGATCTCTCCATATATATATCTGGTCCATATCCCTCCCAGTCCACGAGGTACTCCAGCTGGCCACCACGGCGTCGGGACCGCAAGATCTCCTTGACGGCGTAGATGGAGCCTTCCTCCAGCATCAGTGGTGGAGGGGGTTCCTCTTCGTGGCCAGGCTCTGTGGAGGGAATCAGAGGGTCGTGAAAGGGTTTCAGGAGTGATACGTGAAATGTGGGATGGATTATGTACTGAGATGGTAGCTGAAGTTTATAGGTGACAGGGTTGACTTGTTCAAGGATGGTGAAGGGGCCAACAAATCTGGGACTAAGTTTTCTGGAGGGCAGTCGCAAGCGGATGTCTCTGGTGGAGAGCCAAACCTTTTGTCCAGGAGCGTAGACGGGACCTGCGATCCTCCTCCGGTCTGACATATCTTTAGCTTTGCGAACTGCCCTCTGGAGATGGTGATGAGCCTCGTCCCAGACCCTCTCGCTCTCCCGAAACCAATGATCCACTGCAGGCACATCCGAGGGTTCCCCATCCCAAGGGAAGAGTGGAGGTTGGAATCCTAAGACGCACTGGAATGGCGTAAGTCTGGTGGTGGGTTGCCGCAGTGAATTCTGGGCGTATTCCGCCCAGCCCAGAAACTGGTTCCAGGAGTTTTGGTGGCCGTGACAGAAGGTCCTGAGGAACCGTCCCACTTCCTGGATCTTCCTCTCCGTCTGGCCGTTGGTCTGCGGATGATAGCCAGAGGAGAGGCTAACGGTCACACCTAGGAGTTTGAAGAAGGCTTTCCATAGTCTGGAGATAAATTGGGGCCCTCTATCCGAGACTATATCTTCAGGTAGGCCAAAACATCGGAAGACATGGTTGAAGAGATTCTCAGCTGTTTCCAGGGCCGTAGGCAGACCTTTCAAGGGAATCAGACGACAGAATTTAGAGAATCTATCTATGATTACAAGAATGCAGGTATTACCATCCGAAGAGGGAAGATCCGTCATGAAGTCTACTCCTAGGTGTGACCAGGGACGGTTCGGGATAGGCAAGGGATGGAGTTTACCCGCAGGTAGATGACGTGGACTCTTTGATATAGCACACTCTCTACAGCCTTGTACATACCTTCTCACATCCCTTGCCATGTCCGGCCACCAAAAGCGTTGGGATAGCAGCGAGAGAGTATTGTTGGCCCCGGGATGCCCAGTGCCCAGGGAGGTGTGCGTGGAGTGGATGAGATCTACCCGTTGATTTGTTGGAATAAACTGCCGATTAGGTGGACAGCCCGGCGGAGGTCTGGGTTCAGGAGTGGCGACGGCTGGAGGGGCAGACCATTCAATGGGACAGACAGTAATGTGATCTGGTAGAATCTTGGCTGGTGTTTCAATGGTTTCTTGATGATCGTGAAGTCTGGATAGTGCGTCTGCTCGGATATTCTTGGATCCTGGCCGGTAAGATATGGAGAAGTGAAATCTGGAAAAGAATAGGGACCAGCGGGCCTGTCGAGGGCAGAGTCGTTTAGCATCTCTGAGATATTGTAAATTTTTATGGTCTGTGATTACCTGGAAAGGATGTGTTGCACCCTCCAACCAATGTCGCCACTCCTCCAGGGCGAGCTTGATGGCCAAAAGTTCTTCCTATCCGAACAGCGAAGAGATTGCTGTATAAACTTTTCCAAACCAATGTTGTCGTCCAGGGTTGCCAACTGCAGACGGAGTTTGGGTTCCAAACCGAGCCGGTAGGTGGTAAGGAGGGATCGCTCATTCCATCCACTGGCAGCAGCTAACGTGCGGAAACGAAGAGCATAGTCCTGTGTGGACATCGTTCCTTGCTTGAGATGATATAGTTGCTCTCCAGCGGATACCCCTCCATCCGAACAACCAAACACCTCCTTAAAGTGATTTACAAATGTCTGCAGAGAGTGAGTTACCGGCCCGGCTTGCTGCCAGATGGTCTCAGCCCACCGGAGGGCCGATCCAGTAAGGAGCGATATGATGAAGGCAATCTTCGACTGATCTGTAGGATACAAAGCAGGTTGCATGGTGAATATGAGAGAACATTGTAACAGGAATCCGTTGCACTCCTCCGCCCCGCCAGAGTAGGGCGCCGGTCGAGCCATGGGACTGGAAGGAATGTTGGCCGAAGAAGTGCTCGGTGCTGGTGGTGCATCGGGAAGTGGTGCAGATGGTAGATTTGGTGAGGTAGATTGTAGCAAAACTTTCCGCAATGAATCCACCAGCTCCTGGAACGGATCAGGATTGCTCATGCTGGTACTGTAATGGTCCGGGCTTCTGTTACGGAAGCAGACGGACAACCAAGGTAAGTGATGAGTAATAGGTATTTATTTCAACAGCAGAGCAAATAGAAGAACAATGACGTGCAGAGATAGGTGAGTATGGATAATTCAGAGAGAATGTTTGCTTGAGGATTGTCCGGGGTGACGACGTATCCGTATTCCTTTGCAGGATCGACAGGAGGAGAAGAGCTGACCAAATGCACACACCAGATGCAGACTTGAGCGGACGAACTGACGGCACAAACACCGCTGACTGGAGACGTGGGAAACTGAGCAGACTGGAATCAAAAGGAGATCAGGTAAGTAACAACAGGTAAGTATACAAAGGGAATAATGGTGAGTCCGCTTCGTAGAAACGAGCCCGGACAATGACTGGTGAGAGGTGTGTGTTTTTATGGTGTGCAGAGTAATTAGGTGCAGCTGTGCATGATTAGTATTCAGGTGATTGGGATCGCTGTGTGAGAGTGGTGGAAGAACCTGGCCAATCCGTGACATTGCCACAGAAGAAGTCAAAGAAGTAGAAGTCAATGAAAAAAAGAAAATAAATCTAAGTAGCAGAAGCCATAGAAGAAGTCAAAGAAGTAGAAGTCAATGAAAAAATGAAAAAATCTAAGTAGCAGAAGCCATAGAAGAAGTCAAAGAAGTAGAAGTTGATGAAAAAAGGAAAAAATCTAAGTAGCAGAAGCCATAGAAAAAGTCAAAGAAGTAGAAGTCGATGAAAAAAAAACAAAAATATCTAACTAGCAGAAGCCATAGAAGAAGTCAAAGAAGTAGACGTCGATGAAAAAAGGCAAAAATTGGAGTAGCAGAAGCCATAGAAGAAGTCAAAGAAGTAGAAGTCGATGAAAAAAGGAAAAAAATCAATGTAGCATAAGCCATAGAAGAAGTCAAAGAAGTAGAAGTCGATGAAAAAAGGAAAAAAATCAATGTAGCATAAGCCATTGAAGAAGTCAAAGAAGTAGAAGTCGATGAAAAAAGGAAAAAATCTAAGTAGCAGAAGCCATAGAAGAAGTCAAAGAAGTAGAAGTCGATGAAAAAAGGGAAAAATCTAAGTAGCAGAAGCCATAGAAAAAGTCAAATAAGTAGAAGTCGATGAAAAAAAAAAAAAAAAAATCTAAGTAGCAGAAGCCATAGAAGAAGTCAAAGAAGTAGAAGTCGATGAAAAAAGGGAAAAATCTAAGTAGCAGAAGCAATAGAAGAAGTCAATTAAGTAGAAGTCGATTCAAAAAAAACAAAAATATCTAAGTAGCAGAAGCCATAGAAGAAGTCAAATAAGTATAAGTCGATGAAAAAAAAAAATAAAAATCTTAGTAGCAGAAGCCATAGAAGAAGTCAAAGAAGTAGAAGTCGATGAAAAAAAAACAAAAATATCTAAGTAGCAGAAGCCACAGAAGAAGTCAATGAAATAGAAGTCGATGAAAAAAAGAAAAAAAAATCTAAGTAGCAGAAGCCATAGAAGTCAAAGAAGTAGAAGTCGATGAAAAAAGGAAAAAATCTAAGTAGCAGAAGCCATAGAAGAAGTCAAATAAGTAGAAGTCGATGAAAAAAAAACAAAAATATCTAAGTAGCAGAAGCCATAGAAGAAGTCAAATAAGTAGAAGTCGATGAAAAAAAAACAAAAATATCTAAGTAGCAGAAGCCATAGAAGAAGTCAAAGAAGTAGAAGTCAATGAAAAAAAAACAAAAATATCTAAGTAGCAGAAGCCATAGAAGAAGTCAAAGAAGTAGAAGTCGATGAAAAAAAGAAAAAAAAATAGAAACAGCAGAAGCCACAGAAGAAGTCAAAGAAGTAGAAGTGGATAAAAAATGGAAAAAATCTAAGTAGCAGAAGCCATAGAAGAAGTCAAAGAAGTAGAAGTCGATGAAAAAACGAAAAAATCTAAGTAGCAGAAACCATAGAAGAAGTCAAAGTAGTAGAAGTCGATGAAAAAACGAAAAAATCTAAGTAGCAGAAGCCATAGAAGAAGTCAAAGAAGTAGAAGTCGATGAAAAAAAAAAAAAATATCTAAGCAATAGAAGAAGTCAAATAAGTAGAAGTCGATGAAAAAAAGAAAAAAAAAATAGAAATAGCAGAAGCCACAGAAGAAGTCAAAGAAGTAGAAGTCGATGAAAAAATGAAAAAATCTAAGTAGCACAAGCCATAGAAGAAGTCAAAGAAGTAGAAGTCGATGAAAAAAAGAAAAAAAAAAAATAGAAATAGCAGAAGCCACAGAAGTCAAAGAAGTAGAAGTCGATGAAAAAAGGAAAAAAAATCAATGTAGCATAAGCCATAGAAGAAGTCAAAGAAGTAGAAGTCGATGAAAAAAGGAAAAAATCTAAGTAGCAGAAGCCATAGAAGAAGTCAAAGAAGTAGAAGTCGATGAAAAAAGGGAAAAATCTAAGTAGCAGAAGCCATAGAAGAAGTCAAATAAGTAGAAGTCGATCAAAAAAAAACAAAAATATCTAAGTAGCAGAAGCCATAGAAGAAGTCAAATAAGTAGAAGTCGATGAAAAAAGGAAAAAAATCAATGTAGCATAAGCCATAGAAGAAGTCAAAGTAGAAGTCGATGAAAAAAGGAAAAAATCTAAGTAGCAGAAGCCATAGAAGAAGTCAAAGAAGTAGAAGTCAATGAAAAAAAGAAAAAAAAAAAATAGAAATAGCAGAAGCCATAGAAGTCAAAGAAGTAGAAGTCGATGAAAAAAGGAAAAAAATCAATGTAGCATAAGCCATAGAAGAAGTCAAAGAAGTAGAAGTCGATGAAAAAAGGAAAAAATCTAAGTAGCAGAAGCCATAGAAGAAGTCAAAGAAGTAGAAGTCGATGAAAAAAGGGAAAAATCTAAGTAGCAGAAGCCATAGAAGAAGTCAAATAAGTAGAAGTCTATCAAAAAAAAACAAAAATATCTAAGTAGCAGAAGACATAGAAGAAGTCAAATAAGTAGAAGTCGATGAAAAAAAAACAAAAATATCTAAGTAGCAGAAGCCATAGAAGAAGTCAAAAAAGTAGAAGTCGATGAAAAAAAAAAAAAAAAAAATCTAAGTAGCAGAAGCCATAGAAGAAGTCAAAGAAGTAGAAGTCGATGAAAAAAAGAAAAAAAAATAGAAACAGCAGAAGCCACAGAAGAAGTCAAAGAAGTAGAAGTGGATAAAAAATGGAAAAAATCGAAGTAGCAGAAGCCATAGAAGAAGTCAAAGAAGTAGAAGTCGATGAAAAAAAAAAAAAAAAAATAGAAATAGCAGAAGCCACAGAAGAAGTCAAAGAAGTAGAAGTCGATGAAAAAAGGGAAAAATCTAAGTAGCAGAAGCCATAGAAAAAGTCAAATAAGTATAAGTCGATGAAAAAACAACAAAAATATCTAAGTAGCAGAAGCCACAGAAGAAGTCAATGAAATAGAAGTCGATGAAAAAAAGAAAAAAAAATCAATGTAGCATAAGCCATAGAAGAAGTCAAATAAGTAGAAGTCGATGAAAAAAAAACAAAAATATCTAAGTAGCAGAAGCCATAGAAGAAGTCAAATAAGTAGAAGTCGATGAAAAAAAAACAAAAATATCTAAGTAGCAGAAGCCATAGAAGAAGTCAAAGAAGTAGAAGTCGATGAAAAAAAAACAAAAATATCTAAGTAACAGAAGCCATAGAAGAAGTCAAAGAAGTAGAAGTCGATGAAAAAAAGAAAAAAAAATTGAAACAGCAGAAGCCACAGAAGAAGTCAAAGAAGTAGAAGTGGATAAAAAATGGAAAAAATCTAAGTAGCATAAGCCATAGAAGAAATCAAAGAAGTAGAAGTCGATGAAAAAATGAAAAAATCTAAGTAGCAGAAGCCATAGAAGAAGTCAAAGAAGTAGAAGTCGATGAAAAAAAAAAAAAAAAAAATAGAAATAGCAGAAGCCACAGAAGAAGTCAAAGAAGAAGAAGTCGATGAAAAAAGGAAAAAAATCAATGTAGCATAAGCCATAGAAGAAGTCAAAGAAGTAGAAGTCGATGAAAAAAGGAAAAAATCTAAGTAGCAGAAGCCATAGAAGAAGTCAAAGAAGTAGAAGTCGATGAAAAAAGGGAAAAATCTAAGTAGCAGAAGCCATAGAAAAAGTCAAATAAGTAGAAGTCGATGAAAAAAAAAATATATATCTAAGCAATAGAAGAAGTCAAATAAGTAGAAGTCGATGAAAAAAAGAAAAAAAAAATAGAAATAGCAGAAGCCACAGAAGAAGTCAAAGAAGTAGAAGTCGATGAAAAAAGGAAAAAAATCAATGTAGCATAAGCCATAGAAGAAGTCAAAGAAGTAGAAGTCGATGAAAAAATGAAAAAATCTAAGTAGCACAAGCCATAGAAGAAGTCAAAGAAGTAGAAGTCAATGAAAAAAAGAAAAAAAAAAAAATAGAAATAGCAGAAGCCACAGAAGAAGTCAAAGAAGTAGAAGTCGATGAAAAAAGGAAAAAAAATCAATGTAGCATAAGCCATAGAAGAAGTCAAAGAAGTAGAAGTCGATGAAAAAAGGAAAAAATCTAAGTAGCAGAAGCCATAGAAGAAGTCAAAGAAGTAGAAGTCGATGAAAAAAGGGAAAAATCTAAGTAGCAGAAGCCATAGAAGAAGTCAAATAAGTAGAAGTCGATCAAAAAAAAACAAAAATATCCAAGTAGCAGAAGCCATAGAAGAAGTCAAATAAGTAGAAGTCGATGAAAAAACGAAAAAAATCAATGTAGCATAAGCCATAGAAGAAGTCAAAGTAGAAGTCGATGAAAAAAGGAAAAAATCTAAGTAGCAGAAGCCATAGAAGAAGTCAAAGAAGTAGAAGTCGATGAAAAAAAGAAAAAAAAAAAATAGAAATAGCAGAAGCCACAGAAGAAGTCAAAGAAGTAGAAGTCGATGAAAAAAGGAAAAAAATCAATGTAGCATAAGCCATAGAAGAAGTCAAAGAAGTAGAAGTCGATGAAAAAAGGAAAAAATCTAAGTAGCAGAAGCCATAGAAGAAGTCAAAGAAGTAGAAGTCGATGAAAAAAGGGAAAAATCTAAGTAGCAGAAGCCATAGAAGAAGTCAAATAAGTAGAAGTCGATGAAAAAAAAACAAAAATATCTAAGTAGCAGAAGCCATAGAAGAAGTCAAAGAAGTAGAAGTCGATGAAAAAAAAACAAAAATATCTAAGTAACAGAAGCCATAGAAGAAGTCAAAGAAGTAGAAGTCGATGAAAAAAAAGAAAAAAAAATTGAAACAGCAGAAGCCACAGAAGAAGTCAAAGAAGTAGAAGTCGATGAAAAAACGAAAAAATCTAAGTAGCAGAAGCCATAGAAGAAGTCAAAGTAGTAGAAGTCGATGAAAAAACGAAAAAAATCTAAGTAGCAGAAGCCATAGAAGAAGTCAAAGAAGTAGAAGTCGATGAAAAAAGGAAAAAAATCAATGTAGCATAAGCCATAGAAGAAGTCAAAGAAGTAGAAGTCGATGAAAAAACGAAAAAAATCAATGTAGCATAAGCCATAGAAGAATTCAAAGAAGTAGAAGTCGATGAAAAAATGAAAAAATCTAAGTAGCAGAAGCCACAGAAGAAGTCAAAGAAGTAGAAGTCGATGAAAAAAGGAAAAAAATCAATGTAGCATAAGCCATAGAAGAAGTCAAAGAAGTAGAAGTCGATGAAAAAAGGAAAAAATCTAAGTAGCAGAAGCCATAGAAGAAGTCAAAGAAGTAGAAGTCGATGAAAAAAGGGAAAAATCTAAGTAGCAGAAGCCATAGAAAAAGTCAAATAAGTAGAAGTCGATGAAAAAAAAAAAAAAAATATCTAAGTAGCAGAAGCCATAGAAGAAGTCAAAGAAGTAGAAGTCGATGAAAAAAAAACAAAAATATCTTAGTAGCAGAAGCCATAGAAGAAGTCAAAGAAGTAGAAGTCGATGAAAAAAAAACAAAAATATCTAAGTAGCAGAAGCCACAGAAGAAGTCAATGAAATAGAAGTCGATGAAAAAAGGAAAAAATCTAAGTAGCAGAAGCCATAGAAGAAGTCAAATAAGTAGAAGTCGATGAAAAAAAAACAAAAATATCTAAGTAGCAGAAGCCATAGAAGAAGTCAAATAAGTAGAAGTCGATGAAAAAAAAAACAAAAATATCTAAGTAGCAGAAGCCATAGAAGAAGTCAAAGAAGTAGAAGTCGATGAAAAAAAAACAAAAATATCTAAGTAGCAGAAGCCATAGAAGAAGTCAAAGAAGTAGAAGTCGATGAAAAAAAGAAAAAAAAATAGAAACAGCAGAAGCCACAGAAGAAGTCAAAGAAGTAGAAGTGGATAAAAAATGGAAAAAATCTAAGTAGCAGAAGCCATAGAAGAAGTCAAAGTAGTAGAAGTCGATGAAAAAACGAAAAAATCTAAGTAGCAGAAGCCATAGAAGAAGTCAAAGAAGTAGAAGTCGATGAAAAAAAAAAAAAAATCTAAGCAATAGAAGAAGTCAAATAAGTAGAAGTCGATGAAAAAAAGAAAAAAAAAATAGAAATAGCAGAAGCCACAGAAGTCAAAGAAGTAGAAGTCGATGAAAAAAGGAAAAAAATCAATGTAGCATAAGCCATAGAAGAAGTCAAAGAAGTAGAAGTCGATGAAAAAATGAAAAAATCTAAGTAGCAGAAGCCATAGAAGAAGTCAAAGAAGTAGAAGTCGATGAAAAAAAGAAAAAAAAAAAAAATAGAAATAGCAGAAGCCACAGAAGAAGTCAAAGAAGTAGAAGTCGATGAAAAAAGGAAAAAAATCAATGTAGCATAAGCCATAGAAGAAGTCAAAGAAGTAGAAGTCGATGAAAAAAGGAAAAAATCTAAGTAGCAGAAGCCATAGAAGAAGTCAAAGAAGTAGAAGTCGATGAAAAAAGGGAAAAATCTAAGTAGCAGAAGCCATAGAAGAAGTCAAATAAGTAGAAGTCGATGAAAAAAAAACAAAAATATCTAAGTAGCAGAAGCCATAGAAGAAATCAAAGAAGTAGAAGTCGATGAAAAAAAAACAAAAATATCTAAGTAACAGAAGCCATAGAAGAAGTCAAAGAAGAAGAAGTCGATGAAAAAAAGAAAAAAAAATTGAAACAGCAGAAGCCACAGAAGAAGTCAAAGAAGTAGAAGTCGATGAAAAAACGAAAAAATCTAAGTAGCAGAAGCCATAGAAGAAGTCAAAGTAGTAGAAGTCATGAAAAAACGAAAAAAATCTAAGTAGCAGAAGCCATAGAAGAAGTCAAAGAAGTAGAAGTCGATGAAAAAAGGAAAAAAATCAATGTAGCATAAGCCATAGAAGAAGTCAAAGAAGTAGAAGTCGATGAAAAAACGAAAAAAATCAATGTGGCATAAGCCATAGAAGAATTCAAAGAAGTAGAAGTCGATGAAAAAATGAAAAAATCTAAGTAGCAGAAGCCATAGAAGAAGTCAAAGAAGTAGAAGTCGATGAAAAAAAGAAAAAAAAAAAATAGAAATAGCAGAAGCCACAGAAGAAGTCAAAGAAGTAGAAGTCGATGAAAAAAGGAAAAAAATCAATGTAGCATAAGCCATAGAAGAAGTCAAAGAAGTAGAAGTCGATGAAAAAAGGAAAAAATCTAAGTAGCAGAAGCCATAGAAGAAGTCAAAGAAGTAGAAGTCGATGAAAAAAGGGAAAAATCTAAGTAGCAGAAGCCATAGAAAAAGTCAAATAAGTAGAAGTCGATGAAAAAAAAAAAAAAAAATCTAAGTAGCAGAAGCCATAGAAGAAGTCAAAGAAGTAGAAGTCGATGAAAAAAAAACAAAAATATCTTAGTAGCAGAAGCCATAGAAGAAGTCAAAGAAGTAGAAGTCGATGAAAAAAAAACAAAAATATCTAAGTAGCAGAAGCCACAGAAGAAGTCAATGAAATAGAAGTCGATGAAAAAAGGAAAAAATCTAAGTAGCAGAAGCCATAGAAGAAGTCAAAGAAGTAGAAGTCGATGAAAAAAAAACAAAAATATCTAAGTAGCAGAAGCCATAGAAGAAGTCAAAGAAGTAGAAGTCGATGAAAAAAAAACAAAAATATCTTAGTAGCAGAAGCCATAGAAGAAGTCAAAGAAGTAGAAGTCGATGAAAAAAAAACAAAAATATCTAAGTAGCAGAAGCCACAGAAGAAGTCAATGAAATAGAAGTCGATGAAAAAAGGAAAAAATCTAAGTAGCAGAAGCCATAGAAGAAGTCAAATAAGTAGAAGTCGATGAAAAAAAAACAAAAATATCTAAGTAGCAGAAGCCATAGAAGAAGTCAAAGAAGTAGAAGTCGATGAAAAAAAAACAAAAATATCTAAGTAGCAGAAGCCATAGAAGAAGTCAAAGAAGTAGAAGTCGATGAAAAAAAGAAAAAAAAATAGAAACAGCAGAAGCCACAGAAGTAGTCAAAGAAGTAGAAGTGGATAAAAAATGGAAAAAATCTAAGTAGCAGAAGCCATAGAAGAAGTCAAAGAAGTAGAAGTCGATGAAAAAACGAAAAAATCTAAGTAGCAGAAGCCATAGAAGAAGTCAAAGAAGTAGAAGTCGATGAAAAAAAAAAAAAAATCTAAGCAATAGAAGAAGTCAAATAAGTAGAAGTCGATGAAAAAAAGAAAAAAAAAAAAATAGAAATAGCAGAAGCCACAGAAGAAGTCAAAGAAGTAGAAGTCGATGAAAAAAGGAAAAAAATCAATGTAGCATAAGCCATAGAAGAAGTCAAAGAAGTAGAAGTCGATGAAAAAAGGAAAAAATCTAAGTAGCAGAAGCCATAGAAGAAGTCAAAGAAGTAGAAGTCGATGAAAAAAGGGAAAAATCTAAGTAGCAGAAGCCATAGAAGAAGTCAAATAAGTAGAAGTCGATGAAAAAAAAACAAAAATATCTAAGTAGCAGAAGCCATAGAAGAAGTCAAAGAAGTAGAAGTCGATGAAAAAAAAACAAAAATATCTAAGTAACAGAAGCCATAGAAGAAGTCAAAGAAGTAGAAGTCGATGAAAAAAAGAAAAAAAAATTGAAACAGCAGAAGCCACAGAAGAAGTCAAAGAAGTAGAAGTCGATGAAAAAACGAAAAAATCTAAGTAGCAGAAGCCATAGAAGAAGTCAAAGTAGTAGAAGTCATGAAAAAACGAAAAAAATCTAAGTAGCAGAAGCCATAGAAGAAGTCAAAGAAGTAGAAGTCGATGAAAAAAGGAAAAAAATCAATGTAGCATAAGCCATAGAAGAAGTCAAAGAAGTAGAAGTCGATGAAAAAACGAAAAAAATCAATGTGGCATAAGCCATAGAAGAATTCAAAGAAGTAGAAGTCGATGAAAAAATGAAAAAATCTAAGTAGCAGAAGCCATAGAAGAAGTCAAAGAAGTAGAAGTCGATGAAAAAAAGAAAAAAAAAAAATAGAAATAGCAGAAGCCACAGAAGAAGTCAAAGAAGTAGAAGTCGATGAAAAAAGGAAAAAAATCAATGTAGCATAAGCCATAGAAGAAGTCAAAGAAGTAGAAGTCGATGAAAAAAGGAAAAAATCTAAGTAGCAGAAGCCATAGAAGAAGTCAAAGAAGTAGAAGTCGATGAAAAAAAAAAAAAAAAATCTAAGTAGCAGAAGCCATAGAAAAAGTCAAATAAGTAGAAGTCGATGAAAAAAAAAAAAAAAAATCTAAGTAGCAGAAGCCATAGAAGAAGTCAAAGAAGTAGAAGTCGATGAAAAAAAAACAAAAATATCTTAGTAGCAGAAGCCATAGAAGAAGTCAAAGAAGTAGAAGTCGATGAAAAAAAAACAAAAATATCTAAGTAGCAGAAGCCACAGAAGAAGTCAATGAAATAGAAGTCGATGAAAAAAGGAAAAAATCTAAGTAGCAGAAGCCATAGAAGAAGTCAAATAAGTAGAAGTCGATGAAAAAAAAACAAAAATATCTAAGTAGCAGAAGCCATAGAAGAAGTCAAATAAGTAGAAGTCGATGAAAAAAAAACAAAAATATCTAAGTAGCAGAAGCCATAGAAGAAGTCAAAGAAGTAGAAGTCGATGAAAAAAAAACAAAAATATCTAAGTAGCAGAAGCCATAGAAGAAGTCAAAGAAGTAGAAGTCGATGAAAAAAAGAAAAAAAAATAGAAACAGCAGAAGCCACAGAAGTAGTCAAAGAAGTAGAAGTGGATAAAAAATGGAAAAAATCTAAGTAGCAGAAGCCATAGAAGAAGTCAAAGAAGTAGAAGTCGATGAAAAAACGAAAAAATCTAAGTAGCAGAAGCCATAGAAGAAGTCAAAGAAGTAGAAGTCGATGAAAAAAAAAAAAAAATCTAAGCAATAGAAGAAGTCAAATAAGTAGAAGTCGATGAAAAAAAGAAAAAAAAAATAGAAATAGCAGAAGCCACAGAAGAAGTCAAAGAAGTAGAAGTCGATGAAAAAAGGAAAAAAATCAATGTAGCATAAGCCATAGAAGAAGTCAAAGAAGTAGAAGTCGATGAAAAAATGAAAAAATCTAAGTAGCAGAAGCCATAGAAGAAGTCAAAGAAGTAGAAGTCGATGAAAAAAAGAAAAAAAAAAAAATAGAAATAGCAGAAGCCACAGAAGAAGTCAAAGAAGTAGAAGTCGATGAAAAAAGGAAAAAAATCAATGTAGCATAAGCCATAGAAGAAGTCAAAGAAGTAGAAGTCGATGAAAAAAGGAAAAAATCTAAGTAGCAGAAGCCATAGAAGAAGTCAAAGAAGTAGAAGTCGATGAAAAAAGGGAAAAATCTAAGTAGCAGAAGCCATAGAAGAAGTCAAATAAGTAGAAGTCGATGAAAAAAAAACAAAAATATCTAAGTAGCAGAAGCCATAGAAGAAGTCAAAGAAGTAGAAGTCGATGAAAAAAAAACAAAAATATCTAAGTAACAGAAGCCATAGAAGAAGTCAAAGAAGTAGAAGTCGATGAAAAAAAGAAAAAAAAATTGAAACAGCAGAAGCCACAGAAGAAGTCAAAGAAGTAGAAGTCGATGAAAAAACGAAAAAATCTAAGTAGCAGAAGCCATAGAAGAAGTCAAAGTAGTAGAAGTCATGAAAAAACGAAAAAAATCTAAGTAGCAGAAGCCATAGAAGAAGTCAAAGAAGTAGAAGTCGATGAAAAAAGGAAAAAAATCAATGTAGCATAAGCCATAGAAGAAGTCAAAGAAGTAGAAGTCGATGAAAAAAGGAAAAAAATCAATGTGGCATAAGCCATAGAAGAATTCAAAGAAGTAGAAGTCGATGAAAAAATGAAAAAATCTAAGTAGCAGAAGCCATAGAAGAAGTCAAAGAAGTAGAAGTCGATGAAAAAAAGAAAAAAAAAAAATAGAAATAGCAGAAGCCACAGAAGAAGTCAAAGAAGTAGAAGTCGATGAAAAAAGGAAAAAAATCAATGTAGCATAAGCCATAGAAGAAGTCAAAGAAGTAGAAGTCGATGAAAAAAGGAAAAAATCTAAGTAGCAGAAGCCATAGAAGAAGTCAAAGAAGTAGAAGTCGATGAAAAAAGGGAAAAATCTAAGTAGCAGAAGCCATAGAAAAAGTCAAATAAGTAGAAGTCGATGAAAAAAAAAAAAAAAAATCTAAGTAGCAGAAGCCATAGAAGAAGTCAAAGAAGTAGAAGTCGATGAAAAAAAAACAAAAATATCTTAGTAGCAGAAGCCATAGAAGAAGTCAAAGAAGTAGAAGTCGATGAAAAAAAAACAAAAATATCTAAGTAGCAGAAGCCACAGAAGAAGTCAATGAAATAGAAGTCGATGAAAAAAGGAAAAAATCTAAGTAGCAGAAGCCATAGAAGAAGTCAAATAAGTAGAAGTCGATGAAAAAAAAACAAAAATATCTAAGTAGCAGAAGCCATAGAAGAAGTCAAATAAGTAGAAGTCGATGAAAAAAAAACAAAAATATCTAAGTAGCAGAAGCCATAGAAGAAGTCAAAGAAGTAGAAGTCGATGAAAAAAAAACAAAAATATCTAAGTAGCAGAAGCCATAGAAGAAGTCAAAGAAGTAGAAGTCGATGAAAAAAAGAAAAAAAAATAGAAACAGCAGAAGCCACAGAAGAAGTCAAAGAAGTAGAAGTGGATAAAAAATGGAAAAAATCTAAGTAGCAGAAGCCATAGAAGAAGTCAAAGAAGTAGAAGTCGATGAAAAAACGAAAAAATCTAAGTAGCAGAAACCATAGAAGAAGTCAAAGTAGTAGAAGTCGATGAAAAAACGAAAAAATCTAAGTAGCAGAAGCCATAGAAGAAGTCAAAGAAGTAGAAGTCGATGAAAAAAAAAAAATATCTAAGCAATAGAAGAAGTCAAATAAGTAGAAGTCGATGAAAAAAAGAAAAAAAAAATAGAAATAGCAGAAGCCACAGAAGAAGTCAAAGAAGTAGAAGTCGATGAAAAAAGCAAAAAAATCAATGTAGCATAAGCCATAGAAGAAGTCAAAGAAGTAGAAGTCGATGAAAAAATGAAAAAATCTAAGTAGCACAAGCCATAGAAGAAGTCAAAGAAGTAGAAGTCGATGAAAAAAAGAAAAAAAAAAAAATAGAAATAGCAGAAGCCACAGAAGAAGTCAAAGAAGTAGAAGTCGATGAAAAAAGGAAAAAAAAATCAATGTAGCAGAAGCCATAGAAGAAGTCAAATAAGTAGAAGTCGATCAAAAAAAACTAAAAATATCTAAGTAGCAGAAGCCATAGAAGAAGTCAAATAAGTAGAAGTCGATGAAAAAAGGAAAAAAATCAATGTAGCATAAGCCATAGAAGAAGTCAAAGAAGTAGAAGTCGATGAAAAAAGGGAAAAATCTAAGTAGCAGAAGCCATAGAAGAAGTCAAATAAGTAGAAGTCGATCAAAAAAAAACAAAAATATCTAGGTAGCAGAAGACATAGAAGTCAAATAAGTAGAAGTCGATTAAAAAAAAACAAAAATATCTAAGTAGCAGAAGCCATAGAAGAAGTCAAATAAGTAGAAGTCGATGAAAAAAAAAAAATATATATCTACGTAGCAGAAGCCATAGAAGAAGTCAAAGAAGTAGAAGTCGATGAAAAAAAAACAAAAATATCTAAGTAGCAGAAGCCATAGAAGAAGTCAAAGAAGTAGAAGTCGATGAAAAAACGAAAAAATCTAAGTAGCAGAAGCCATAGAAGAAGTCAAAGAAGTAGAAGTCGATGAAAAAACGAAAAAATCTAAGTAGCAGAACCCATAGAAGAAGTCAAAGAAGTAGAAGTCGATGAAAAAAAAAATATATATCTAAGCCATAGAAGAAGTCAAATAAGTAGAAGTCGATGAAAAAAAACAAAAATATCTAAGTAGCAGAAGCCAGAGAAGTCAAAGAAGTAGAAGTCGATGAAAAAAAGAAAAAAAAATAGAAATAGCATAAGCCATAGAAGTCAAAGAAGTAAAAGTCGATGAAAAAAAAACAAAAATATCTAAGTAGCTGAAGCCATAGAAGAAGTCAAAGAAGTAGAAGTCGATGAAAAAAGGAAAAAATCTAAGTAGCAGAAGCCATAGAAGAAATCATAGAAGTAGAAGTCAATGAAAAAAAGAAAAAAAAAAAAATAGAAGTAGCAGAAGCCATAGAAGAAGTCAATTAAGTAGAAGTCGATGAAAAAAAAACAAAAATATCTAAGTAGCAGAAGACATAGAAGAATTCAAATAAGTAGAAGTCGATGAAAAAAACCCAAAAATATCTAAGTAGCAGAAGCCATAGAAGAAGTCAAAGAAGTAGAAGTCGATGAAAAAAGGAAAAAAATCAATGTAGCAAAAGCCATAGAAGAAGTTAAAGAAGTAGAAGTCGATGAAAAAAGGAAAAAATCTAAGTAGCAAAAGCCATAGAAGAAGTCAAAGAAGTAGAAGTCGATGAAAAAAAAACAAAAATATCTAAGTAGCAGAAGCCACAGAAGTCGTCAAAGAAGTAGAAGTCGATGAAAAAAAGAAAAAAAAATCTAAGTAGCAGAATCCATAGAAGAAGTCAAAGAAATAGAATTCGATGAAAAAAGGAAAAAACTGGAGTAGCAGAAGCCATAGAAGAAGTCAAAGAAGTAGAAGTCGATAAAAAAAAAAAAAAAAAATCTAAGTAGCAGAAACCATAGAAGAAGTCAAATAAGTAGAAGTCGATGAAAAAAGGGAAAAATCTAAGTAGCAGAAGCCATAGAAGAAGTCAAAGAAGTAGAAGTCGATGAAAAAAAGAAAAAAAAATAGAAATAGCAGAAGCCATAGAAGAAGTCTATTAAGTAGAAGTCGATGAAAAAAAAACAAAAATATCTATGTAGCAGAAGCCATAGAAGAAGTCGAAGAAGTAGAAGTCGATGAAAAAAGGAAAAAAATCAATGTAGCATAAGCCATAGAAGAAGTCAAATAAGTAGAAGTCGATGAAAAAAAAAAAAAAAATCTAAGTAGCAGAAGCCATAGAAGACGTCAAATAAGTAGAAGTCGATGAAAAAAAAAAAAAAAATCTAAGTAGCAGAAACCATAGAAGAAGTCAAATAAGTAGAAGTCGATGAAAAAAAAACAAAAATATCTAAGTAGTAGAAGCCACAGAAGAAGTCAAAGAAGTAGAAGTCGATGAAAAAAGGAAAAAAAATCAATGTAGCATAAGCCATAGAAGAAGTTAAAGAAGCAGAAGTCGATGAAAAAAAAAACTAAAATATCTTAGTAGCAGAAGCCATAGAAGAAGTCAAAGAAGTAGAAGTCGATGAAAAAAGGGAAAAATCTAAGTAGCAGAAGCCATAGAAGAAGTCAAATAAGTAGAAGTCGATGAAAAAAAAAAAAAAATCTAAGTAGCAGAAGCCATAGAAGTCAATTAAGTAGAAGTAGATTAAAAAAAAACTAAAATATCTAAGTAGCAGAAGCCATAGAAGTCAAATAAGTAGAAGTCGATGAAAAAAAAACAAAAATATCTAAGTAGCAGAAGCCATAGAAGTCAAAGAAGTAGAAGTCGATGAAAAAAAAAAAATATCTAAGTAGCAGAAGCCATAGAAGTCAAAGAAGTAGAAGTCGATGAAAAAAGGAAAAAAATCAATGTAGCATGAGCCATAGAAGAAGTTAAAGAAGTAGAAGTCGATGAAAAAAGGAAAAAATCTAAGTAGCAGAAGCCATAGAAGAAGTCAAAGAAGTAGAAGTCGATGAAAAAGAAATCAAAGTAGCAGAAGCCATAGAAGAAGTCAAAGAAGTAGAAGTCGATGAAAAAAGAAAAAAAAAATCTAAGTAGCAAAAGCCACAGAAGAAGTCAAAGAAGTAGAAGTCGATGAAAAAAGGAAAAAAATCAATGTAGCATAAGCCATAGAAGAAGTCAAAGAAGTAGAAGTCGATGAAAAAAAAAAAAAAAATTCTAAGTAGCAGAAGCCATAGAAGACGTCAAAGAAGTAGAAGTCGATGAAAAAAAAAAAAAAAAATCTAAGTAGCAGAAGCCATAGAAGTCAATTAAGTAGAAGTAGATTAAAAAAAAACAAAAATATCTAAGTAGCAGAAGACATAGAAGAATTCAAATAAGTAGAAGTCGATGAAAAAAACCCAAAAATATCTAAGTAGCAGAAGCCATAGAAGAAGTCAAAGAAGTAGAAGTCGATGAAAAAACGAAAAAATCTAAGTAGCAGAAGCCATAGAAGAAGTCAAAGAAGTAGAAGTCGATGAAAAAACGAAAAAATCTAAGTAGCAGAACCCATAGAAGAAGTCAAAGAAGTAGAAGTCGATGAAAAAAAAAATATATATCTAAGCCATAGAAGAAGTCAAAGAAGTAGAAGTCGATGAAAAAAAGAAAAAAAAATAGAAATAGCATAAGCCATAGAAGAAGTCAAAGAAGTAAAAGTCGATGAAAAAAAAACAAAAATATCTAAGTAGCTGAAGCCATAGAAGAAGTCAAAGAAGTAGAAGTCGATGAAAAAAGGAAAAAATCTAAGTAGCAGAAGCCATAGAAGAAATCATAGAAGTAGAAGTCAATGAAAAAAAGAAAAAAAAAAAAAATAGAAGTAGCAGAAGCCATAGAAGAAGTCAAAGAAGTAGAAGTCGATGAAAAAACGAAAAAATCTAAGTAGCAGAAGCCATAGAAGAAGTCAAAGAAGTAGAAGTCGATGAAAAAACGAAAAAATCTAAGTAGCAGAACCCATAGAAGAAGTCAAAGAAGTAGAAGTCGATGAAAAAAAAAATATATATCTAAGCCATAGAAGAAGTCAAATAAGTAGAAGTCGATGAAAAAAAACAAAAATATCTAAGTAGCAGAAGCCAGAGAAGTCAAAGAAGTAGAAGTCGATGAAAAAAAGAAAAAAAAATAGAAATAGCATAAGCCATAGAAGTCAAAGAAGTAAAAGTCGATGAAAAAAAAACAAAAATATCTAAGTAGCTGAAGCCATAGAAGAAGTCAAAGAAGTAGAAGTCGATGAAAAAAGGAAAAAATCTAAGTAGCAGAAGCCATAGAAGAAATCATAGAAGTAGAAGTCAATGAAAAAAAGAAAAAAAAAAAAATAGAAGTAGCAGAAGCCATAGAAGAAGTCAATTAAGTAGAAGTCGATGAAAAAAAAACAAAAATATCTAAGTAGCAGAAGACATAGAAGAATTCAAATAAGTAGAAGTCGATGAAAAAAACCCAAAAATATCTAAGTAGCAGAAGCCATAGAAGAAGTCAAAGAAGTAGAAGTCGATGAAAAAAGGAAAAAAATCAATGTAGCAAAAGCCATAGAAGAAGTTAAAGAAGTAGAAGTCGATGAAAAAAGGAAAAAATCTAAGTAGCAAAAGCCATAGAAGAAGTCAAAGAAGTAGAAGTCGATGAAAAAAAAACAAAAATATCTAAGTAGCAGAAGCCACAGAAGTCGTCAAAGAAGTAGAAGTCGATGAAAAAAAGAAAAAAAAATCTAAGTAGCAGAATCCATAGAAGAAGTCAAAGAAATAGAATTCGATGAAAAAAGGAAAAAACTGGAGTAGCAGAAGCCATAGAAGAAGTCAAAGAAGTAGAAGTCGATAAAAAAAAAAAAAAAAAATCTAAGTAGCAGAAACCATAGAAGAAGTCAAATAAGTAGAAGTCGATGAAAAAAGGGAAAAATCTAAGTAGCAGAAGCCATAGAAGAAGTCAAAGAAGTAGAAGTCGATGAAAAAAAGAAAAAAAAATAGAAATAGCAGAAGCCATAGAAGAAGTCTATTAAGTAGAAGTCGATGAAAAAAAAACAAAAATATCTATGTAGCAGAAGCCATAGAAGAAGTCGAAGAAGTAGAAGTCGATGAAAAAAGGAAAAAAATCAATGTAGCATAAGCCATAGAAGAAGTCAAATAAGTAGAAGTCGATGAAAAAAAAAAAAAAAATCTAAGTAGCAGAAGCCATAGAAGACGTCAAATAAGTAGAAGTCGATGAAAAAAAAAAAAAAAATCTAAGTAGCAGAAACCATAGAAGAAGTCAAATAAGTAGAAGTCGATGAAAAAAAAACAAAAATATCTAAGTAGTAGAAGCCACAGAAGAAGTCAAAGAAGTAGAAGTCGATGAAAAAAGGAAAAAAAATCAATGTAGCATAAGCCATAGAAGAAGTTAAAGAAGCAGAAGTCGATGAAAAAAAAAACTAAAATATCTTAGTAGCAGAAGCCATAGAAGAAGTCAAAGAAGTAGAAGTCGATGAAAAAAGGGAAAAATCTAAGTAGCAGAAGCCATAGAAGAAGTCAAATAAGTAGAAGTCGATGAAAAAAAAAAAAAAATCTAAGTAGCAGAAGCCATAGAAGTCAATTAAGTAGAAGTAGATTAAAAAAAAACTAAAATATCTAAGTAGCAGAAGCCATAGAAGTCAAATAAGTAGAAGTCGATGAAAAAAAAACAAAAATATCTAAGTAGCAGAAGCCATAGAAGTCAAAGAAGTAGAAGTCGATGAAAAAAAAAAAATATCTAAGTAGCAGAAGCCATAGAAGTCAAAGAAGTAGAAGTCGATGAAAAAAGGAAAAAAATCAATGTAGCATGAGCCATAGAAGAAGTTAAAGAAGTAGAAGTCGATGAAAAAAGGAAAAAATCTAAGTAGCAGAAGCCATAGAAGAAGTCAAAGAAGTAGAAGTCGATGAAAAAGAAATCAAAGTAGCAGAAGCCATAGAAGAAGTCAAAGAAGTAGAAGTCGATGAAAAAAGAAAAAAAAAATCTAAGTAGCAAAAGCCACAGAAGAAGTCAAAGAAGTAGAAGTCGATGAAAAAAGGAAAAAAATCAATGTAGCATAAGCCATAGAAGAAGTCAAAGAAGTAGAAGTCGATGAAAAAAAAAAAAAAAATTCTAAGTAGCAGAAGCCATAGAAGACGTCAAAGAAGTAGAAGTCGATGAAAAAAAAAAAAAAAAATCTAAGTAGCAGAAGCCATAGAAGTCAATTAAGTAGAAGTAGATTAAAAAAAAACAAAAATATCTAAGTAGCAGAAGACATAGAAGAATTCAAATAAGTAGAAGTCGATGAAAAAAACCCAAAAATATCTAAGTAGCAGAAGCCATAGAAGAAGTCAAAGAAGTAGAAGTCGATGAAAAAACGAAAAAATCTAAGTAGCAGAAGCCATAGAAGAAGTCAAAGAAGTAGAAGTCGATGAAAAAACGAAAAAATCTAAGTAGCAGAACCCATAGAAGAAGTCAAAGAAGTAGAAGTCGATGAAAAAAAAAATATATATCTAAGCCATAGAAGAAGTCAAAGAAGTAGAAGTCGATGAAAAAAAGAAAAAAAAATAGAAATAGCATAAGCCATAGAAGAAGTCAAAGAAGTAAAAGTCGATGAAAAAAAAACAAAAATATCTAAGTAGCTGAAGCCATAGAAGAAGTCAAAGAAGTAGAAGTCGATGAAAAAAGGAAAAAATCTAAGTAGCAGAAGCCATAGAAGAAATCATAGAAGTAGAAGTCAATGAAAAAAAGAAAAAAAAAAAAAATAGAAGTAGCAGAAGCCATAGAAGAAGTCAATTAAGTAGAAGTCGATGAAAAAAAAACAAAAATATCTAAGTAGCAGAAGACATAGAAGAATTCAAATAAGTAGAAGTCGATGAAAAAAACCCAAAAATATCTAAGTAGCAGAAGCCATAGAAGAAGTCAAAGAAGTAGAAGTCGATGAAAAAAGGAAAAAAATCAATGTAGCAAAAGCCATAGAAGAAGTTAAAGAAGTAGAAGTCGATGAAAAAAGGAAAAAATCTAAGTAGCAAAAGCCATAGAAGAAGTCAAAGAAGTAGAAGTCGATGAAAAAAAAACAAAAATATCTAAGTAGCAGAAGCCACAGAAGTCGTCAAAGAAGTAGAAGTCGATGAAAAAAAGAAAAAAAAATCTAAGTAGCAGAATCCATAGAAGAAGTCAAAGAAATAGAATTCGATGAAAAAAGGAAAAAACTGGAGTAGCAGAAGCCATAGAAGAAGTCAAAGAAGTAGAAGTCGATAAAAAAAAAAAAAAAAAATCTAAGTAGCAGAAACCATAGAAGAAGTCAAATAAGTAGAAGTCGATGAAAAAAGGGAAAAATCTAAGTAGCAGAAGCCATAGAAGAAGTCAAAGAAGTAGAAGTCGATGAAAAAAAGAAAAAAAAATAGAAATAGCAGAAGCCATAGAAGAAGTCTATTAAGTAGAAGTCGATGAAAAAAAAACAAAAATATCTATGTAGCAGAAGCCATAGAAGAAGTCGAAGAAGTAGAAGTCGATGAAAAAAGGAAAAAAATCAATGTAGCATAAGCCATAGAAGAAGTCAAATAAGTAGAAGTCGATGAAAAAAAAAAAAAAAATCTAAGTAGCAGAAGCCATAGAAGACGTCAAATAAGTAGAAGTCGATGAAAAAAAAAAAAAAAATCTAAGTAGCAGAAACCATAGAAGAAGTCAAATAAGTAGAAGTCGATGAAAAAAAAACAAAAATATCTAAGTAGCAGAAGCCACAGAAGTCGTCAAAGAAGTAGAAGTCGATGAAAAAAGGAAAAAAAATCAATGTAGCATAAGCCATAGAAGAAGTTAAAGAAGCAGAAGTCGATGAAAAAAAAAACTAAAATATCTTAGTAGCAGAAGCCATAGAAGAAGTCAAAGAAGTAGAAGTCGATGAAAAAAGGGAAAAATCTAAGTAGCAGAAGCCATAGAAGAAGTCAAATAAGTAGAAGTCGATGAAAAAAAAAAAAAAATCTAAGTAGCAGAAGCCATAGAAGTCAATTAAGTAGAAGTAGATTAAAAAAAAACTAAAATATCTAAGTAGCAGAAGCCATAGAAGTCAAATAAGTAGAAGTCGATGAAAAAAAACCAAAAATATCTAAGTAGCAGAAGCCATAGAAGTCAAAGAAGTAGAAGTCGATGAAAAAAAAAAAATATCTAAGTAGCAGAAGCCATAGAAGTCAAAGAAGTAGAAGTCGATGAAAAAAGGAAAAAAATCAATGTAGCATGAGCCATAGAAGAAGTTAAAGAAGTAGAAGTCGATGAAAAAAGGAAAAAATCTAAGTAGCAGAAGCCATAGAAGAAGTCAAAGAAGTAGAAGTCGATGAAAAAGAAATCAAAGTAGCAGAAGCCATAGAAGAAGTCAAAGAAGTAGAAGTCGATGAAAAAAGAAAAAAAAAATCTAAGTAGCAAAAGCCACAGAAGAAGTCAAAGAAGTAGAAGTCGATGAAAAAAGGAAAAAAATCAATGTAGCATAAGCCATAGAAGAAGTCAAAGAAGTAGAAGTCGATGAAAAAAAAAAAAAAAATTCTAAGTAGCAGAAGCCATAGAAGACGTCAAAGAAGTAGAAGTCGATGAAAAAAAAAAAAAAAAATCTAAGTAGCAGAAGCCATAGAAGTCAATTAAGTAGAAGTAGATTAAAAAAAAACAAAAATATCTAAGTAGCAGAAGACATAGAAGAATTCAAATAAGTAGAAGTCGATGAAAAAAACCCAAAAATATCTAAGTAGCAGAAGCCATAGAAGAAGTCAAAGAAGTAGAAGTCGATGAAAAAAGGAAAAAAATCAATGTAGCATAAGACATAGAAGAAGTTAAAGAAGTAGAAGTCGAAGAAAAAAGGAAAAAATCTAAGTAGCAAAAGCCATAGAAGAATTCAAAGAAGTAGAAGTCGATGAAAAAAAAACAAAAATATCTAAGTAGCAGAAGCCACAGAAGTCGTCAAAGAAGTAGAAGTCGATGAAAAAAAGAAAAAAAAATCTAAGTAGCAGAATCCATAGAAGAAGTCAAAGAAATAGAATTCGATGAAAAAAGGAAAAAACTGGAGTAGCAGAAGCCATAGAAGAAGTCAAAGAAGTAGAAGTCGATGAAAAAAAAACTAAAATATCTAAGTAGCAGAAGCCATAGAAGAAGTCAAAGAAGTGGAAGTCGATGAAAAAAGGAAAAAAGTCAATGTAGCATAAGCCATAGAAGAAGTCAAATAAGTAGAAGTCGATGAAAAAAGGAAAAAAATCAATGTAGCATAAGTCATAGAAGAAGTTAAAGAAGTAGAAATCGATGAAAAAAGGAAAAAATCTAAGTAGCAGAAGCCATAGAAGAAGTCAAAGAAGTAGAAGTCGATGAAAAAAAAAAAAAAAAATCTAAGTAGCAGAAGCCATAGAAGTCAATTAAGTAGAAGTCGATGAAAAAAAAACAAAAATATCTAAGTAGCAGAAGCCATAGAAGTCAAAGAAGTAGAAGTCGATGAAAAAAAAAAATATCTAAGTAGCAGAAGCCATAGAAGTCAAAGAAGTAGAAGTCGATGAAAAAAGGAAAAAAATCAATGTAGCATAAGCCATAGAAGAAGTTAAAGAAGTAGAAATCGATGAAAAAAACCCACATATATCTAAGTAGCAGAAGCCATAGAAGAAGTCAAATAAGTAGAAGTCGATGAAAAAAAAACAAAAATATCTAAGCAGCAGAAGCCATAGAAGAAGTCAAATAAGTAGAAGTCGATGAAAAAAAAACAAAAATATCTAAGTAGCAGAAGCCATAGAAGTCAAAGAAGTAGAAGTCGATGAAAAAAAAAAAAAATATCTAAGTAGCAGAAGCCATAGAAGTCAAAGAAGTAGAAGTCGATAAAAAAAGGAAAAAAATCAATGTAGCATAAGCCATAGAAGAAGTTAAAGAAGTAGAAGTCGATGAAAAAAGGAAAAAATCTAAGTAGCAGAAGCCATAGAAGAAGTCAAAGAAGTAGAAGTCGATGAAAAAAAAAACAAAAATATCTAAGTAGCAGAAGCCATAGAAGAAGTCAAAGAAGTAGAAGTCGATGAAAAAAAGAAAAAAAAATAGAAATAGCAGAAGCCACAGAAGAAGTCAAAGAAGTAGAAGTCGATGAAAAAAGGAAAAAAATCAATGTAGCATAAGCCATAGAAGAAGTCAAAGTAGAAGTCGATGAAAAAAGGAAAAAATCTAAGTAGCAGAAGCAATAGAAGAAGTCAAATAAGTAGAAGTCGATGAAAAAAAAAAAAAATCTAAGTAGCAGAAGCCATAGAAGTCAATTAAGTAGAAGTAGATTAAAAAAAAAATATATATATCTAAGTAGCAGAAGCCATAGAAGAAGTCAAATAAGTAGAAGTCGATGAAAAAAAAAAAAAAATATTTTAGTAGCAGAAGCCATAGAAGAAGTCAAATAAGTAGAAGTCGATGAAAAAAAAACAAAAATATCTAAGTAGCAGAATCCATAGAAGTCAAAGAAGTAGAAGTCGATGAAAAAAGGAAAAAAATCAATGTAGCATAAGCCATAGAAGTCAAAGAAGTAGAAGTCTATGAAAAAAGGAAAAAAACTCAATGTAGCAGAAGCCATAGAAGAAGTCAAAGAAGTAGAAGTCGATGAAAAAAAACACATATATCTAAGTAGCAGAAGCCATAGAAGAAGTCAAATAAGTAGAAGTCGATGAAAAAAAAACAAAAATATCTAAGCAGCAGAAGCCATAGAAGAAGTCAAATAAGTAGAAGTCGATGAAAAAAAAACAAAAATATCTAAGTAGCAGAAGCCACAGAAAAAGTCAAAGAAGTTGAAGTCGATGAAAAAAAAACAAAAATATCTAAGCAGCAGAAGCCACAGAAGAAGTCAAAGAAGTAGAAGTCGATGAAAAAAAAACAAAAATATCTAAGTAGCAGAAGCCATAGAAGAAGTCAAAGAAGTGGAAGTCGATGAAAAAAGGAAAAAAGTCAATGTAGCATAAGCCATAGAAGAAGTCAAAGAAGTAGAAGTCGATGAAAAAAAATCTAAGTAGCAGAAGCCATAGAAGTCAATTAAGTAGAAGTAGATTAAAAAAAAACAAAAATATCTAAGTAGCAGAAGCCATAGAAGAAGTCAAATAAGTAGAAGTCGATGAAAAAAGGGAAAAATCTAAGTAGCAGAAGCCATAGAAGAAGTCAAATAAGTAGAAGTCGATGAAAAAAAAAAAAAAATCTAAGTAGCAGAAGCCATAGAAGTCAATTAAGTATAAGTCGATAAAAAAAACTAAAATATCTAAGTAGCAGAAGCCATAGAAGAAGTCAAATAAGTAGAAGTCGATGAAAAAAGGGAAAAAGTCAATGTAGCATAAGCCATAGAAGAAGTCAAAGAACTAGAAGTCGATGAAAAAAAATCAAAGTAGCAGAAGCCATAGAAGAAGTCAAATAAGTAGAAGTCGATGAAAAAACAAAAAAAAAAAAATCTAAGTAGCAGAAGCCATAGAAGACGTCAAATAAGTAGAAGTCGATGAAAAAAAAACAAAAATATCTAAGTAGCAGAAGCCACAGAAGAAGTCAAAGAAGTAGAAGTCGATGAAAAAAGGAAAAAAAAATCAATGTAGCATAAGCCATAGAAGAAGTTAAAGAAGTAGAAGTCGATGAAAAAAAAAAACTAAAATATCTTAGTAGCAGAAGCCATAGAAGAAGTCAAAGAAGTAGAAGTCGATGAAAAAAGGGAAAAATCTAAGTAGCAGAAGCCATAGAAGAAGTCAAATAAGTAGAAGTCGATGAAAAAAAAAAAAAAATCTAAGTAGCAGAAGCCATAGAAGTCAATTAAGTAGAAGTAGATTAAAAAAAAACAAAAATATCTAAGTAGCAGAAGCCATAGAAGAAGTCAAATAAGTACAAGTCGATGAAAAAAGGGAAAAAGTCAATGTAGCAGAAGCCATAGAAGAAGTCAAATAAGTAGAAGTCGATGAAAAAAAAAAAAAAATCTAAGTAGCAGAAGCCATAGAAGTCAATTAAGTATAAGTCGATAAAAAAAAACTAAAATATCTAAGTAGCAGAAGCCATAGAAGAAGTCAAATAAGTAGAAGTCGATGAAAAAAAAAAAAAAATCTAAGTAGCAGAAGCCATAGAAGTCAATTAAGTAGAAGTCGATAAAAAAAAACTAAAATATCTAAGTAGCAGAAGCCATAGAAGAAGTCAAATAAGTAGAAGTCGATGAAAAAAGGGAAAAATCTAAGTAGCAGAAGCCATAGAAGAAGTCAAATAAGTAGAAGTCGATGAAAAAAAAAAAAAAAATCTAAGTAGCAGAAGCCATAGAAGTCAATTAAGTAGAAGTCGATAAAAAAAACTAAAATATCTAAGTAGCAGAAGCCATAGAAGTCAAAGAAGTAGAAGTCGATAAAAAAAAAAAATATCTAAGTAGCAGAAGCCATAGAAGTCAAAGAAGTAGAAGTCGATAAAAAAAGGAAAAAAATCAATGTAGCATAAGCCATAGAAGAAGTTAAAGAAGTACAAGTCGATGAAAAAAGGAAAAAATCTAAGTAGCAGAAGCCATAGAAGAAGTCAAAGAAGTAGAAGTCGATGAAAAAAAAAAAAAATATCTAAGTAGCAGAAGCCATAGAAGAAGTCAAATAAGTAGAAGTCGATGAAAAAAAGAAAAAAAAATAGAAATAGCAGAAGCCACAGAAGTCAAAGAAGTAGAAGTCGATGAAAAAAGGAAAAAAATCAATGTAGCATAAGCCATAGAAGAAGTCAAAGTAGAAGTCGATGAAAAAAGGAAAAAATCTAAGTAGCAGAAGCCATAGAAGAAGTCAAAGAAGTAGAAGTCGATGAAAAAAGGGAAAAATCTAAGTAGCAGAAGCCATAGAAGAAGTCAAATAAGTAGAAGTCGATGAAAAAAAAAAAAAAATCTAAGTAGCAGAAGCCATAGAAGTCAATTAAGTAGAAGTAGATTAAAAAAAAACAAAAATATCTAAGTAGCAGAAGCCATAGAAGAAGTCAAATAAGTAGAAGTCGATGAAAGAAAAACACAAATATCTAAGTAGCAGAAGCCATAGAAGAAGTCAAATAAGTAGAAGTCGATGAAAAAAACCCAAAAATATCTAAGTAGCAGAATCCATAGAAGTCAAAGAAGTAGAAGTCGATGAAAAAAGGAAAAAAATCAATGTAGCATAAGCCATAGAAGTCAAAGAAGTAGAAGTCTATGAAAAAAGGAAAAAAATCAATGTAGCAGAAGCCATAGAAGAAGTCAAAGAAGTAGAAGTCGATGAAAAAAAACACATATATCTAAGTAGCAGAAGCCATAGAAGAAGTCAAATAAGTAGAAGTCGATGAAAAAAAAACAAAAATATCTAAGTAGCAGAAGCCACAGAAAAAGTCAAAGAAGTAGAAGTCGATGAAAAAAAAACAAAAATATCTAAGTAGCAGAAGCCACAGAAGAAGTCAAAGAAGTAGAAGTCGATGAAAAAAAAACAAAAATATCTAAGTAGCAGAAGCCACAGAAGAAGTCAAAGAAGTAGAAGTCGATGAAAAAAAAACAAAAATATCTAAGTAGCAGAAGCCACAGAAGAAGTCAAAGAAGTAGAAGTCGATGAAAAAAGGAAAAAAATCAATGTAGCAGAAGCCATAGAAGAAGTTAAAGAAGTAGAAGTCGATGAAAAAAGGAAAAAATCTAAGTAGCAGAAGCCATAGAAGAAGTCAAAGAAGTAGAAGTCGATGAAAAAAAAAAAAAAAAATATCTAAGTAGCAGAAGCCACAGAAGTCGTCAAAGAAGTAGAAGTCGATGAAAAAAAGAAAAAAAAATCTAAGTAGCAGAATCCATAGAAGGAGTCAAAGAAATAGAATTCGATGAAAAAAGGAAAAAACTGGAGTAGCAGAAGCCATAGAAGTAGTCAAAGAAGTAGAAGTCGATGAAAAAAAAACAAAAATATCTAAGTAGCAGAAGCCATAGAAGAAGTCAAAGAAGTGGAAGTCGATGAAAAAAGGAAAAAAATCAATGTAGCATAAGCCATGGAAGAAGTCAAAGAAGTAGAAGTCGATGAAAAAAAATCAAAGTAGCAGAAGCCATAGAAGAAGTCAAAGAAGTAGAAGTCGATGAAAAAAGGAAAAAATCTAAGTAGCAGAAGCCATAGAAGAAGTCAAATAAGTAGAAGTCGATGAAAAAAACCCACAAATATCTAAGTAGCAGAAGCCATAGAAGAAGTCAAATAAGTAGAAGTCGATGAAAAAAAACACATATATCTAAGTAGTAGAAGCCATAGAAGAAGTCAAATAAGTAGAAGTCGATGAAAAAAAAACAAAAATATCTAAGTAGCAGAAGCCACAGAAAAAGTCAAAGAAGTAGAAGTCGATGAAAAAAGGAAAAAATCTAAGTAGCAGAAGCCATAGAAGAAGTCAAAGAAGTAGAAGTCGATGAAAAAAAAACAAAAATCTCTAAGTAGCAGAAGCCATAGAAGAAGTCAAAGAAGTAGAAGTCGATAAAAAAAAACAAAAATATCTAAGTAGCAGAAGCCACAGAAGAAGTCAAAGAATTAGAAGTCGATGAAAAAAGGAAAAAAATCAATGTAGCATAAGCCATAGAAGTCAAAGAAGTAGAAGTCTATGAAAAAAGGAAAAAATCTAAGTAGCAGAAGCCATAGAAGAAGTCAAAGAAGTAGAAGTCGATGAAAAAAGGAAAAAAATCAATGTAGCATAAGCCATAGAAGAAGTTAAAGAAGTAGAAGTCGATGAAAAAAAAACAAAAATATCTAAGTAGCAGAAGCCACAGAAGTCGTCAAAGAAGTAGAAGTCGATGAAAAAAAGAAAAAAAAATCTAAGTAGCAGAATCCATAGAAGTCAAAGAAATAGAATTCGATGAAAAAAGGAAAAAACTGGAGTAGCAGAAGCCATAGAAGAAGTCAAAGAAGTAGAAGTCGATGAAAAAAAAACTAAAATATCTAAGTAGCAGAAGCCATAGAAGAAGTCAAAGAAGTGGAAGTCAATGAAAAAAGGAAAAAAGTCAATGTAGCATAAGCCATAGAAGAAGTCAAAGAAGTAGAAGTCGATGAAAAAACGAAAAAATCTAAGTAGCAGAAGCCATAGAAGAAGTCAAAGTAGAAGTCGATGAAAAAAAAAAAAAGATATCTAAGTAGCAGAAGCCATAAAAGAAGTCAAAGAAGTAGAAGACGATGAAAAAAAGAAAAAAAAAATAGAAACAGCAGAAGCCACAGAAGAAGTCAAATAAGTGGAAGTCGAAGAAAAAAGGAAAAAAATCAATGTAGCATAAGCCATAGAAGAAGTCAAAGAAGTAGAAGTCGATAAAAAATTGAAAAAATCTAAGTAGCAGAAGCCATAGAAGAAGTCAAAGAAGTAGAAGTCAATGAAAAAAGGAAAAAATCTAAGTAGCAGAAGCCATAGAAGAAGTCAAAGAAGTAGAAGTCGATGAAAAAAAGAAAAAAAAATAGAAATAGCAGAAGCCACAGAAGAAGTCAAAGAAGTAGAAGTCGATGAAAAAAGGAAAAAAATCAATGTAGCATAAGCCATAGAAGAAGTCAAAGAAGTAGAAGTCGATGAAAAAAGGAAAAAATCTAAGTAGCAGAAGCCATAGAAGAAGTCAAAGAAGAAGAAGTCGATGAAAAAAGGGAAAAATCTAAGTAGCAGAAGCCATAGAAGAAGTCAAATAAGTAGAAGTCGATGAAAAAAAACACATATATCTAAGTAGCAGAAGCAATAGAAGAAGTCAAATAAGTAGAAGTCGATGAAAAAAGGAAAAAACTGGAGTAGCAGAAGCCACAGAAGAAGTCAAAGAAGTAGAAGTCGATGAAAAAAACAACAAAAATATCTAAGTAGCAGAAGCCATAGAAGAAGTCAAAGAAGTAGAAGTCGATGAAAAAAGGAAAAAAATCAATGTAGCATAAGCCATAGAAGAAGTTAAAGAAGTAGAAGTCGATGAAAAAAGGAAAAAATCTAAGTAGCAGAAGCCATAGAAGAAGTCAAAGAAGTAGAAGTCGATGAAAAAAAAACAAAAATATCTAAGTAGCAGAAGCCACAGAAGTCGTCAAAGAAGTAGAAGTCGATGAAAAAAAGAAAAAAAAATCTAAGTAGCAGAATCCATAGAAGAAGTCAAAGAAATAGAATTCGATGAAAAAAGGAAAAAACTGGAGTAGCAGAAGCCATAGAAGAAGTCAAAGAAGTAGAAGTCGATGAAAAAAAAACTAAAATATCTAAGTAGCAGAAGCCATAGAAGAAGTCAAAGAAGTGGAAGTCAATGAAAAAAGGAAAAAAGTCAATGTAGCATAAGCCATAGAAGAAGTCAAAGAAGTAGAAGTCGATGAAAAAACGAAAAAATCTAAGTAGCAGAAGCCATAGAAGAAGTCAAAGAAGTAGAAGTCGATGAAAAAAAAAAAAAAAATCTAAGTAGCAGAATCCATAGAAGAAGTCAAAGAAGTAGAATTCGATGAAAAAACGAAAAAATTGGAGTAGCATAAGCCATAGAAGAAGTTAAAGAAGTAGACGTCGATGAAAAAAGGAAAAAATTGGAGTAGCAGAAGCCATAGAAGAAGTCAAAGAAGTAGAAATCGATGAAAAAAAGAAAAAAAAAATAGAAACAGCAGAAGCCACAGAAGAAGTCAAAGAAGTGGAAGTCGAAGAAAAAAGGAAAAAAATCAATGTAGCATAAGCCATAGAAGAAGCCAAAGAAGTAGAAGTCGATAAAAAATTGAAAAAATCTAAGTAGCAGAAGCCATAGAAGAAGTCAAAGAAGTAGAAGTCGATGAAAAAAGGAAAAAATCTAAGTAGCAGAAGCCATAGAAGAAGTCAAAGAAGTAGAAGTCGATGAAAAAAAAAAAAATATATCTAAGTAGCAGAAGCCATAGAAGAAGTCAAAGAAGTAGAAGTCGATGAAAAAAAGAAAAAAAAATAGAAATAGCAGAAGCCACAGAAGAAGTCAAAGAAGTAGAAGTCGATGAAAAAAAAACAAAAATATCTAAGTAGCAGAAGCCACAGAAGTCGTCAAAGAAGTAGAAGTCGATGAAAAAAAGAAAAAAAAATCTAAGTAGCAGAATCCATAGAAGAAGTCAAAGAAATAGAATTCGATGAAAAAAGGAAAAAACTGGAGTAGCAGAAGCCATAGAAGAAGTCAAAGAAGTAGAAGTCGATGAAAAAAAAACTAAAATATCTAAGTAGCAGAAGCCATAGAAGAAGTCAAAGAAGTGGAAGTCAATGAAAAAAGGAAAAAAGTCAATGTAGCAGAAGCCATAGAAGAAGTCAAAGAAGTAGAAGTCGATGAAAAAAGGAAAAAATCTAAGTAGCAGAAGCCATAGAAGAAGTCAAAGAAGTAGAAGTCGATGAAAAAAAAAAAAAAATCTAAGTAGCAGAAGCCATAGAAGAAGTCAAAGAAGTAGAAGTCGATGAAAAAAAGAAAAAAAAATAGAAATAGCAGAAGCCACAGAAGAAGTCAAAGAAGTAGAAGTCGATGAAAAAAGGAAAAAATCTAAGTAGCAGAAGCCATAGAAGAAGTCAAAGAAGTGGAAGTCAATGAAAAAAGGAAAAAAGTCAATGTAGCAGAAGCCATAGAAGAAGTCAAAGAAGTAGAAGTCGATGAAAAAAGGAAAAAATCTAAGTAGCAGAAGCCATAGAAGAAGTCAAAGAAGTAGAAGTCGATGAAAAAAAAAAAAAAAATCTAAGTAGCAGAAGCCATAGAAGAAGTCAAAGAAGTAGAAGTCGATGAAAAAAAGAAAAAAAAATAGAAATAGCAGAAGCCACAGAAGAAGTCAAAGAAGTAGAAGTCGATGAAAAAAGGAAAAAATCTAAGTAGCAGAAGCCATAGAAGTCGTCAAAGAAGTAGAAGTCGATGAAAAAAGGGAAAAATCTAAGTAGCAGAAGCCATAGAAGAAGTCAAATAAGTAGAAGTCGATGAAAAAAAACACATATATCTAAGTAGCAGAAGCAATAGAAGAAGTCAAATAAGTAGAAGTCGATGAAAAAAGGAAAAAACTGGAGTAGCAGAAGCCACAGAAGAAGTCAAAGAAGTAGAATTCGATGAAAAAACGAAAAAATTGGAGTAGCATAAGCCATAGATGAAGTTAAAGAAGTAGAATTCGATGAAAAAACGAAAAAATTGGAGTAGCATAAGCCATAGATGAAGTTAAAGAAGTAGACGTCGATGAAAAAAGGAAAAAATTGGAGTAGCAGAAGCCGTAGAAGAAGTCAAAGAAGTAGAAGTCGATGAAAAAAAGAAAAAAAAAATAGAAACAGCAGAAGCCACAGAAGAAGTCAAAGAAGCAGAAGTCGATAAAAAAAAGAAAAAAAAAATAGAAACAGCAGAAGCCACAGAAGAAGTCAAAGAAGTGGAAGTCGAAGAAAAAAGGAAAAAAATCAATGTAGCATAAGCCATAGAAGAAGTCAAAGAAGTAGAAGTCGATAAAAAATTGAAAAAATCTAAGTAGCAGAAGCCATAGAAGAAGTCAAAGAAGTAGAAGTCGATGAAAAAAGGAAAAAATCTGAGTAGCAGAAGCCATAGAAGAAGTCAAAGAAGTAGAAGTCGATGAAAAAAAAAAAAATATCTAAGTAGCAGAAGCCATAGAAGAAGTCAAAGAAGTAGAAGTCGATGAAAAAAAGAAAAAAAAATAGAAATAGCAGAAGCCACAGAAGAAGTCAATGAAGTAGAAGTCGATGAAAAAAGGAAAAAAATCAATGTAGCATAAGCCATAGAAGAAGTCAAAGAAGTAGAAGTCGATGAAAAAAGGAAAAAATCTAAGTAGCAGAAGCCATAGAAGAAGTCAAATAAATAGAAGTCGATGAAAAAAAAACAAAAATATCTAAGTAGCAGAATCCATAGAAGTCAAAGAAGTAGAAGTCGATGAAAAAAGGAAAAAAATCAATGTAGCATAAGCCATAGAAGTCAAAGAAGTAGAAGTCTATGAAAAAAGGAAAAAAATCAATGTAGCAGAAGCCATAGAAGAAGTCAAAGAAGTAGAAGTCGATGAAAAAAAAACAAAAATATCTAAGCAGCAGAAGCCATAGAAGAAGTCAAATAAGTAGAAGTCGATGAAAAAAAAACAAAAATATCTAAGTAGCAGAAGCCACAGAAAAAGTCAAAGAAGTAGAAGTCGATGAAAAAAAAACAAAAATATCTAAGTAGCAGAAGCCACAGAAGAAGTCAAAGAAGTAGAAGTCGATGAAAAAAAAACAAAAATATCTAAGTAGCAGAAGCCATAGAAGAAGTCAAATAAGTAGAAGTCGATGAAAAAAAAAAAAAAAATCTAAGTAGCAGAAGCCACAGAAGAAGTCACAGAAGTAGAAGTCGATGAAAAAAGGAAAAAATCTAAGTAGCAGAAGCCATAGAAGAAGTCAAAGAAGTAGAAGTCGATGAAAAAAAAAAAAAAAATATCTAAGTAGCAGAAGCCACAGAAGTCGTCAAAGAAGTAGAAGTCGATGAAAAAAAGAAAAAAAAATCTAAGTAGCAGAATCCATAGAAGGAGTCAAAGAAATAGAATTCGATGAAAAAAGGAAAAAACTGGAGTAGCAGAAGCCATAGAAGAAGTCAAAGAAGTAGAAGTCGATGAAAAAAAAACAAAAATATCTAAGTAGCAGAAGCCATAGAAGAAGTCAAAGAAGTGGAAGTCGATGAAAAAAGGAAAAAAATCAATGTAGCATAAGCCATAGAAGAAGTCAAAGAAGTAGAAGTCGATGAAAAAAAATCAAAGTAGCAGAAGCCATAGAAGAAGTCAAAGAAGTAGAAGTCGATGAAAAAAGGAAAAAATCTAAGTAGCAGAAGCCATAGAAGACGTCAAATAAGTAGAAGTCGATGAAAAAAACCCACAAATATCTAAGTAGCAGAAGCCATAGAAGAAGTCAAATAAGTAGAAGTCGATGAAAAAAAAACAAAAATATCTAAGTAGCAGAAGCCACAGAAAAAGTCAAAGAAGTAGAAGTCGATGAAAAAAGGAAAAAGCTAAGTAGCAGAAGCCATAGAAGAAGTCAAAGAAGTAGAAGTCGATGAAAAAAAAACAAAAATCTCTAAGTAGCAGAAGCCATAGAAGAATTAGATTAGATTAGATTAGATTCAACTTTATTGTCATTACACATGTACAAGTACAATGCAACGAAATGCAGTTTAGGTCTAACCAGAAGTGCAGTAAGCAGTAGAGTGCAGGATATAAGTTAAATAAATAAATAAATTAAGTGTATAATGAAGCATGGTAAAGATTTACAAATGGGTATATACTATGAACATATATACTGATGGCAATTTGCTATAAACAGAAATTTACAATGGAGTATGTACTATAAACATAATATACAGTATTTACTATAAACAGAAATTTACAAATTGTGCATTGAGGTGCAATAAATAATGTAATTAAGCATTAATTGAAAGTGTAACCAGGTAGTGCAAATGAGCAATGGAGCAGACCTGTAGTGCATATGGGTGATGCTGTAGTGCGAGTATAGGTGAATAGTGCAAATAAGTGTAACAGTTCTGGTTAATTAAGAGGTGTTGGGGAGGATGAGGGGAGTAAAGATATGGAGGAGATGCAGTGGAATCAGTGAGGAGCAGAGTTCAGTGAGGGGCAGTGTTCAATAAGGAGACAGCTCTGGGAAAGAAGCTGTTCCTCAGTCTGCTGGTTTTGGTCCGGAGGCTCCTGAAACGCCTGCCGGAGGGCAGCAGAGAAAACAGTCTGTGGGCGGGGTGAGAGGAGTCTTTAAGGATACTGCGTGCTCGACGCATGCAGTTTTTCCTCTGAATGTCTTTTATGGCTGGAAGTGGAGTCCTAGTGATGCGTTGAGCAGTTTTCACCACCCGCTGCAGTGACTTTTGCTCCGCAACAGAGCAGTTTCCGTACCAGACTGTGACACAGTTGGTAAGTATGCTCTCTATTGTGCAGCGGTAAAAGTTCACCAGGATGGTTGAGGACATCTGATTTTTCTTCAGTGTCCTCAAGAAGAAGAGTCGCTGATGGGCCTTCTTGACCAGGCTGGAGGTGTTGGTGGACCAGGACAGGTTTTCAGAGATGTGGGTCCCCAGGAACTTGAAGCAGGAGACACGCTCAACAGCCATCCCGTTAATGTGGATGGGATCGTGTGTGCCTCCGCTCTCCTTCCTGAAGTCTACGATCAACTCCTTCGTTTTGGTGGTGTTGAGGAGCAGGTTATTTTCTGTGCACCATGTGGCCAGGTGCTGGACCTCCTCCCTGTAGGCGGTCTCATCGTTGTTGCTGATGAGACCGATCACCGTAGTATCGTCTGCAAACTTGATGATGGTGTTAGATCCACTCAAGGCTCTGCAGTCGTGGGTGAAGAGGGAGTAGAGGAAAGGGCTCAGCACACAGCCTTGGGGTACACCAGTGTTAAGCGTGATGGTAGTGGAGCACATGAGGCCTGACCTAACATGCTGAGGTCTGTTGGTCAGAAAGTCCATAATCCAGTTGCACAGTGAGGTGTTAATTCCCAGGTCTCCAAGTTTAGTGATTAACTTGGAGGGAATTACAGTATTGAACGCCGAGCTGAAATCAGCAAACAGCATCCGTGCGTAAGTGTTCTTATTGTCCAAGTGTGTGAGTACAGAGTGCAGTGCTAGTGAGACTGCATCCTCTGTGCTCCTATTGTTACGGTATGCAAACTGGTATGGGTCCAGTGTAGATGGGAGACAGTTTTTCAGATGTGCCAGGACCAGCCGTTCAAAGCACTTCATGATAATGGGTGTGAGTGCTACAGGACGGTAGTCATTCAGGCATGCTGGTATGGAGTGTTTTGGCACCGGCACAATGGAGGTGGATTTGAAGCAAGTAGGCACAGCCGCTTGAGCAAGGGACATGTTAAAGATGTCTGTAAATACCCCAGCAAGCTGCTCCGCACATGCTCCAAGCACGCGTCCGGGGATGCCGTCTGGTCCAGCAGCCTTCCGCACATTGATCTGGCTCAGTGCGGTAAACACATCAGTGGAGGTCAGTGTAATGGGCTGTTGGTTATTTGATGGTGTGAACTTGGTGATAGGTCCATTATTTTCTCTCTCAAAGCGAGCATAAAAGTTATTTAGCTCGTTTAGGAAAGAGGCATTTGTGTCTGTTGGGGTGGGATGGCTGTGTTTGTAGTTGCTGATGGCCTGGATGCCCTGCCACATGCGTCGAGGGTCAGAGTTGGAAAAGTGATCCTCTATCTTTAGCTTGTAGCAGTGCTTGGCCTTTTTGATGCCCCTCTTCAGATCTGCCCTGGATGTGCTGTAGGCCTGTGCATCACCTGATCTAAAGGCTTTGTTGCGTGCCTTTAGCAGGAGGCGCACCTCCTTGTTCATCCATGGCTTCTGATTTGGGTATGTTGTGATCTGCTTCTGGGTTGTAACACTGTCTATAGTGGTGTTAATGTAGTCCAAAACAGAGGAGGTATAGGTGTCTATGTCCGTATGATGGCCACTTGTGGCCTGAGAAGCAAACATACTCCAGTCAGTATTTTGAAACCTGTCCTGAAGTGTGAGGTCTGCCCCCGCTGGCCACACTTTGATGGTCTTCACTGATGGCTTCACACGGTTGATGAGGGGTGAATACTTGGGGGTGAGGAACAAAGAGAGGTGGTCTGACTGTCCCAGGTGGGGGAGGGGGGTCACAGCATAGGCTTCAGCCATGTTTGTGTATACATGGTCCAAAGTTTTGTTGCCTCTAGTGTGACAGTCAACATGTTGGTGAAATTTTGGGAGCACTGTCTTTAAGTTTGAGTGATTAAAATCCCCAGCAACAATAAATGCAGCCTCCGGGTGAATAGTCTGTTGTTTACTGATGGTGCAATGAAGTTCGTTCATTGCAAGCTTGGCATCAGCATCGGGAGGAATGTAAGCAGCAGTTATAATGGTGGATGTAAACTCCCGTGGCAGATAAAACGGTCTGCACTTAACCATGAGAAACTCTAGGTTAGCTGAGCAGTGTCTGACAACAATAGCAGAGTTCGTGCACCAAGCTTTGTTAATATAAATGCATAATCCTCCGCCTCTGGTCTTACCGGTGTCATCAGCCGTTCTGTCTGCACGAAATATGTTGTGTCCAGCTAAGTCAATAGCATTGTCCGGTATGCCGCTGTTTAGCCATGTTTCGGTGAAAATCATGACATTGCAGTTTAAAAGCCTTATGCTGTGGCTAATACGGAGTCGAATCTCGTCCATTTTGTTCGCCAAAGACCTTACATTGGCGAGGAAAATGCTGGGAAGAGAGAGCCGGTGTGGTGTTAGCTTTAGCTTAGCTCTTAGTCCTCCACGCTTCCCCCTCCTTTGTTTACGGTCGCGCCGCCGCCTTCGAGCACTTCCGCTCGGCCGGGTAGGGTGCACAGCCTCGGTTGTTCTGGCGATCTCGGGGGCGAGACGAAGATTGCTGATAAAATCGTCTGAGGTGTGCAAACTAATATCCAAAAGCTCCTGTCGGGTGTACGATGTTAAGGCACAACTGTTCTGTACGAACAGGCCCGAGAGGAGTAAGAAAAATACTGCAAAACTGCAGAAACTGGAGAGACGCTGAGCCTCGCGTTGTGCACGCGCCGCCATCTTGGTCGTAATGGTCGAAGTCAAATAAGTAGAAGTCGATGAAAAAAAAACAAAAATATCTAAGTAGCAGAAGCCACAGAAGAAGTCAAAGAAGTAGAAGTCGATGAAAAAAGGAAAAAAATCAATGTAGCATAAGCCATAGAAGTCAAAGAAGTAGAAGTTGATGAAAAAAGGAAAAAATCTAAGTAGCAGAAGCCATAGAAGAAGTCAAAGAAGTAGAAGTCGATGAAAAAAGGAAAAAAATCAATGTAGCATAAGCCATAGAAGAAGTTAAAGAAGTAGAAGTCGATGAAAAAAGGAAAAAATCTAAGTAGCAGAAGCCATAGAAGAAGTCAAAGAAGTAGAAGTCGATGAAAAAAAAACAAAAATATCTAAGTAGCAGAAGCCACAGAAGTCGTCAAATAAGTAGAAGTCGATGAAAAAAAGAAAAAAAAATCTAAGTAGCAGAATCCATAGCAGAAGTCAAAGAAATAGAATTCGATGAAAAAAGGAAAAAACTGGAGTAGCAGAAGCCATAGAAGAAGTCAAAGAAGTAGAAGTCGATGAAAAAAAAACTAAAATATCTAAGTAGCAGAAGCCATAGAAGAAGTCAAAGAAGTGGAAGTCGATGAAAAAAGGAAAAAAGTCAATGTAGCATAAGCCATAGAAGAAGTCAAAGAAGTAGAAGTCGATGAAAAAAAATCAAAGTAGCAGAAGCCATAGAAGAAGTCAAAGAAGTAGAAGTCGATGAAAAAAGAAAAAAAAATCTAAGTAGCAGAAGCCACAGAAGAAGTCAAAGAAGTAGAAGTCGATGAAAAAAGGAAAAAAATCAATGTAGCATAAGCCATAGAAGTCAAATAAGTAGAAGTCGATGAAAAAAAAAAAAAAAAAAAAATCTAAGTAGCAGAAGCCATAGAAGACGTCAAATAAGTAGAAGTCGATGAAAAAAAAAAAAAAAAAATCTAAGTAGCAGAAACCATAGAAGAAGTCAAATAAGTAGAAGTCGATGAAAAAAAAACAAAAATATCTAAGTAGCAGAAGTCACAGAAGAAGTCAAAGAAGTAGAAGTCGATGAAAAAAGGAAAAAAAATCAATGTAGCATAAGCCATAGAAGAAGTTAAAGAAGTAGAAGTCGATGAAAAAAAAAACTAAAATATCTTAGTAGCAGAAGCCATAGAAGAAGTCAAAGAAGTAGAAGTCGATGAAAAAAAGAAAAAATCTAAGTAGCAGAAGCCATAGAAGAAGTCAAAGAAGTAGAAGTCGATGAAAAAAAAAAAAAAAATCTAAGTAGCAGAAGCCATAGAAGAAGTCAAAGAAGTAGAAGTCGATGAAAAAAGGAAAAAAATCAATGTAGCATAAGCCATAGAAGAAGTCAAAGAAGTAGAAGTCGATGAAAAAAAAAAAAAAATCTAAGTAGCAGAAGCCATAGAAGTCAATTAAGTAGAAGTAGATTAAAAAAAAACAAAAATATCTAAGTAGCAGAAGCCATAGAAGAAGTCAAATAAGTAGAAGTCGATGAAAAAAAAACAAAAATATCTAAGTAGCAGAAGCCATAGAAGTCAAAGAAGTAGAAGTCGATGAAAAAAAAAAAATATCTAAGTAGCAGAAGCCATAGAAGTCAAAGAAGTAGAAGTCGATAAAAAAAGGAAAAAAATCAATGTAGCATAAGCCATAGAAGAAGTTAAAGAAGTAGAAGTCGATGAAAAAAGGAAAAAATCTAAGTAGCAGAAGCCATAGAAGAAGTCAAAGAAGTAGAAGTCGATGAAAAAAAAACAAAAATATCTAAGTAGCAGAAGCCATAGAAGAAGTCAAAGAAGTAGAAGTCGATGAAAAAAGGAAAAAAATCAATGTAGCATAAGCCATAGAAGTCAAAGTAGAAGTCGATGAAAAAAAAAAAAAAAAATCTAAGTAGCAGAAGCCATAGAAGTCAATTAAGTAGAAGTAGATTAAAAAAAAAAAAAAAATATCTAAGTAACAGAAGCCATAGAAGAAGTCAAATAAGTAGAAGTCGATGAAAAAAAAACAAAAATATCTAAGTAGCAGAAGCCATAGAAGTCAAAGAAGTAGAAGTCGATAAAAAAAGGAAAAAAATCAATGTAGCATAAGCCATAGAAGAAGTTAAAGAAGTAGAAGTCGATGAAAAAAGGAAAAAATCTAAGTAGCAGAAGCCATAGAAGAAGTCAAAGAAGTAGAAGTCGATGAAAAAAAAACAAAAATATCTAAGTAGCAGAAGCCACAGAAGAAGTCAAAGAAGTAGAAGTCGATGAAAAAAAAAAAAAAATCTAAGTAGCAGAATCCATAGAAGAAGTCAAAGAAGTAGAATTCGATGAAAAAAGGAAAAAATTGGAGTAGCTTAAGCCATAGAAGAAGTTAAAGAAGTAGACGTCGATGAAAAAAAAAAAAAAATCTAAGTAGCAGAATCCATAGAAGAAATCAAAGAAGTAGAATTCGATGAAAAAAGGAAAAAATTGGAGTAGCAGAAGCCATAGAAGAAGTCAAAGAAGTAGAAGTCGATGAAAAAAGGAAAAAATTGGAGTAGCAGAAGCCATAGAAGAAGTCAAAGAAGTAGAAGTCGATGAAAAAAAAGCAAAAATATCTAAGTAGCAGAAGCCATAGAAGAAGTCAAAGAAGTAGAAGACGATGAAAAAAAGAAAAAAAAAATAGAAACAGCAGAAGCCACAGAAGAAGTCAAAGAAGTGGAAGTCGATGAAAAAAGGAAAAAAATCAATGTAGCATAAGCCATAGAAGAAGTCAAAGAAGTAGAAGTCGATAAAAAATTGAAAAAATCTAAGTAGCAGAAGCCATAGAAGAAGTCAAAGAAGTAGAAGTCGATGAAAAAAGGAAAAAATCTAAGTAGCAGAAGCCATAGAAGAAGTCAAAGAAGTAGAAGTCGATGAAAAAAGGAAAAAAATCAATGTAGCATAAGCCATAGAAGTCAAAGAAGTAGAAGTCTATGAAAAAAGGAAAAAAATCAATGTAGCAGAAGCCATAGAAGAAGTCAAAGAAGTAGAAGTCGATGAAAAAAAAAACATATATCAAAGTAGCAGAAGCCATAGAAGAAGTCAAATAAGTAGAAGTCGATGAAAAAAAAACAAAAATATCTAAGCAGCAGAAGCCATAGAAGAAGTCAAATAAGTAGAAGTCGATGAAAAAAAAACAAAAATATCTAAGTAGCAGAAGCCACAGAAAAAGTCAAAGAAGTAGAAGTCGATGAAAAAAAAACAAAAATATCTAAGTAGCAGAAGCCACAGAAGAAGTCAAAGAAGTAGAAGTCGATGAAAAAAGGAAAAAAATCAATGTAGCAGAAGCCATAGAAGAAGTTAAAGAAGTAGAAGTCGATGAAAAAAGGAAAAAATCTAAGTAGCAGAAGCCATAGAAGAAGTCAAAGAAGTAGAAGTCGATGAAAAAAAAAAAAAAAAAAATCTAAGTAGCAGAAGCCACAGAAGTCGTCAAAGAAGTAGAAGTCGATGAAAAAAAGAAAAAAAAATCTAAGTAGCAGAATCCATAGAAGAAGTCAAAGAAGTGGAAGTCGATGAAAAAAGGAAAAAACTGGAGTAGCAGAAGTCATAGAAGAAGTCAAAGAAGTAGAAGTCGATGAAAAAAAAACAAAAATATCTAAGTAGCAGAAGCCATAGAAGAAGTCAAAGAAGTGGAAGTCGATGAAAAAAGGAAAAAAATCAATGTAGCATAAGCCATAGAAGAAGTCAAAGAAGTAGAAGTCGATGAAAAAAAATCAAAGTAGCAGAAGCCATAGAAGAAGTCAAAGAAGTAGAAGTCGATGAAAAAAGGAAAAAATCTAAGTAGCAGAAGCCATAGAAGAAGTCAAATAAGTAGAAGTCGATGAAAAAAACCCACAAATATCTAAGTAGCAGAAGCCATAGAAGAAGTCAAATAAGTAGAAGTCGATGAAAAAAAAACAAAAATATCTAAGTAGCAGAAGCCACAGAAGAAGTCAAAGAAGTAGAAGTCGATGAAAAAAGGAAAAAATCTAAGTAGCAGAAGCCATAGAAGAAGTCAAAGAAGTAGAAGTCGATGAAAGAAAAACAAAAATATCTAGGTAGCAGACGCCACAGAAGAAGTCAAAGAAGTAGAAGTCGATGAAAAAAAACAAAAATATCTAAGTAGCAGAAGCCACAGAAGTCGTCAAAGAAGTGGAAGTCGATGAAAAAAGGAAAAAAGTCAATGTAGCATAAGCCATAGAAGAAGTCAAAGAAGTAGAAGTCGATGAAAAAAAATCAAAGTAGCAGAAGCCATAGAAGAAGTCAAAGAAGTAGAAGTCGATGAAAAAAGAAAAAAAAATCTAAGTAGCAGAAGCCACAGAAGAAGTCAAAGAAGTAGAAGTCGATGAAAAAAGGAAAAAAATCAATGTAGCATAAGCCATAGAAGTCAAATAAGTAAAAGTCGATGAAAAAAAAAAAAAAAAAAATCTAAGTAGCAGAAGCCATAGAAGACGTCAAATAAGTAGACGTCGATGAAAAAAAGAAAAAAAAAATAGAAATAGCAGAAGCCACAGAAGAAGTCAAAGAAGTAGAAGTCGATGAAAAAAAAACAAAAATATCTAAGTAGCAGAAGCCACAGAAGAAGTCAAAGAAGTAGAAGTCGATGAAAAAAAGAAAAAAAAATCTAAGTAGCAGAAGCCATAGAAGTCAAAGAAGTAGAAGTCGATGAAAAAAGGAAAAAATCTAAGTAGCAGAAGCCATAGAAGAAGTCAAATAAGTAGAAGTCGATGAAAAAAAAACAAAAATATCTAAGTAGCAGAAGCCATAGAAGAAGTCAAATAAGTAGAAGTCGATGAAAAAAAAACAAAAATATCTAAGTAGCAGAAGCCACAGAAGAAGTCAAAGAAGTAGAAGTCGATGAAAAAAGGAAAAAAATCAATGTAGCATAAGCCATAGAAGAAGTTAAAGAAGTAGAAGTCGATGAAAAAAGGAAAAAATCTAAGTAGCAGAAGCCATAGAAGTAGTCAAAGAAGTAGAAGTCGATGAAAAAAAAACAAAAATATCTAAGTAGCAGAAGCCACAGAAGAAGTCAAAGAAGTAGAAGTCGACGAAAAAAAAAAAAAAAATCTAAGTAGCAGAATCCATAGAAGAAGTCAAAGAAGTAGAAATCGATGAAAAAAGGAAAAAATTGGAGTAGCATAAGCCATAGAAGAAGTCAAAGAAGTAGACGTCGATGAAAAAAGGAAAAAATTGGAGTAGCAGAAGCCATAGAAGAAGTCAAAGAAGTAGAAGTCGATGAAAAAAAAACAAAAATATCTAAGTAGCAGAAGCCACAGAAGAAGTCAAAGAAGTAGAAGTCGATGAAAAAAGGAAAAAAATCAATGTAGCAAAAGCCATAGAAGTCAAAGAAGTAGAAGTCGATGAAAAAAGGAAAAAATCTAAGTAGCAGAAGCCATAGAAGAAGTCAAAGAAGTAGAAGTCGATGAAAAAAGGAAAAAAATCAATGTAGCATAAGCCATAGAAGAAGTTAAAGAAGTAGAAGTCGATGAAAAAAGGAAAAAATCTAAGTAGCAGAAGCCATAGAAGAAGTCAAAGAAGTAGAAGTCGATGAAAAAAAAACAAAAATATCTAAGTAGCAGAAGCCACAGAAGTCGTCAAAGAAGTAGAAGTCGATGAAAAAAAGAAAAAAAAATCTAAGTAGCAGAATCCATAGAAGAAGTCAAAGAAGTGGAAGTCGATGAAAAAAGGAAAAAAATCAATGTAGCATAAGCCATAGAAGAAGTCAAAGAAGTAGAAGTCGATGAAAAAAAAATCAAAGTAGCAGAAGCCATAGAAGAAGTCAAAGAAGTAGAAGTCGATGAAAAAAGAAAAAAAAATCTAAGTAGCAGAAGCCACAGAAGAAGTCAAAGAAGTAGAAGTCGATGAAAAAAGGAAAAAAAATCAATGTAGCATAAGCCATAGAAGAAGTCAAATAAGCAGAAGTCGATGAAAAAAAAAAAAAAAAAATCTAAGTAGCAGAAGCCATAGAAGACGTCAAATAAGTAGAAGTCGATAAAAAAAAACAAAAATATCTAAGTAGCAGAATCCATAGAAGAAGTCAAAGAAGTAGAATTCGATGAAAAAAGGAAAAAATTGGAGTAGCTTAAGCCATAGAAGAAGTTAAAGAAGTAGACGTCGATGAAAAAAAAAAAAAAAATCTAAGTAGCAGAATCCATAGAAGAAGTCAAAGAAGTAGAATTCGATGAAAAAAGGAAAAAATTGGAGTAGCAGAAGCCATAGAAGAAGTCAAAGAAGTAGAAGTCGATGAAAAAAGGAAAAAATTGGAGTAGCAGAAGCCATAGAAGAAGTCAAAGAAGTAGAAGTCGATGAAAAAAAAGCAAAAATATCTAAGTAGCAGAAGCCATAGAAGAAGTCAAAGAAGTAGAAGACGATGAAAAAAAGAAAAAAAAAATAGAAACAGCAGAAGCCACAGAAGAAGTCAAAGAAGTGGAAGTCGATGAAAAAAGGAAAAAAATCAATGTAGCATAAGCCATAGAAGAAGTCAAAGAAGTAGAAGTCGATAAAAAATTGAAAAAATCTAAGTAGCAGAAGCCATAGAAGAAGTCAAAGAAGTAGAAGTCGATGAAAAAAGGAAAAAATCTAAGTAGCAGAAGCCATAGAAGAAGTCAAAGAAGTAGAAGTCGATGAAAAAAGGAAAAAAATCAATGTAGCATAAGCCATAGAAGTCAAAGAAGTAGAAGTCTATGAAAAAAGGAAAAAAATCAATGTAGCAGAAGCCATAGAAGAAGTCAAAGAAGTAGAAGTCGATGAAAAAAAAAACATATATCAAAGTAGCAGAAGCCATAGAAGAAGTCAAATAAGTAGAAGTCGATGAAAAAAAAACAAAAATATCTAAGCAGCAGAAGCCATAGAAGAAGTCAAATAAGTAGAAGTCGATGAAAAAAAAACAAAAATATCTAAGTAGCAGAAGCCACAGAAAAAGTCAAAGAAGTAGAAGTCGATGAAAAAAAAACAAAAATATCTAAGTAGCAGAAGCCACAGAAGAAGTCAAAGAAGTAGAAGTCGATGAAAAATGGAAAAAAATCAATGTAGCAGAAGCCATAGAAGAAGTTAAAGAAGTAGAAGTCGATGAAAAAAGGAAAAAATCTAAGTAGCAGAAGCCATAGAAGAAGTCAAAGAAGTAGAAGTCGATGAAAAAAAAAAAAAAAAAAATCTAAGTAGCAGAAGCCACAGAAGTCGTCAAAGAAGTAGAAGTCGATGAAAAAAAGAAAAAAAAATCTAAGTAGCAGAATCCATAGAAGAAGTCAAAGAAGTGGAAGTCGATGAAAAAAGGAAAAAACTGGAGTAGCAGAAGTCATAGAAGAAGTCAAAGAAGTAGAAGTCGATGAAAAAAAAACAAAAATATCTAAGTAGCAGAAGCCATAGAAGAAGTCAAAGAAGTGGAAGTCGATGAAAAAAGGAAAAAAATCAATGTAGCATAAGCCATAGAAGAAGTCAAAGAAGTAGAAGTCGATGAAAAAAAATCAAAGTAGCAGAAGCCATAGAAGAAGTCAAAGAAGTAGAAGTCGATGAAAAAAGGAAAAAATCTAAGTAGCAGAAGCCATAGAAGAAGTCAAATAAGTAGAAGTCGATGAAAAAAACCCACAAATATCTAAGTAGCAGAAGCCATAGAAGAAGTCAAATAAGTAGAAGTCGATGAAAAAAAAACAAAAATATCTAAGTAGCAGAAGCCACAGAAGAAGTCAAAGAAGTAGAAGTCGATGAAAAAAGGAAAAAATCTAAGTAGCAGAAGCCATAGAAGAAGTCAAAGAAGTAGAAGTCGATGAAAGAAAAACAAAAATATCTAGGTAGCAGACGCCACAGAAGAAGTCAAAGAAGTAGAAGTCGATGAAAAAAAACAAAAATATCTAAGTAGCAGAAGCCACAGAAGTCGTCAAAGAAGTGGAAGTCGATGAAAAAAGGAAAAAAGTCAATGTAGCATAAGCCATAGAAGAAGTCAAAGAAGTAGAAGTCGATGAAAAAAAATCAAAGTAGCAGAAGCCATAGAAGAAGTCAAAGAAGTAGAAGTCGATGAAAAAAGAAAAAAAAATCTAAGTAGCAGAAGCCACAGAAGAAGTCAAAGAAGTAGAAGTCGATGAAAAAAGGAAAAAAATCAATGTAGCATAAGCCATAGAAGTCAAATAAGTAAAAGTCGATGAAAAAAAAAAAAAAAAAAATCTAAGTAGCAGAAGCCATAGAAGACGTCAAATAAGTAGACGTCGATGAAAAAAAGAAAAAAAAAATAGAAATAGCAGAAGCCACAGAAGAAGTCAAAGAAGTAGAAGTCGATGAAAAAAAAACAAAAATATCTAAGTAGCAGAAGCCACAGAAGAAGTCAAAGAAGTAGAAGTCGATGAAAAAAAGAAAAAAAAATCTAAGTAGCAGAAGCCATAGAAGTCAAAGAAGTAGAAGTCGATGAAAAAAGGAAAAAATCTAAGTAGCAGAAGCCATAGAAGAAGTCAAATAAGTAGAAGTCGATGAAAAAAAAACAAAAATATCTAAGTAGCAGAAGCCATAGAAGAAGTCAAATAAGTAGAAGTCGATGAAAAAAAAACAAAAATATCTAAGTAGCAGAAGCCACAGAAGAAGTCAAAGAAGTAGAAGTCGATGAAAAAAGGAAAAAAATCAATGTAGCATAAGCCATAGAAGAAGTTAAAGAAGTAGAAGTCGATGAAAAAAGGAAAAAATCTAAGTAGCAGAAGCCATAGAAGTAGTCAAAGAAGTAGAAGTCGATGAAAAAAAAACAAAAATATCTAAGTAGCAGAAGCCACAGAAGAAGTCAAAGAAGTAGAAGTCGACGAAAAAAAAAAAAAAAATCTAAGTAGCAGAATCCATAGAAGAAGTCAAAGAAGTAGAAATCGATGAAAAAAGGAAAAAATTGGAGTAGCATAAGCCATAGAAGAAGTCAAAGAAGTAGACGTCGATGAAAAAAGGAAAAAATTGGAGTAGCAGAAGCCATAGAAGAAGTCAAAGAAGTAGAAGTCGATGAAAAAAAAACAAAAATATCTAAGTAGCAGAAGCCACAGAAGAAGTCAAAGAAGTAGAAGTCGATGAAAAAAGGAAAAAAATCAATGTAGCAAAAGCCATAGAAGTCAAAGAAGTAGAAGTCGATGAAAAAAGGAAAAAATCTAAGTAGCAGAAGCCATAGAAGAAGTCAAAGAAGTAGAAGTCGATGAAAAAAGGAAAAAAATCAATGTAGCATAAGCCATAGAAGAAGTTAAAGAAGTAGAAGTCGATGAAAAAAGGAAAAAATCTAAGTAGCAGAAGCCATAGAAGAAGTCAAAGAAGTAGAAGTCGATGAAAAAAAAACAAAAATATCTAAGTAGCAGAAGCCACAGAAGTCGTCAAAGAAGTAGAAGTCGATGAAAAAAAGAAAAAAAAATCTAAGTAGCAGAATCCATAGAAGAAGTCAAAGAAGTGGAAGTCGATGAAAAAAGGAAAAAAATCAATGTAGCATAAGCCATAGAAGAAGTCAAAGAAGTAGAAGTCGATGAAAAAAAAATCAAAGTAGCAGAAGCCATAGAAGTCAAAGAAGTAGAAGTCGATGAAAAAAGAAAAAAATATCTAAGTAGCAGAAGCCACAGAAGAAGTCAAAGAAGTAGAAGTCGAGGAAAAAAAAGGAAAAAAAAATCAATGTAGCATAAGCCATAGAAGAAGTTAAAGAAGTAGAAGTCGATGAAAAAAAAACCTAAAATATCTAAGTAGCAGAAGCCATAGAAGAAGTCAAAGAAGTGGAAGTCGATGAAAAAAGGAAAAAAGTCAATGTAGCATAAGCCATAGAAGAAGTCAAAGAAGTAGAAGTCGATGAAAAAAAATCTAAGTAGCAGAAGCCATAGAAGAAGTCAAAGAAGTAGAAGTCGATGAAAAAAGAAAAAAAAATCTAAGTAGCAGAAGCCACAAAAGAAGTCAAAGAAGTAGAAGTCGATGAAAAAAGGAAAAAAAAATCAATGTAGCATAAGCCATAGAAGAAGTTAAAGAAGTAGAAGTCGATGAAAAAAAAAACTAAAATATCTTAGTAGCAGAAGCCATAGAAGAAGTCAAAGAAGTAGAAGTCGATGAAAAAAGGGAAAAATCTAAGTAGCAGAAGCCATAGAAGAAGTCAAATAAGTAGAAGTCGATGAAAAAAAAAAAAAATCTAAGTAGCAGAAGCCATAGAAGTCAATTAAGTAGAAGTAGATTAAAAAAAAACAAAAATATCTAAGTAGCAGAAGCCATAGAAGAAGTCAAATAAGTAGAAGTCGATGAAAAAAGGGAAAAATCTAAGTAGCAGAAGCCATAGAAGAAGTCAAATAAGTAGAAGTCGATGAAAAAAAAAAAAAAAATCTAAGTAGCAGAAGCCATAGAAGTCAATTAAGTAGAAGTCGATAAAAAAAACAAAAATATCTAAGTAGCAGAAGCCATAGAAGTCAAAGAAGTAGAAGTCGATGAAAAAAAAAAAATATCTAAGTAGCAGAAGCCATAGAAGTCAAAGAAGTAGAAGTCGATAAAAAAGGAAAAAAATAAATGTAGCATAAGCCATAGAAGTTAAAGAAGTAGAAGTCGATGAAAAAAGGAAAAAATCTAAGTAGCAGAAGCCATAGAAGAAGTCAAAGAAGTAGAAGTCGATGAAAAAAAAACAAAAATATCTAAGTAGCAGAAGCCATAGAAGAAGTCAAAGAAGTAGAAGTCGATGAAAAAAAGAAAAAAAAATAGAAATAGCAGAAGCCACAGAAGAAGTCAAAGAAGTAGAAGTCGATGAAAAAAGGAAAAAAATCAATGTAGCATAAGCCATAGAAGAAGTCAAAGAAGTAGAAGTCGATGAAAAAAGGAAAAAATCTAAGTAGCAGAAGCCATAGAAGAAGTCAAAGAAGTAGAAGTCGATGAAAAAAAAAAAAAAAAAAATCTAAGTAGCAGAAGCCACAGAAGTCGTCAAAGAAGTAGAAGTCGATGAAAAAAAGAAAAAAAAATCTAAGTAGCAGAATCCATAGAAGAAGTCAAAGAAATAGAATTCGATGAAAAAAGGAAAAAACTGGAGTAGCAGAAGCCATAGAAGAAGTCAAAGAAGTAGAAGTCGATGAAAAAAAAACAAAAATATCTAAGTAGCAGAAGCCATAGAAGAAGTCAAAGAAGTGGAAGTCGATGAAAAAAGGAAAAAAATCAATGTAGCATAAGCCATAGAAGAAGTCAAAGAAGTAGAAGTCGATGAAAAAAAATCAAAGTAGCAGAAGCCATAGAAGAAGTCAAAGAAGTAGAAGTCGATGAAAAAAGGAAAAAATCTAAGTAGCAGAAGCCATAGAAGAAGTCAAATAAGTAGAAGTCGATGAAAAAAACCCACAAATATCTAAGTAGCAGAAGCCATAGAAGAAGTCAAATAAGTAGAAGTCGATGAAAAAAAACACATATATCTAAGTAGCAGAAGCCACAGAAAAAGTCAAAGAAGTAGAAGTCGATGAAAAAAGGAAAAAATCTAAGTAGCAGAAGCCACAGAAGAAGTCAAAGAAGTAGAAGTCGATGAAAAAAGGAAAAAATCTAAGTAGCAGAAGCCATAGAAGAAGTCAAAGAAGTGGAAGTCGATGAAAAAAGGAAAAAAGTCAATGTAGCATAAGCCATAGAAGAAGTCAAAGAAGTAGAAGTCGATGAAAAAAAATCAAAGTAGCAGAAGCCATAGAAGAAGTCAAAGAAGTAGAAGTCGATGAAAAAAGAAAAAAAAATCTAAGTAGCAGAAGCCACAGAAGAAGTCAAAGAAGTAGAAGTCGATGAAAAAAGGAAAAAAATCAATGTAGCATAAGCCATAGAAGTCAAATAAGTAAAAGTCGATGAAAAAAAAAAAAAAAAAAATCTAAGTAGCAGAAGCCATAGAAGACGTCAAATAAGTAGACGTCGATGAAAAAAAGAAAAAAAAAATAGAAATAGCAGAAGCCACAGAAGAAGTCAAAGAAGTAGAAGTCGATGAAAAAAAAACAAAAATATCTAAGTAGCAGAAGCCACAGAAGAAGTCAAAGAAGTAGAAGTCGATGAAAAAAGGAAAAAATCTAAGTAGCAGAAGCCATAGAAGAAGTCAAATAAGTAGAAGTCGATGAAAAAAAAACAAAAATATCTAAGTAGCAGAAGCCATAGAAGAAGTCAAATAAGTAGAAGTCGATGAAAAAAAAACAAAAATATCTAAGTAGCAGAAGCCACAGAAGAAGTCAAAGAAGTAGAAGTCGATGAAAAAAGGAAAAAAATCAATGTAGCATAAGCCATAGAAGAAGTTAAAGAAGTAGAAGTCGATGAAAAAAGGAAAAAATCTAAGTAGCAGAAGCCATAGAAGTAGTCAAAGAAGTAGAAGTCGATGAAAAAAAAACAAAAATATCTAAGTAGCAGAAGCCACAGAAGAAGTCAAAGAAGTAGAAGTCGACGAAAAAAAAAAAAAAAATCTAAGTAGCAGAATCCATAGAAGAAGTCAAAGAAGTAGAAATCGATGAAAAAAGGAAAAAATTGGAGTAGCATAAGCCATAGAAGAAGTCAAAGAAGTAGAAGTCGATGAAAAAAGGAAAAAAATCAATGTAGCAAAAGCCATAGAAGTCAAAGAAGTAGAAGTCGATGAAAAAAGGAAAAAATCTAAGTAGCAGAAGCCATAGAAGAAGTCAAAGAAGTAGAAGTCGATGAAAAAAGGAAAAAAATCAATGTAGCATAAGCCATAGAAGAAGTTAAAGAAGTAGAAGTCGATGAAAAAAGGAAAAAATCTAAGTAGCAGAAGCCATAGAAGAAGTCAAAGAAGTAGAAGTCGATGAAAAAAAAACAAAAATATCTAAGTAGCAGAAGCCACAGAAGTCGTCAAAGAAGTAGAAGTCGATGAAAAAAAGAAAAAAAAATCTATGTAGCAGAATCCATAGAAGAAGTCAAAGAAGTGGAAGTCGATGAAAAAAGGAAAAAAATCAATGTAGCATAAGCCATAGAAGAAGTCAAAGAAGTAGAAGTCGATGAAAAAAAAATCAAAGTAGCAGAAGCCATAGAAGAAGTCAAAGAAGTAGAAGTCGATGAAAAAAGAAAAAAAAATCTAAGTAGCAGAAGCCACAGAAGAAGTCAAAGAAGTAGAAGTCAATAAAAAAAAACAAAAATATCTAAGTAGCAGAAGCCACAGAAGAAGTCAAAGAAGTAGAAGTTGAGGAAAAAAAAGGAAAAAAAAAAAAATGTAGCATAAGCCATAGAAGAAGTTAAAGAAGTAGAAGTCGATGAAAAAAAAACCTAAAATATCTAAGTAGCAGAAGCCATAGAAGAAGTCAAAGAAGTAGAAGTCGATGAAAAAAGGAAAAAAATCAATGTAGCATAAGCCATAGAAGAAGTCAAAGAAGTAGAAGTCGATGAAAAAAGGAAAAAAATATCTAAGAAGCAGAAGCCACAGAAGTCGTCAAAGAAGTAGAAGTCGATGAAAAAAAGAAAAAAAAATCTAAGTAGCAGAATCCATAGAAGAAGTCAAAGAAATAGAATTCGATGAAAAAAGGAAAAAACTGGAGTAGCAGAAGCCATAGAAGAAGTAAAAGAAGTAGAAGTCGATGAAAAAAAAACTAAAATATCTAAGTAGCAGAAGCCATAGAAGAAGTCAAAGAAGTGGAAGTCGATGAAAAAAGGAAAAAAGTCAATGTAGCATAAGCCATAGAAGAAGTCAAAGAAGTAGAAGTCGATGAAAAAAAATCTAAGTAGCAGAAGCCATAGAAGAAGTCAAAGAAGTAGAAGTCAATGAAAAAAGAAAAAAAAATCTAAGTAGCAGAAGCCACAAAAGAAGTCAAAGAAGTAGAAGTCGATGAAAAAAGGAAAAAAAAATCAATGTAGCATAAGCCATAGAAGAAGTTAAAGAAGTAGAAGTCGATGAAAAAAAAAAACTAAAATATCTTAGTAGCAGAAGCCATAGAAGAAGTCAAAGAAGTAGAAGTCGATGAAAAAAGGGAAAAATCTAAGTAGCAGAAGCCATAGAAGAAGTCAAATAAGTAGAAGTCGATGAAAAAAAAAAAAAATCTAAGTAGCAGAAGCCATAGAAGTCAATTAAGTAGAAGTAGATTAAAAAAAAACAAAAATATCTAAGTAGCAGAAGCCATAGAAGAAGTCAAATAAGTAGAAGTCGATGAAAAAAGGGAAAAATCTAAGTAGCAGAAGCCATAGAAGAAGTCAAATAAGTAGAAGTCGATGAAAAAAAAAAAAAAAATCTAAGTAGCAGAAGCCATAGAAGTCAATTAAGTAGAAGTCGATAAAAAAAAACAAAAATATCTAAGTAGCAGAAGCCATAGAAGTCAAAGAAGTAGAAGTCGATGAAAAAAAAAAAATATCTAAGTAGCAGAAGCCATAGAAGTCAAAGAAGTAGAAGTCGATGAAAAAAGGAAAAAATCTAAGTAGCAGAAGCCATAGAAGAAGTCAAAGAAGTAGAAGTCGATGAAAAAAAAACAAAAATATCTAAGTAGCAGAAGCCATAGAAGAAGTCAAAGAAGTAGAAGTCGATGAAAAAAAGAAAAAAAAATAGAAATAGCAGAAGCCACAGAAGAAGTCAAAGAAGTAGAAGTCGATGAAAAAAGGAAAAAAATCAATGTAGCATAAGCCATAGAAGAAGTCAAAGAAGTAGAAGTCGATGAAAAAAGGAAAAAATCTAAGTAGCAGAAGCCATAGAAGAAGTCAAAGAAGTAGAAGTCGATGAAAAAAGGGAAAAATCTAAGTAGCAGAAGCCATAGAAGAAGTCAAATAAGTAGAAGTCGATGAAAAAAAAAAAAAAAATCTAAGTAGCAGAAGCCATAGAAGAAGTCAAATAAGTAGAAGTCGATGAAAAAAAAACAAAAATATCTAAGTAGCAGAAGCCATAGAAGAAGTCAAATAAGTAGAAGTCGATGAAAAAAAAACAAAAATATCTAAGTAGCAGAAGCCACAGAAGAAGTCAAAGAAGTAGAAGTCGATGAAAAAAGGAAAAAATCTAAGTAGCAGAAGCCATAGAAGAAGTCAAAGAAGTAGAAGTCGATGAAAAAAGGAAAAAAATCAATGTAGCATAAGCCATAGAAGAAGTTAAAGAAGTAGAAGTCGATGAAAAAAGGAAAAAATCTAAGTAGCAGAAGCCATAGAAGAAGTCAAAGAAGTAGAAGTCGATGAAAAAAAAAAAAAAATCTAAGTAGCAGAATCCATAGAAGTCAAAGAAGTAGAATTCGATGAAAAAACGAAAAAATTGGAGTAGCATAAGCCATAGAAGAAGTTAAAGAAGTAGACGTCGATGAAAAAAGGAAAAAATTGGAGTAGCAGAAGCCATAGAAGAAGTCAAAGAAGTAGAAGTCGATGAAAAAAAAAAAAAAATATCTAAGTAGCAGAAGCCATAGAAGAAGTCAAAGAAATAGAAGTCGATGAAAAAAAAAAAAAAAATCTAAGTAGCAGAAGCCATAGAAGAAGTCAAAGAAGTAGAAGTCGATGAAAAAAGGAAAAAATCTAAGTAGCAGAAGCCATAGAAGAAGTCAAAGAAGTAGAAGTCGATGAAAAAAGGGAAAAATCTAAGTAGCAGAAGCCATAGAAGAAGTCAAAGAAGTAGAAGTCGATGAAAAAAAAAAAAAAAATCTAAGTAGCAGAAGCCATAGAAGTCAATTAAGTAGAAGTAGATTAAAAAAAAACAAAAATATCTAAGTAGCAGAAGCCATAGAAGAAGTCAAATAAGTAGAAGTCGATGAAAAAAACCCACAAATATCTAAGTAGCAGAAGCCATAGAAGAAGTCAAATAAGTAGAAGTCGATGAAAAAAAAACAAAAATATCTAAGTAGCAGAATCCATAGAAGTCAAAGAAGTAGAAGTCGATGAAAAAAAGGAAAAAAATCAATCTAGCAAAAGCCATAGAAGTCAAAGAAGTAGAAGTCTATGAAAAAAGGAAAAAAATCAATGTAGCAGAAGCCATAGAAGAAGTCAAATAAGTAGAAGTCGATGAAAAAAAAACAAAAATATCTAAGTAGCAGAAGCCATAGAAGAAGTCAAATAAGTAGAAGTCGATGAAAAAAAACACATATATCTAAGTAGCAGAAGCCATAGAAGAAGTCAAATAAGTAGAAGTCGATGAAAAAAAAACAAAAATATCTAAGCAGCAGAAGCCATAGAAGAAGTCAAATAAGTAGAAGTCGATGAAAAAAAACAAAAATATCTAAGTAGCAGAAGCCACAGAAGAAGTCAAAGAAGTAGAAGTCGATGAAAAAAAAACAAAAATATCTAAGTAGCAGAAGCCATAGAAGAAGTCAAATAAGTAGAAGTCGATGAAAAAAGGAAAAAAATCAATGTAGCAGAAGCCATAGAAGAAGTTAAAGAAGTAGAAGTCGATGAAAAAAGGAAAAAATCTAAGTAGCAGAAGCCATAGAAGAAGTCAAAGAAGTAGAAGTCGATGAAAAAAAAAAATATATATATCTAAGTAGCAGAAGCCACAGAAGTCGTCAAAGAAGTAGAAGTCGATGAAAAAAAGAAAAAAAAATCTAAGTAGCAGAATCCATAGAAGGAGTCAAAGAAATAGAATTCGATGAAAAAAGGAAAAAACTGGAGTAGCAGAAGCCATAGAAGTAGTCAAAGAAGTAGAAGTCGATGAAAAAAAAACAAAAATATCTAAGTAGCAGAAGCCATAGAAGAAGTCAAATAAGTAGAAGTCGATGAAAAAAAATCAAAGTAGCAGAAGCCATAGAAGAAGTCAAAGAAGTAGAAGTCGATGAAAAAAGGAAAAAAATCAATGTAGCATAAGCCATAGAAGAAGTAAAAGAAGTAGAAGTCGATGAAAAAAAATCAAAGTAGCAGAAGCCATAGAAGAAGTCAAAGAAGTAGAAGTCGATGAAAAAAGGAAAAAATCTAAGTAGCAGAAGCCATAGAAGAAGTCAAATAAGTAGAAGTCGATGAAAAAAACCCACAAATATCTAAGTAGCAGAAGCCATAGAAGAAGTCAAATAAGTAGAAGTCGATGAAAAAAAACACATATATCTAAGTAGCAGAAGCCATAGAAGAAGTCAAATAAGTAGAAGTCGATGGAAAAAAAAACAAAAATATCTAAGTAGCAGAAGCCACAGAAAAAGTCAAAGAAGTAGAAGTCGATGAAAAAAGGAAAAAATCTAAGTAGCAGAAGCCATAGAAGAAGTCAAAGAAGTAGAAGTCGATGAAAAAAAAACAAAAATCTCTAAGTAGCAGAAGCCATAGAAGAAGTCAAATAAGTAGAAGTCGATAAAAAAAAAAAAAATATCTAAGTAGCAGAAGCCACAGAAGAAGTCAAAGAAGTAGAAGTCGATGAAAAAAGGAAAAAAATCAATGTAGCATAAGCCATAGAAGTCAAAGAAGTAGAAGTCGATGAAAAAAGGACAAAATCTAAGTAGCAGAAGCCATAGAAGAAGTCAAAGAAGTAGAAGTCGATGAAAAAAGGAAAAAAATCAATGTAGCATAAGCCATAGAAGAAGTTAAAGAAGTAGAAGTCGATGAAAAAAGGAAAAAATCTAAGTAGCAGAAGCCATAGAAGAAGTCAAAGAAGTAGAAGTCGATGAAAAAAAAACAAAAATATCTAAGTAGCAGAAGCCACAGAAGTCGTCAAAGAAGTAGAAGTCGATGAAAAAAAGAAAAAAAAATCTAAGTAGCAGAATCCATAGAAGAAGTCAAAGAAGTAGAATTCGATGAAAAAAGGAAAAAATCTAAGTAGCAGAAGCCATAGAAGAAGTCAAAGAAGTAGAAGTCGATGAAAAAAGGGAAAAATCTAAGTAGCAGAAGCCATAGAAGAAGTCAAAGAAGTAGAAGTCGATGAAAAAAAATTCAAAGTAGCAGAAGCCATAGAAGAAGTCAAATAAGTAGAAGTCGATGAAAAAAAAACAAAAATATCTAAGTAGCAGAAGCCATAGAAGAAGTCAAATAAGTAGAAGTCGATGAAAAAAAACCCACAAATATCTAAGTAGCAGAAGCCATAGAAAAAGTCAAAGAAGTAGAAGTCGATGAAAAAAGGAAAAAATCTAAGTAGCAGAAGCCATAGAAGAAGTCAAAGAAGTAGAAGTCGATGAAAAAAAAACAAAAATCTCTAAGTAGCAGAAGCCATAGAAGAAGTCAAATAAGTAGAAGTCGATGAAAAAAAAACAAAAATATCTAAGTAGCAGAAGCCACAGAAGAAGTCAAAGAAGTAGAAGTCGATGAAAAAAGGAAAAAATCTAAGTAGCAGAAGCCATAGAAGAAGTCAAAGAAGTAGAACTCGATGAAAAAAGGAAAAAAATCAATGTAGCATAAGCCATAGAAGAAGTTAAAGAAGTAGAAGTCGATGAAAAAAGGAAAAAATCTAAGTAGCAGAAGCCATAGAAGAAGTCAAAGAAGTAGAAGTCGATGAAAAAAAACCAAAAATATCTAAGTAGCAGAAGCCACAGAAGTCGTCAAAGAAGTAGAAGTCGATGAAAAAAAGAAAAAAAAATCTAAGTTGCAGAATCCATAGAAGAAGTCAAAGAAATAGAATTCGATGAAAAAAGGAAAAAACTGGAGTAGCAGAAGCCATAGAAGAAGTCAAAGAAGTAGAAGTCGATGAAAAAAAAACTAAAATATCTAAGTAGCAGAAGCCATAGAAGAAGTCAAAGAAGTGGAAGTCAATGAAAAAAGGAAAAAAGTCAATGTAGCATAAGCGATAGAAGAAGTCAAAGAAGTAGAAGTCGATGAAAAAACGAAAAAATCTAAGTAGCAGAAGCCACAGAAGAAGTCAAAGAAGTAGAAGTCGATGAAAAAAAAAAAAAAATCTAAGTAGCAAAATCCATAGAAGTCAAAGAAGTAGAATTCGATGAAAAAACGAAAAAATTGGAGTAGCATAAGCCATAGAAGAAGTTAAAGAAGTAGACGTCGATGAAAAAGGGAAAAAATTGGAGTAGCAGAAGCCATAGAAGAAGTCAAAGAAGTAGAAGTCGATGAAAAAAAAAAAAAATATCTAAGTAGCAGAAGCCATAGAAGAAGTCAAAGAAGTAGAAGTCGATGAAAAAAAAAAAAAAAATCTAAGTAGCAGAAGCCATAGAAGAAGTCAAAGAAGTAGAAGTCGATGAAAAAAGGAAAAAATCTAAGTAGCAGAAGCCATAGAAGAAGTCAAAGAAGTAGAAGTCGATGAAAAAAAAAAAAAAAATCTAAGTAGCAGAAGCCATAGAAGTCAATTAAGTAGAAGTAGATTAAAAAAAAACAAAAATATCTAAGTAGCAGAAGCCATAGAAGAAGTCAAATAAGTAGAAGTCGATGAAAAAAACCCACAAATATCTAAGTAGCAGAAGCCATAGAAGAAGTCAAATAAGTAGAAGTCGATGAAAAAAAAACAAAAATATCTAAGTAGCAGAATCCATAGAAGTCAAAGAAGTAGAAGTCGATGAAAAAAGGAAAAAAATCAATGTAGCATAAGCCATAGAAGTCAAAGAAGTAGAAGTCTATGAAAAAAGGAAAAAAATCAATGTAGCAGAAGCCATAGAAGAAGTCAAATAAGTAGAAGTCGATGAAAAAAAAACAAAAATATCTAAGTAGCAGAAGCCATAGAAGAAGTCAAATAAGTAGAAGTCGATGAAAAAAAACACATATATCTAAGTAGCAGAAGCCATAGAAGAAGTCAAATAAGTAGAAGTCGATGAAAAAAAAACAAAAATATCTAAGCAGCAGAAGCCATAGAAGAAGTCAAATAAGTAGAAGTCGATGAAAAAAAAAAAAAAAAATCTAAGTAGCAGAAGCCACAGAAAAAGTCAAAGAAGTAGAAGTCGATGTAAAAAAAAAAACAAAAATATCTAAGTAGCAGAAGCCACAGAAGAAGTCAAAGAAGTAGAAGTCGATGAAAAAAAAACAAAAATATCTAAGTAGCAGAAGCCATAGAAGAAGTCAAATAAGTAGAAGTCGATGAAAAAAAAACAAAAATATCTAAGTAGCAGAAGCCACAGAAGAAGTCAAAGAAGTAGAAGTTGATGAAAGAAGGAAAAAAATCAATGTAGCAGAAGCCATAGAAGAAGTTAAAGAAGTAGAAGTCGATGAAAAAAGGAAAAAATCTAAGTAGCAGAAGCCATAGAAGAAGTCAAAGAAGTCGATGAAAAAAAAAAATATATATCTAAGTAGCAGAAGCCACAGAAGTCGTCAAAGAAGTAGAAGTCGATGAAAAAAAGAAAAAAAAAATCTAAGTAGCAGAATCCATAGAAGTCAAAGAAATAGAATTCGATGAAAAAAGGAAAAAACTGGAGTAGCAGAAGCCATAGAAGAAGTCAAAGAAGTAGAATTCGATGAATAAAGGAAAACAATTGGAGTAGCATACGCCATTGAAGCAGTTAAAGAAGTAGACGTTGATGAAAAAAGGAAAAAATTGGAGTAGCAGAAGCCATAGAAGAAGTCAAAGAAGTAGAAGTCGATGAAAAAAACCCAAAAATATCTAAGTAGCAGAAGCCATAGAAGAAGTCAAAGAAGTAGAAGTCGATGAAAAAAAGAAAAAAAAAATAGAAACAGCAGAAGCCACAGAAGAAGTCAAAGAAGTGGAAGTCGATGAAAAAAGGAAAAAAATCAATGTAGCATAAGCCATAGAAGAAGTCAAAGAAGTAGAAGTCGATAAAAAATTGAAAAAATCTAAGTAGCAGAAGCCATAGAAGAAGTCAAAGAAGTAGAAGTCGATGAAAAAAAGAAAAAAATCTAAGTAGCAGAAGCCATAGAAGAAGGTAAAGAAGTAGAAGTCGATGAAAAAAAAAAAAAAAATCTAAGTAGCAGAAGCCATAGAAGAAGTCAAAGAAGTAGAGGTCGATGAAAAAAAAAAAAAAAAAAATCTAAGTAGCAGAAGCCATAGAAGTCAATTAAGTAGAAGTCGATGAAAAAAAAAAAAAAAATCTAAGTAGCAGACGCCATAGAAGTCAAAGAAGTAGAAGTCGATGAAAAAAAAACAAAAATATCTAAGTAGCAGAAGCCACAGAAGAAGTCAAAGAATTAGAAATCGATGAAAAAAAGAAAAAAAAATCTAAGTAGCAGAAGCCATAGAAGAAGTCAAAGAAGTAGAAGTCGATGAAAAAAGGAAAAAATCTAAGTAGCAGAAGCCATAGAAGAAGTCAAATAAGTAGAAGTCGATGAAAAAAAAACACAAATATCTAAGTAGCAGAAGCCATAGAAGAAGTCAAAGAAGTAGAAGTCGATGAAAAAAAACACATATATCTAAGTAGCAGAAGCAATAGAAGAAGTCAAATAAGTAGAAGTCGATGAAAAAAGGAAAAAACTGGAGTAGCAGAAGCCATAGAAGAAGTCAAAGAAGTAGAAGTCGATGAAAAAAAAACAAAAATATCTAAGTAGCAGAAACCACAGAAGAAGTCAAAGAAGTAGAAGTCGATGAAAAAAGGAAAAAAAAATCAATGTAGCAGAAGCCATAGAAGAAGTCAAAGAAGTAGAAGTCAATGAAAAAAAGAAAAAATCTAAGTAGCAGAAGCCATAGAAGAAGTCAAAGAAGTAGAAGTCGATGAAAAAAAAACAAAAAATCTAAGTAGCAGAAGCCATAGAAGAAGTCAAAGAAGAAGAAGTCGATGAAAAAAAGAAAAAAAAATAGAAATAGCAGAAGCCACAGAAGAAGTCAAAGAAGTAGAAGTCGATGAAAAAAGGAAAAAAATCAATGTAGCATAAGCCATAGAAGAAGTAGAAGTCGATGAAAAAAAAAAAAAAATCTAAGTCGCAGAATCCATAGAAGGAGTCAAAGAAATAGAATTCGATGAAAAAAGGAAAAAACTGGAGTAGCAGAAGCCATAGAAGAAGTCAAATAAGTAGAAGTCGATGAAAAAAAAACAAAAATATCTAAGTAGCAGAAGCCATAGAAGAAGTCAAAGAAGTAGAAGTCGATGAAAAAAGGAAAAAATCTAAGTAGCAGAAGCCATAGAAGAAGTCAAATAAGTAGAAGTCGATGAAAAAAAAACACAAATATCTAAGTAGCAGAAGCCATAGAAGAAGTCAAAGAAGTAGAAGTCGATGAAAAAAAACACATATATCTAAGTAGCAGAAGCAATAGAAGAAGTCAAATAAGTAGAAGTCGATGAAAAAAGGAAAAAACTGGAGTAGCAGAAGCCATAGAAGAAGTCAAAGAAGTAGAAGTCGATGAAAAAAAAAAAATATATATCTAAGTAGCAGAAGCCATAGAAGAAGTCAAAGAAGTGGAAGTCGATGAAAAAAGGAAAAAAATCAATGTAGCATAAGCCATAGAAGAAGTCAAAGAAGTAGAAGTCGATGAAAAAAAAATCAAAGTAGCAGAAGCCATAGAAGAAGTCAAAGAAGTAGAAGTCGATGAAAAAAAAACAAAAATATCTAAGTAGCAGAAACCACAGAAGAAGTCAAAGAAGTAGAAGTCGATGAAAAAAGGAAAAAAAAATCAATGTAGCAGAAGCCATAGAAGAAGTCAAAGAAGTAGAAGTCAATGAAAAAAAGAAAAAATCTAAGTAGCAGAAGCCATAGAAGAAGTCAAAGAAGTAGAAGTCGATGAAAAAAAAACAAAAAATCTAAGTAGCAGAAGCCATAGAAGAAGTCAAAGAAGAAGAAGTCGATGAAAAAAAGAAAAAAAAATAGAAATAGCAGAAGCCACAGAAGAAGTCAAAGAAGTAGAAGTCGATGAAAAAAGGAAAAAAATCAATGTAGCATAAGCCATAGAAGAAGTAGAAGTCGATGAAAAAAAAAAAAAAATCTAAGTCGCAGAATCCATAGAAGGAGTCAAAGAAATAGAATTCGATGAAAAAAGGAAAAAACTGGAGTAGCAGAAGCCATAGAAGAAGTCAAATAAGTAGAAGTCGATGAAAAAAAAACAAAAATATCTAAGTAGCAGAAGCCATAGAAGAAGTCAAAGAAGTAGAAGTCGATGAAAAAAGGAAAAAATCTAAGTAGCAGAAGCCATAGAAGAAGTCAAATAAGTAGAAGTCGATGAAAAAAAAACACAAATATCTAAGTAGCAGAAGCCATAGAAGAAGTCAAAGAAGTAGAAGTCGATGAAAAAAAACACATATATCTAAGTAGCAGAAGCAATAGAAGAAGTCAAATAAGTAGAAGTCGATGAAAAAAGGAAAAAACTGGAGTAGCAGAAGCCATAGAAGAAGTCAAAGAAGTAGAAGTCGATGAAAAAAAAAATATATATATCTAAGTAGCAGAAGCCATAGAAGAAGTCAAAGAAGTGGAAGTCGATGAAAAAAGGAAAAAAATCAATGTAGCATAAGCCATAGAAGAAGTCAAAGAAGTAGAAGTCGATGAAAAAAAAATCAAAGTAGCAGAAGCCATAGAAGAAGTCAAAGAAGTAGAAGTCGATGAAAAAAAAACAAAAATATCTAAGTAGCAGAAACCACAGAAGAAGTCAAAGAAGTAGAAGTCGATGAAAAAAGGAAAAAAAAATCAATGTAGCAGAAGCCATAGAAGAAGTCAAAGAAGTAGAAGTCAATGAAAAAAAGAAAAAATGTAAGTAGCAGAAGCCATAGAAGAAGTCAAAGAAGTAGAAGTCGATGAAAAAAAAACAAAAAATCTAAGTAGCAGAAGCCATAGAAGAAGTCAAAGAAGAAGAAGTCGATGAAAAAAAGAAAAAAAAATAGAAATAGCAGAAGCCACAGAAGAAGTCAAAGAAGTAGAAGTCGATGAAAAAAGGAAAAAAATCAATGTAGCATAAGCCATAGAAGAAGTAGAAGTCGATGAAAAAAAAAAAAAAATCTAAGTCGCAGAATCCATAGAAGGAGTCAAAGAAATAGAATTCGATGAAAAAAGGAAAAAACTGGAGTAGCAGAAGCCATAGAAGAAGTCAAATAAGTAGAAGTCGATGAAAAAAAAACAAAAATATCTAAGTAGCAGAAGCCATAGAAGAAGTCAAATAAGTAGAAGTCGATGAAAAAAAAACAAAAATATCTAAGTAGCAGAAGCCATAGAAGTCAAAGAAGTAGAAGTCGATGAAAAAAAAAAAATATCTAAGTAGCAGAAGCCATAGAAGTCAAAGAAGTAGAAGTCGATAAAAAAAGGAAAAAAATCAATGTAGCATAAGCCATAGAAGAAGTTAAAGAAGTAGAAGTCGATGAAAAAAGGAAAAAATCTAAGTAGCAGAAGCCATAGAAGAAGTCAAAGAAGTAGAAGTCGATGAAAAAAAAAAAAAAATATCTAAGTAGCAGAAGCCACAGAAGTCGTCAAAGAAGTAGAAGTCGATGAAAAAAAGAAAAAAAATCTAAGTAGCAGAATCCATAGAAGGAGTCAAAGAAATAGAATTCGATGAAAAAAGGAAAAAACTGGAGTAGCAGAAGCCATAGAAGAAGTCAAAGAAGTAGAAGTCGATGAAAAAAAAACAAAAATATCTAAGTAGCAGAAGCCATAGAAGAAGTCAAAGAAGTGGAAGTCGATGAAAAAAGGAAAAAAATCAATGTAGCATAAGCCATAGAAGAAGTCAAAGAAGTAGAAGTCGATGAAAAAAAAATCAAAGTAGCAGAAGCCATAGAAGAAGTCAAAGAAGTAGAAGTCGATGTAAAAAGGAAAAAATCTAAGTAGCAGAAGCCATAGAAGAAGTCAAATAAGTAGAAGTCGATGAAAAAAAACACATATATCTAAGTAGCAGAAGCCATAGAAGAAGTCAAATAAGTAGAAGTCGATGAAAAAAAAACAAAAATATCTAAGTAGCAGAAACCACAGAAGAAGTCAAAGAAGTAGAAGTCGATGAAAAAAGGAAAAAAAATCAATGTAGCATAAGCCATAGAAGAAGTTAAAGAAGTAGAAGTCGATGAAAAAAAAAACTAAAATATCTTAGTAGCAGAAGCCATAGAAGAAGTCAAAGAAGTAGAAGTCGATGAAAAAAGGGAAAAATCTAAGTAGCAGAAGCCATAGAAGAAGTCAAAGAAGTAGAAGTCAATGAAAAAAAGAAAAAATCTAAGTAGCAGAAGCCATAGAAGAAGTCAAAGTAGAAGTCGATGAAAAAAAGAAAAAAAAATAGAAATAGCAGAAGCCACAGAAGAAGTCAAAGAAGTAGAAGTCGATGAAAAAAGGAAAAAAATCAATGTAGCATAAGCCATAGAAGAAGTCAAAGAAGTAGAAGTCGATGAAAAAAAAAAAAAATCTAAGTAGCAGAATCCATAGAAGGAGTCAAAGAAATAGAATTCGATGAAAAAAGGAAAAAACTGGAGTAGCAGAAGCCATAGAAGAAGTCAAATAAGTAGAAGTCGATGAAAAAAAAACAAAAATATATAAGTAGCAGAAGCCATAGAAGTCAAAGAAGTAGAAGTCGATGAAAAAAAAAAAAAATCTAAGTAGCAGAAGCCATAGAAGTCAAAGAAGTAGAAGTCGATAAAAAAAGGAAAAAAATCAATGTAGCATAAGCCATAGAAGAAGTTAAAGAAGTAGAAGTCGATGAAAAAAGGAAAAAATCTAAGTAGCAGAAGCCATAGAAGAAGTCAAAGAAGTAGAAGTCGATGAAAAAAAAACTAAAATATCTAAGTAGCAGAAGCCACAGAAGAAGTCAAAGAAGTAGAAGTCGATGAAAAAAAAAAAATAATCTAAGTAGCAGAATCCATAGAAGAAGTCAAAGAAGTAGAATTCGATGAATAAAGGAAAACAATTGGAGTAGCATACGCCATTGAAGCAGTTAAAGAAGTAGACGTTGATGAAAAAAGGAAAAAATTGGAGTAGCAGAAGCCATAGAAGAAGTCAAAGAAGTAGAAGTCGATGAAAAAAACCCAAAAATATCTAAGTAGCAGAAGCCATAGAAGAAGTCAAAGAAGTAGAAGTCGATGAAAAAAAGAAAAAAAAAATAGAAACAGCAGAAGCCACAGAAGAAGTCAAAGAAGTGGAAGTCGATGAAAAAAGGAAAAAAATCAATGTAGCATAAGCCATAGAAGAAGTTAAAGAAGTAGAAGTCGATGAAAAAAAAAACTAAAATATCTTAGTAGCAGAAGCCATAGAAGAAGTCAAAGAAGTAGAAGTCGATGAAAAAAGGGAAAAATCTAAGTAGCAGAAGCCATAGAAGAAGTCAAAGAAGTAGAAGTCAATGAAAAAAAGAAAAAATCTAAGTAGCAGAAGCCATAGAAGAAGTCAAAGTAGAAGTCGATGAAAAAAAAAAAAAAAATCTAAGTAGCAGAAGCCATAGAAGAAGTCAAAGAAGTAGAAGTCGATGAAAAAAAGAAAAAAAAATAGAAATAGCAGAAGCCACAGAAGAAGTCAAAGAAGTAGAAGTCGATGAAAAAAGGAAAAAAATCAATGTAGCATAAGCCATAGAAGAAGTCAAAGAAGTAGAAGTCGATGAAAAAAAAAAAAAATCTAAGTAGCAGAATCCATAGAAGAAGTCAAAGAAGTAGAAGTCGATGAAAAAAAAACTAAAATATCTAAGTAGCAGAAGCCACAGAAGAAGTCAAAGAAGTAGAAGTCGATGAAAAAAAAAAAATAATCTAAGTAGCAGAATCCATAGAAGAAGTCAAAGAAGTAGAATTCGATGAATAAAGGAAAACAATTGGAGTAGCATACGCCATTGAAGCAGTTAAAGAAGTAGACGTTGATGAAAAAAGGAAAAAATTGGAGTAGCAGAAGCCATAGAAGAAGTCAAAGAAGTAGAAGTCGATGAAAAAAACCCAAAAATATCTAAGTAGCAGAAGCCATAGAAGAAGTCAAAGAAGTAGAAGTCGATGAAAAAAAGAAAAAAAAAATAGAAACAGCAGAAGCCACAGAAGAAGTCAAAGAAGTGGAAGTCGATGAAAAAAGGAAAAAAATCAATGTAGCATAAGCCATAGAAGAAGTCAAAGAAGTAGAAGTCGATAAAAAATTGAAAAAATCTAAGTAGCAGAAGCCATAGAAGAAGTCAAAGAAGTAGAAGTCGATGAAAAAAAAAAAAAAAATCTAAGTAGCAGAAGCCATAGAAGAAGTCAAAGAAGTAGAAGTCGATGAAAAAAAAAAAAAAAAAAATCTAAGTAGCAGAAGCCATAGAAGTCAATTAAGTAGAAGTCGATGAAAAAAAAAAAAAAAATCTAAGTAGCAGACGCCATAGAAGTCAAAGAAGTAGAAGTCGATGAAAAAAAAACAAAAATATCTAAGTAGCAGAAGCCACAGAAGAAGTCAAAGAATTAGAAGTCGATGAAAAAAAGAAAAAAAAATCTAAGTAGCAGAAGCCATAGAAGAAGTCAAAGAAGTAGAAGTCGATGAAAAAAGGAAAAAATCTAAGTAGCAGAAGCCATAGAAGAAGTCAAATAAGTAGAAGTCGATGAAAAAAAAACACAAATATCTAAGTAGCAGAAGCCATAGAAGAAGTCAAAGAAGAAGAAGTCGATGAAAAAAAGAAAAAAAAATAGAAATAGCAGAAGCCACAGAAGAAGTCAAAGAAGTAGAAGTCGATGAAAAAAGGAAAAAAATCAATGTAGCATAAGCCATAGAAGAAGTCAAAGAAGTAGAAGTCGATGAAAAAAAAAAAAAAAAAATCTAAGTAGCAGAAGCCATAGAAGTCAATTAAGTAGAAGTAGATTAAAAAAAAACAAAAATATCTAAGTAGCAGAAGCCATAGAAGAAGTCAAATAAGTAGAAGTCGATGAAAAAAAAACAAAAATATCTAAGTAGCAGAAGCCATAGAAGTCAAAGAAGTAGAAGTCGATGAAAAAAGGAAAAAAATCAATGTAGCATAAGCCATAGAAGAAGTCAAAGAAGTAGAAGTCGATGAAAAAAGGAAAAAATCTAAGTAGCAGAAGCCATAGAAGAAGTCAAAGAGGTAGAAGTCGATGAAAAAAAAACAAAAATATCTAAGTAGCAGAAGCCACAGAAGAAGTCAAAGAAGTAGAAGTCGATGAAAAAAGGAAAAAAATCAATGTAGCATAAGCCATAGAAGTCAAAGAAGTAGAAGTCTATGAAAAAAGGAAAAAATCTAAGTAGCAGAAGCCATAGAAGAAGTCAAAGAAGTAGAAGTCGATGAAAAAAGGAAAAAAATCAATGTAGCAGAAGCCATAGAAGAAGTCAAAGAAGTAGAAGTCGATGAAAAAAAAACAAAAATATCTAAGTAGCAGAAGCCACAGAAGTCGACAAAGAAGTAGAAGTCGATGAAAAAAAGAAAAAAAAAATCTAAGTAGCAGAATCCATAGAAGTCAAAGAAATAGAATTCGATGAAAAAAGGAAAAAACTGGAGTAGCAGAAGCCATAGAAGAAGTCAAAGAAGTAGAAGTCGATGAAAAAAGGAAAAAAATCAATGTAGCATAAGCCATAGAAGTCAAATAAGTAGAAGTCGATGAAAAAAAAAAAAATAAAAATCTAAGTAGCAGAAGCCATAGAAGAGGTCACATAAGTAGAAGTCGATTAAAAAAAAAAAAAAAAATCTAAGTAGCAGAAACCATAGAAGAAGTCAAATAAGTAGAAGTCGATGAAAAAAAACCAAAAATATCTAAGTAGCAGAAGCCACAGAAGAAGTCAAAGAAGTAGAAGTCGATGAAAAAAGGAAAAAAAGTCAATGTAGCATAAGCCATAGAAGAAGTTAAAGAAGTAGAAGTCGATGAAAAAAAAAACTAAAATATCTTATTAACAGAAGCCATAGAAGAAGTCAAAGAAGTAGAAGTCGATGAAAAAAGGGAAAAATCTAAGTAGCAGAAGCCATAGAAGAAGTCAAAGAAGTAGAAGTCGATGAAAAAAAAAACTAAAATATCTTATTAACAGAAGCCATAGAAGAAGTCAAAGAAGTAGAAGTCGATGAAAAAAAAAAATCTAAGTAGCAGAAGCCATAGAAGAAGTCAAAGAAGTAGAAGTCGATGAAAAAAAGAAAAAAAAATAGAAATAGCAGAAGCCACAGAAGAAGTCAAAGAAGTAGAAGTCGATGAAAAAAGGAAAAAAATCAATGTAGCATAAGCCATAGAAGAAGTCAAAGAAGTAGAAGTCGATGAAAAAAAAAAAAAAATCTAAGTAGCAGAAGCCATAGAAGTCAATTAAGTAGAAGTCGATGAAAAAAAAACAAAAATATCTAAGTAGCAGAAGCCATAGAAGTCAAAGAAGTAGAAGTTGATAAAAAAAGGAAAAAAATCAATGTAGCATAAGCCATAGAAGAAGTTAAAGAAGTCGATGAAAAAAGGAAAAAATCTAAGTAGCAGAAGCCATAGAAGAAGTCAAAGAAGTAGAAGTCGATGAAAAAAAAACAAAAATATCTAAGTAGCAGAAGCCACAGAAGAAGTCAAAGAAGTAGAAGTCGATGAAAAAAGGAAAAAAATCAATGTAGCATAAGCCATAGAAGTCAAAGAAGAAGAAGTCGATGAAAAAAGGAAAAAATCTAAGTAGCAGAAGCCATAGAAGAAGTCAAAGAAGTAGAAGTCGATGAAAAAAGGAAAAAAATCAATGTAGCATAAGCCATAGAAGAAGTTAAAGAAGTAGAAGTCGATGAAAAAAGGAAAAAATCTAAGTAGCAGAAGCCATAGAAGACAAAGAAGTAGAAGTCGATGAAAAAAAAACAAAAATATACAAGTAGCAGAAGCCACAGAAGTCGTCAAAGAAGTAGAAGTCGATGAAAAAAAGAAAAAAAAATCTAAGTAGCAGAATCCATAGAAGAAGTCAAAGAAATAGAATTCGATGAAAAAAGGAAAAAACTGGAGTAGCAGAAGCCATAGAAGAAGTCAAAGAAGTAGAAGTCGATGAAAAAAAAACTAAAATATCTAAGTAGCAGAAGCCATAGAAGAAGTCAAAGAAGTGGAAGTCGATGAAAAAAGGAAAAAAGTCAATGTAGCATAAGCCATAGAAGAAGTCAAAGAAGTAGAAGTCGATGAAAAAAAATCAAAGTAGCAGAAGCCATAGAAGAAGTCAAAGAAGTAGAAGTCGATGAAAAAAGAAAAAAAAATCTAAGTAGCAGAAGCCACAGAAAAAGTCAAAGAAGTAGAAGTCGATGAAAAAAGGAAAAAAATCAATGTAGCATAAGCCATAGAAGTCAAATAAGTAGAAGTCGATGAAAAAAAAAAAAAAAAAAATTCTAAGTAGCAGAAGCCATAGAAGACGTCAAATAAGTAGAAGTCGATGGAAAAAAAAAAAAAAATCTAAGTAGCAGAAACCATAGAAGAAGTCAAATAAGTAGAAGTCGATGAAAAAAAAACAAAAATATCTAAGTAGCAGAAGCCACAGAAGAAGTCAAAGAAGTAGAAGTCGATGAAAAAAGGAAAAAAAATCAATGTAGCATAAGCCATAGAAGAAGTCAAAGAAGTAGAAGTCGATGAAAAAAAAACAAAAAATCTAAGTAGCAGAAGCCATAGAAGAAGTCAAAGAAGAAGAAGTCGATGAAAAAAAGAAAAAAAAATAGAAATAGCAGAAGCCACAGAAGAAGTCAAAGAAGTAGAAGTCGATGAAAAAAGGAAAAAAATCAATGTAGCATAAGCCATAGAAGAAGTAGAAGTCGATGAAAAAAAAAAAAAAATCTAAGTCGCAGAATCCATAGAAGGAGTCAAAGAAATAGAATTCGATGAAAAAAGGAAAAAACTGGAGTAGCAGAAGCCATAGAAGAAGTCAAATAAGTAGAAGTCGATGAAAAAAAAACAAAAATATCTAAGTAGCAGAAGCCATAGAAGTCAAAGAAGTAGAAGTCGATAAAAAAAGGAAAAAATCTAAGTAGCAGAAGCCATAGAAGAAGTTAAAGAAGTAGAAGTCGATGAAAAAAGGAAAAAATCTAAGTAGCAGAAGCCATAGAAGAAGTCAAAGAAGTAGAAGTCGATGAAAAAAAAACTAAAATATCTAAGTAGCAGAAGCCACAGAAGAAGTCAAAGAAGTAGAAGTCGATGAAAAAAAAAAAAAATCTAAGTAGCAGAATCCATAGAAGAAGTCAAAGAAGTAGAATTCGATGAATAAAGGAAAACAATTGGAGTAGCATACGCCATTGAAGCAGTTAAAGAAGTAGACGTTGATGAAAAAAGGAAAAAATTGGAGTAGCAGAAGCCATAGAAGAAGTCAAAGAAGTAGAAGTCGATGAAAAAAACCCAAAAATATCTAAGTAGCAGAAGCCATAGAAGAAGTCAAAGAAGTAGAAGTCGATGAAAAAAAGAAAAAAAAAATAGAAACAGCAGAAGCCACAGAAGAAGTCAAAGAAGTGGAAGTCGATGAAAAAAGGAAAAAAATCAATGTAGCATAAGCCATAGAAGAAGTCAAAGAAGTAGAAGTCGATAAAAAATTGAAAAAATCTAAGTAGCAGAAGCCATAGAAGAAGTCAAAGAAGTAGAAGTCGATGAAAAAAAGAAAAAAATCTAAGTAGCAGAAGCCATAGAAGAAGTCAAAGAAGTAGAAGTCGATGAAAAAAAAAAAAAAAATCTAAGTAGCAGAAGCCATAGAAGAAGTCAAAGAAGTAGAGGTCGATGAAAAAAAAAAAAAAAAAAATCTAAGTAGCAGAAGCCATAGAAGTCAATTAAGTAGAAGTCGATGAAAAAAAAAAAAAAAATCTAAGTAGCAGACGCCATAGAAGTCAAAGAAGTAGAAGTCGATGAAAAAAAAACAAAAATATCTAAGTAGCAGAAGCCACAGAAGAAGTCAAAGAATTAGAAATCGATGAAAAAAAGAAAAAAAAATCTAAGTAGCAGAAGCCATAGAAGAAGTCAAAGAAGTAGAAGTCGATGAAAAAAGGAAAAAATCTAAGTAGCAGAAGCCATAGAAGAAGTCAAATAAGTAGAAGTCGATGAAAAAAAAACACAAATATCTAAGTAGCAGAAGCCATAGAAGAAGTCAAAGAAGTAGAAGTCGATGAAAAAAAACACATATATCTAAGTAGCAGAAGCAATAGAAGAAGTCAAATAAGTAGAAGTCGATGAAAAAAGGAAAAAACTGGAGTAGCAGAAGCCATAGAAGAAGTCAAAGAAGTAGAAGTCGATGAAAAAAAAACAAAAATATCTAAGTAGCAGAAACCACAGAAGAAGTCAAAGAAGTAGAAGTCGATGAAAAAAGGAAAAAAAAATCAATGTAGCAGAAGCCATAGAAGAAGTCAAAGAAGTAGAAGTCAATGAAAAAAAGAAAAAATCTAAGTAGCAGAAGCCATAGAAGAAGTCAAAGAAGTAGAAGTCGATGAAAAAAAAACAAAAAATCTAAGTAGCAGAAGCCATAGAAGAAGTCAAAGAAGAAGAAGTCGATGAAAAAAAGAAAAAAAAATAGAAATAGCAGAAGCCACAGAAGAAGTCAAAGAAGTAGAAGTCGATGAAAAAAGGAAAAAAATCAATGTAGCATAAGCCATAGAAGAAGTAGAAGTCGATGAAAAAAAAAAAAAAATCTAAGTCGCAGAATCCATAGAAGGAGTCAAAGAAATAGAATTCGATGAAAAAAGGAAAAAACTGGAGTAGCAGAAGCCATAGAAGAAGTCAAATAAGTAGAAGTCGATGAAAAAAAAACAAAAATATCTAAGTAGCAGAAGCCATAGAAGAAGTCAAAGAAGTAGAAGTCGATGAAAAAAGGAAAAAATCTAAGTAGCAGAAGCCATAGAAGAAGTCAAATAAGTAGAAGTCGATGAAAAAAAACACATATATCTAAGTAGCAGAAGCAATAGAAGAAGTCAAATAAGTAGAAGTCGATGAAAAAAGGAAAAAACTGGAGTAGCAGAAGCCATAGAAGAAGTCAAAGAAGTAGAAGTCGATGAAAAAAAAAAAATATATATCTAAGTAGCAGAAGCCATAGAAGAAGTCAAAGAAGTGGAAGTCGATGAAAAAAGGAAAAAAATCAATGTAGCATAAGCCATAGAAGAAGTCAAAGAAGTAGAAGTCGATGAAAAAAAAATCAAAGTAGCAGAAGCCATAGAAGAAGTCAAAGAAGTAGAAGTCGATGAAAAAAAAACAAAAATATCTAAGTAGCAGAAACCACAGAAGAAGTCAAAGAAGTAGAAGTCGATGAAAAAAGGAAAAAAAAATCAATGTAGCAGAAGCCATAGAAGAAGTCAAAGAAGTAGAAGTCAATGAAAAAAAGAAAAAATCTAAGTAGCAGAAGCCATAGAAGAAGTCAAAGAAGTAGAAGTCGATGAAAAAAAAACAAAAAATCTAAGTAGCAGAAGCCATAGAAGAAGTCAAAGAAGAAGAAGTCGATGAAAAAAAGAAAAAAAAATAGAAATAGCAGAAGCCACAGAAGAAGTCAAAGAAGTAGAAGTCGATGAAAAAAGGAAAAAAATCAATGTAGCATAAGCCATAGAAGAAGTAGAAGTCGATGAAAAAAAAAAAAAAATCTAAGTCGCAGAATCCATAGAAGGAGTCAAAGAAATAGAATTCGATGAAAAAAGGAAAAAACTGGAGTAGCAGAAGCCATAGAAGAAGTCAAATAAGTAGAAGTCGATGAAAAAAAAACAAAAATATCTAAGTAGCAGAAGCCATAGAAGAAGTCAAAGAAGTAGAAGTCGATGAAAAAAGGAAAAAATCTAAGTAGCAGAAGCCATAGAAGAAGTCAAATAAGTAGAAGTCGATGAAAAAAAAACACATATATCTAAGTAGCAGAAGCAATAGAAGAAGTCAAATAAGTAGAAGTCGATGAAAAAAGGAAAAAACTGGAGTAGCAGAAGCCATAGAAGAAGTCAAAGAAGTAGAAGTCGATGAAAAAAAAAAAATATATATCTAAGTAGCAGAAGCCATAGAAGAAGTCAAAGAAGTGGAAGTCGATGAAAAAAGGAAAAAAATCAATGTAGCATAAGCCATAGAAGAAGTCAAAGAAGTAGAAGTCGATGAAAAAAAAATCAAAGTAGCAGAAGCCATAGAAGAAGTCAAAGAAGTAGAAGTCGATGAAAAAAAAACAAAAATATCTAAGTAGCAGAAACCACAGAAGAAGTCAAAGAAGTAGAAGTCGATGAAAAAAGGAAAAAAAAATCAATGTAGCAGAAGCCATAGAAGAAGTCAAAGAAGTAGAAGTCAATGAAAAAAAGAAAAAATGTAAGTAGCAGAAGCCATAGAAGAAGTCAAAGAAGTAGAAGTCGATGAAAAAAAAACAAAAAATCTAAGTAGCAGAAGCCATAGAAGAAGTCAAAGAAGAAGAAGTCGATGAAAAAAAGAAAAAAAAATAGAAATAGCAGAAGCCACAGAAGAAGTCAAAGAAGTAGAAGTCGATGAAAAAAGGAAAAAAATCAATGTAGCATAAGCCATAGAAGAAGTAGAAGTCGATGAAAAAAAAAAAAAAATCTAAGTCGCAGAATCCATAGAAGGAGTCAAAGAAATAGAATTCGATGAAAAAAGGAAAAAACTGGAGTAGCAGAAGCCATAGAAGAAGTCAAATAAGTAGAAGTCGATGAAAAAAAAACAAAAATATCTAAGTAGCAGAAGCCATAGAAGAAGTCAAATAAGTAGAAGTCGATGAAAAAAAAACAAAAATATCTAAGTAGCAGAAGCCATAGAAGTCAAAGAAGTAGAAGTCGATGAAAAAAAAAAAATATCTAAGTAGCAGAAGCCATAGAAGTCAAAGAAGTAGAAGTCGATAAAAAAAGGAAAAAAATCAATGTAGCATAAGCCATAGAAGAAGTTAAAGAAGTAGAAGTCGATGAAAAAAGGAAAAAATCTAAGTAGCAGAAGCCATAGAAGAAGTCAAAGAAGTAGAAGTCGATGAAAAAAAAAAAAAAATATCTAAGTAGCAGAAGCCACAGAAGTCGTCAAAGAAGTAGAAGTCGATGAAAAAAAGAAAAAAAATCTAAGTAGCAGAATCCATAGAAGGAGTCAAAGAAATAGAATTCGATGAAAAAAGGAAAAAACTGGAGTAGCAGAAGCCATAGAAGAAGTCAAAGAAGTAGAAGTCGATGAAAAAAAAACAAAAATATCTAAGTAGCAGAAGCCATAGAAGAAGTCAAAGAAGTGGAAGTCGATGAAAAAAGGAAAAAAATCAATGTAGCATAAGCCATAGAAGAAGTCAAAGAAGTAGAAGTCGATGAAAAAAAAATCAAAGTAGCAGAAGCCATAGAAGAAGTCAAAGAAGTAGAACTCGATGTAAAAAGGAAAAAATCTAAGTAGCAGAAGCCATAGAAGAAGTCAAATAAGTAGAAGTCGATGAAAAAAAACACATATATCTAAGTAGCAGAAGCCATAGAAGAAGTCAAATAAGTAGAAGTCGATGAAAAAAAAACAAAAATATCTAAGTAGCAGAAACCACAGAAGAAGTCAAAGAAGTAGAAGTCGATGAAAAAAGGAAAAAAAATCAATGTAGCATAAGCCATAGAAGAAGTTAAAGAAGTAGAAGTCGATGAAAAAAAAAACTAAAATATCTTAGTAGCAGAAGCCATAGAAGAAGTCAAAGAAGTAGAAGTCGATGAAAAAAGGGAAAAATCTAAGTAGCAGAAGCCATAGAAGAAGTCAAAGAAGTAGAAGTCAATGAAAAAAAGAAAAAATCTAAGTAGCAGAAGCCATAGAAGAAGTCAAAGTAGAAGTCGATGAAAAAAAGAAAAAAAAATAGAAATAGCAGAAGCCACAGAAGAAGTCAAAGAAGTAGAAGTCGATGAAAAAAGGAAAAAAATCAATGTAGCATAAGCCATAGAAGAAGTCAAAGAAGTAGAAGTCGATGAAAAAAAAAAAAAATCTAAGTAGCAGAATCCATAGAAGGAGTCAAAGAAATAGAATTCGATGAAAAAAGGAAAAAACTGGAGTAGCAGAAGCCATAGAAGAAGTCAAATAAGTAGAAGTCGATGAAAAAAAAACAAAAATATATAAGTAGCAGAAGCCATAGAAGTCAAAGAAGTAGAAGTCGATGAAAAAAAAAAAAAATCTAAGTAGCAGAAGCCATAGAAGTCAAAGAAGTAGAAGTCGATAAAAAAAGGAAAAAAATCAATGTAGCATAAGCCATAGAAGAAGTTAAAGAAGTAGAAGTCGATGAAAAAAGGAAAAAATCTAAGTAGCAGAAGCCATAGAAGAAGTCAAAGAAGTAGAAGTCGATGAAAAAAAAACTAAAATATCTAAGTAGCAGAAGCCACAGAAGAAGTCAAAGAAGTAGAAGTCGATGAAAAAAAAAAAATAATCTAAGTAGCAGAATCCATAGAAGAAGTCAAAGAAGTAGAATTCGATGAATAAAGGAAAACAATTGGAGTAGCATACGCCATTGAAGCAGTTAAAGAAGTAGACGTTGATGAAAAAAGGAAAAAATTGGAGTAGCAGAAGCCATAGAAGAAGTCAAAGAAGTAGAAGTCGATGAAAAAAACCCAAAAATATCTAAGTAGCAGAAGCCATAGAAGAAGTCAAAGAAGTAGAAGTCGATGAAAAAAAGAAAAAAAAAATAGAAACAGCAGAAGCCACAGAAGAAGTCAAAGAAGTGGAAGTCGATGAAAAAAGGAAAAAAATCAATGTAGCATAAGCCATAGAAGAAGTTAAAGAAGTAGAAGTCGATGAAAAAAAAAACTAAAATATCTTAGTAGCAGAAGCCATAGAAGAAGTCAAAGAAGTAGAAGTCGATGAAAAAAGGGAAAAATCTAAGTAGCAGAAGCCATAGAAGAAGTCAAAGAAGTAGAAGTCAATGAAAAAAAGAAAAAATCTAAGTAGCAGAAGCCATAGAAGAAGTCAAAGTAGAAGTCGATGAAAAAAAAAAAAAAAATCTAAGTAGCAGAAGCCATAGAAGAAGTCAAAGAAGTAGAAGTCGATGAAAAAAAGAAAAAAAAATAGAAATAGCAGAAGCCACAGAAGAAGTCAAAGAAGTAGAAGTCGATGAAAAAAGGAAAAAAATCAATGTAGCATAAGCCATAGAAGAAGTCAAAGAAGTAGAAGTCGATGAAAAAAAAAAAAAATCTAAGTAGCAGAATCCATAGAAGAAGTCAAAGAAGTAGAAGTCGATGAAAAAAAAACTAAAATATCTAAGTAGCAGAAGCCACAGAAGAAGTCAAAGAAGTAGAAGTCGATGAAAAAAAAAAAATAATCTAAGTAGCAGAATCCATAGAAGAAGTCAAAGAAGTAGAATTCGATGAATAAAGGAAAACAATTGGAGTAGCATACGCCATTGAAGCAGTTAAAGAAGTAGACGTTGATGAAAAAAGGAAAAAATTGGAGTAGCAGAAGCCATAGAAGAAGTCAAAGAAGTAGAAGTCGATGAAAAAAACCCAAAAATATCTAAGTAGCAGAAGCCATAGAAGAAGTCAAAGAAGTAGAAGTCGATGAAAAAAAGAAAAAAAAAATAGAAACAGCAGAAGCCACAGAAGAAGTCAAAGAAGTGGAAGTCGATGAAAAAAGGAAAAAAATCAATGTAGCATAAGCCATAGAAGAAGTCAAAGAAGTAGAAGTCGATAAAAAATTGAAAAAATCTAAGTAGCAGAAGCCATAGAAGAAGTCAAAGAAGTAGAAGTCGATGAAAAAAAAAAAAAAAATCTAAGTAGCAGAAGCCATAGAAGAAGTCAAAGAAGTAGAAGTCGATGAAAAAAAAAAAAAAAAAAATCTAAGTAGCAGAAGCCATAGAAGTCAATTAAGTAGAAGTCGATGAAAAAAAAAAAAAAAATCTAAGTAGCAGACGCCATAGAAGTCAAAGAAGTAGAAGTCGATGAAAAAAAAACAAAAATATCTAAGTAGCAGAAGCCACAGAAGAAGTCAAAGAATTAGAAGTCGATGAAAAAAAGAAAAAAAAATCTAAGTAGCAGAAGCCATAGAAGAAGTCAAAGAAGTAGAAGTCGATGAAAAAAGGAAAAAATCTAAGTAGCAGAAGCCATAGAAGAAGTCAAATAAGTAGAAGTCGATGAAAAAAAAACACAAATATCTAAGTAGCAGAAGCCATAGAAGAAGTCAAAGAAGAAGAAGTCGATGAAAAAAAGAAAAAAAAATAGAAATAGCAGAAGCCACAGAAGAAGTCAAAGAAGTAGAAGTCGATGAAAAAAGGAAAAAAATCAATGTAGCATAAGCCATAGAAGAAGTCAAAGAAGTAGAAGTCGATGAAAAAAAAAAAAAAAAATCTAAGTAGCAGAAGCCATAGAAGTCAATTAAGTAGAAGTAGATTAAAAAAAAACAAAAATATCTAAGTAGCAGAAGCCATAGAAGAAGTCAAATAAGTAGAAGTCGATGAAAAAAAAACAAAAATATCTAAGTAGCAGAAGCCATAGAAGTCAAAGAAGTAGAAGTCGATGAAAAAAGGAAAAAAATCAATGTAGCATAAGCCATAGAAGAAGTCAAAGAAGTAGAAGTCGATGAAAAAAGGAAAAAATCTAAGTAGCAGAAGCCATAGAAGAAGTCAAAGAGGTAGAAGTCGATGAAAAAAAAACAAAAATATCTAAGTAGCAGAAGCCACAGAAGAAGTCAAAGAAGTAGAAGTCGATGAAAAAAGGAAAAAAATCAATGTAGCATAAGCCATAGAAGTCAAAGAAGTAGAAGTCTATGAAAAAAGGAAAAAATCTAAGTAGCAGAAGCCATAGAAGAAGTCAAAGAAGTAGAAGTCGATGAAAAAAGGAAAAAAATCAATGTAGCAGAAGCCATAGAAGAAGTCAAAGAAGTAGAAGTCGATGAAAAAAAAACAAAAATATCTAAGTAGCAGAAGCCACAGAAGTCGACAAAGAAGTAGAAGTCGATGAAAAAAAGAAAAAAAAAATCTAAGTAGCAGAATCCATAGAAGTCAAAGAAATAGAATTCGATGAAAAAAGGAAAAAACTGGAGTAGCAGAAGCCATAGAAGAAGTCAAAGAAGTAGAAGTCGATGAAAAAAGGAAAAAAATCAATGTAGCATAAGCCATAGAAGTCAAATAAGTAGAAGTCGATGAAAAAAAAAAAAATAAAAATCTAAGTAGCAGAAGCCATAGAAGAGGTCACATAAGTAGAAGTCGATTAAAAAAAAAAAAAAAAATCTAAGTAGCAGAAACCATAGAAGAAGTCAAATAAGTAGAAGTCGATGAAAAAAAACCAAAAATATCTAAGTAGCAGAAGCCACAGAAGAAGTCAAAGAAGTAGAAGTCGATGAAAAAAGGAAAAAAAGTCAATGTAGCATAAGCCATAGAAGAAGTTAAAGAAGTAGAAGTCGATGAAAAAAAAAACTAAAATATCTTATTAACAGAAGCCATAGAAGAAGTCAAAGAAGTAGAAGTCGATGAAAAAAGGGAAAAATCTAAGTAGCAGAAGCCATAGAAGAAGTCAAAGAAGTAGAAGTCGATGAAAAAAAAAACTAAAATATCTTATTAACAGAAGCCATAGAAGAAGTCAAAGAAGTAGAAGTCGATGAAAAAAAAAAATCTAAGTAGCAGAAGCCATAGAAGAAGTCAAAGAAGTAGAAGTCGATGAAAAAAAGAAAAAAAAATAGAAATAGCAGAAGCCACAGAAGAAGTCAAAGAAGTAGAAGTCGATGAAAAAAGGAAAAAAATCAATGTAGCATAAGCCATAGAAGAAGTCAAAGAAGTAGAAGTCGATGAAAAAAAAAAAAAAATCTAAGTAGCAGAAGCCATAGAAGTCAATTAAGTAGAAGTCGATGAAAAAAAAACAAAAATATCTAAGTAGCAGAAGCCATAGAAGTCAAAGAAGTAGAAGTTGATAAAAAAAGGAAAAAAATCAATGTAGCATAAGCCATAGAAGAAGTTAAAGAAGTCGATGAAAAAAGGAAAAAATCTAAGTAGCAGAAGCCATAGAAGAAGTCAAAGAAGTAGAAGTCGATGAAAAAAAAACAAAAATATCTAAGTAGCAGAAGCCACAGAAGAAGTCAAAGAAGTAGAAGTCGATGAAAAAAGGAAAAAAATCAATGTAGCATAAGCCATAGAAGTCAAAGAAGAAGAAGTCGATGAAAAAAGGAAAAAATCTAAGTAGCAGAAGCCATAGAAGAAGTCAAAGAAGTAGAAGTCGATGAAAAAAGGAAAAAAATCAATGTAGCATAAGCCATAGAAGAAGTTAAAGAAGTAGAAGTCGATGAAAAAAGGAAAAAATCTAAGTAGCAGAAGCCATAGAAGACAAAGAAGTAGAAGTCGATGAAAAAAAAACAAAAATATACAAGTAGCAGAAGCCACAGAAGTCGTCAAAGAAGTAGAAGTCGATGAAAAAAAGAAAAAAAAATCTAAGTAGCAGAATCCATAGAAGAAGTCAAAGAAATAGAATTCGATGAAAAAAGGAAAAAACTGGAGTAGCAGAAGCCATAGAAGAAGTCAAAGAAGTAGAAGTCGATGAAAAAAAAACTAAAATATCTAAGTAGCAGAAGCCATAGAAGAAGTCAAAGAAGTGGAAGTCGATGAAAAAAGGAAAAAAGTCAATGTAGCATAAGCCATAGAAGAAGTCAAAGAAGTAGAAGTCGATGAAAAAAAATCAAAGTAGCAGAAGCCATAGAAGAAGTCAAAGAAGTAGAAGTCGATGAAAAAAGAAAAAAAAATCTAAGTAGCAGAAGCCACAGAAAAAGTCAAAGAAGTAGAAGTCGATGAAAAAAGGAAAAAAATCAATGTAGCATAAGCCATAGAAGTCAAATAAGTAGAAGTCGATGAAAAAAAAAAAAAAAAAAATTCTAAGTAGCAGAAGCCATAGAAGACGTCAAATAAGTAGAAGTCGATGGAAAAAAAAAAAAATATCTAAGTAGCAGAAACCATAGAAGAAGTCAAATAAGTAGAAGTCGATGAAAAAAAAACAAAAATATCTAAGTAGCAGAAGCCACAGAAGAAGTCAAAGAAGTAGAAGTCGATGAAAAAAGGAAAAAAAATCAATGTAGCATAAGCCATAGAAGAAGTTAAAGAAGTAGAAGTCGATGAAAAAAAAACAAAAATATCTAAGTAGCAGAAGCCATAGAAGAAGTCAAAGAAGTAGAAATCGATGAAAAAAGGGAAAAATCTAAGTAGCAGAAGCCATAGAAGAAGTCAAAGAAGTAGAAGTCGATGAAAAAAGGAAAAAATCTAAGTAGCAGAAGCCATAGAAGAAGTCAAAGAAGTAGAAGTCGATGAAAAAAAAACAAAAATATCTAAGTAGCAGAAGCCACAGAAGAAGTCAAAGAAGTAGAAGTCGATGAAAAAAGGAAAAAAATCAATGTAGCATAAGCCATAGAAGTCAAAGAAGTAGAAGTCTATGAAAAAAGGAAAAAATCTAAGTAGCAGAAGCCATAGAAGAAGTCAAAGAAGTAGAAGTCGATGAAAAAAGGAAAAAAAATCAATGTAGCATAAGCCATAGAAGAAGTTAAAGAAGTAGAAGTCGATGAAAAAAAAACAAAAATATCTAAGTAGCAGAAGCCATAGAAGAAGTCAAAGAAGTAGAAATCGATGAAAAAAGGGAAAAATCTAAGTAGCAGAAGCCATAGAAGAAGTTAAAGAAGTAGAAGTCGATGAAAAAAAAACAAAAATATCTAAGTAGCAGAAGCCATAGAAGAAGTCAAAGAAGTAGAAGTCGATGAAAAAAGGAAAAAATCTAAGTAGCAGAAGCCATAGAAGAAGTCAAAGAAGTAGAAGTCGATGAAAAAAAAACAAAAATATCTAAGTAGCAGAAGCCACAGAAGAAGTCAAAGAAGTAGAAGTCGATGAAAAAAGGAAAAAAATCAATGTAGCATAAGCCATAGAAGTCAAAGAAGTAGAAGTCTATGAAAAAAGGAAAAAATCTAAGTAGCAGAAGCCATAGAAGAAGTCAAAGAAGTAGAAGTCGATGAAAAAAGGAAAAAAATCAATGTAGCAGAAGCCATAGAAGAAGTCAAAGAAGTAGAAGTCGATGAAAAAAAAACAAAAATATCTAAGTAGCAGAAGCCACAGAAGTCGTCAAAGAAGTACAAGTCGATGACAAAAGGAAAAAAATCAATGTAGCATAAGCCACAGAAGAAGTCAAAGAAGTAGAAGTCGATGAAAAAAAAAAAAAAAAATCTAAGTAGCAGAATCCATAGTAGAAGTCAAAGTAGAATTCGATGAAAAAAAAACTAAAATATCTAAGTAGCAGAAGCCACAGAAGTCGACAAAGAAGTAGAAGTCGATGAAAAAAAGAAAAAAAAATCTAAGTAGCAGAATCCATAGAAGTCAAAGAAATAGAATTCGATGAAAAAAGGAAAAAACTGGAGTAGCAGAAGCCATAGAAGAAGTCAAAGAAGTAGAAGTCGATGAAAAAAGGAAAAAAAATCAATGTAGCAGAAGCCATAGAAGTCAAATAAGTAGAAGTCGATGAAAAAAAAAAAAAAAATCTAAGTAGCAGAAACCATAGAAGAAGTCAAATAAGTAGAAGTCGATGAAAAAAAAACAAAAATATCTAAGTAGCAGAAGCCACAGAAGAAGTCAAAGAAGTAGAAGTCGATGAAAAAAGAAAAAAAAGTCAATGTAGCATAAGCCATAGAAGAAGTTAAAGAAGTAGAAGTCGATGAAAAAAAAAACTAAAATATCTTAGTAACAGAAGCCATAGAAGAAGTCAAAGAAGTAGAAGTCGATGAAAAAAGGGAAAAATCTAAGTAGCAGAAGCCATAGAAGAAGTCAAAGAAGTAGAAGTCGATGAAAAAAAGAAAAAATCTAAGTAGCAGAAGCCATAGAAGAAGTCAAAGAAGTAGAAGTCGATGAAAAAAAAAAAAAAAATCTAAGTAGCAGAAGCCACAGAAGAAGTCAAAGAAGTAGAAGTCGATGAAAAAAAGAAAAAAAAATAGAAATAGCAGAAGCCACAGAAGAAGTCAAAGAAGTAGAAGTCGATGAAAAAAGGAAAAAAATCAATGTAGCATAAGCCATAGAAGTCAAAGAAGTAGAAGTCGATGAAAAAAAAAAAAAAAATCTAAGTAGCAGAAGCCATAGAAGTCAATTAAGTAGAAGTCGATGAAAAAAAAACAAAAATATCTAAGTAGCAGAAGCCATAGAAGTCAAAGAAGTAGAAGTCGATGAAAAAACAAAAATATCTAAGTAGCAGAAGCCATAGAAGTCAAAGAAGTAGAAGTCGATAAAAAAAGGAAAAAAATCAATGTAGCATAAGCCATAGAAGAAGTTAAAGAAGTAGAAGTCGATGAAAAAAGGAAAAAATCTAAGTAGCAGAAGCCATAGAAGAAGTCAAAGAAGTAGAAGTCGATGAAAAAAAAACAAAAATATCTAAGTAGCAGAAGCCACAGAAGAAGTCAAAGAAGTAGAAGTCGATGAAAAAAAGAAAAAAATATCTAAGTAGCAGAATCCATAGAAGAAGTCAAAGAAATAGAATTCGATGAAAAAAGGAAAAAACTGGAGTAGCAGAAGCCATAGAAGAAGTCAAAGAAGTAGAAGTCGATGAAAAAAAAATAAAATATCTAAGTAGCAGAAGCCATAGAAGAAGTCAAAGAAGTGGAAGTCGATGAAAAAAGGAAAAAAGTCAATGTAGCATAAGCCATAGAAGAAGTCAAAGAAGTAGAAGTCGATGAAAAAAAATCAAAGTAGCAGAAGCCATAGAAGAAGTCAAAGAAGTAGAAGTCGATGAAAAAAGAAAAAAAAATCTAAGTAGCAGAAGCCACAGAAGAAGTCAAAGAAGTAGAAGTCGATGAAAAAAGGAAAAAAATCAATGTAGCAGAAGCCATAGAAGACGTCAAATAAGTAGAAGTCAATGGAAAAAAAAAAAAAAAATAGAAATAGCAGAAGCCACAGAAGAAGTCAAAGAAGTAGAAGTCGATGAAAAAAGGAAAAAAATCAATGTAGCATAAGCCATAGAAGAAGTCAAAGAAGTAGAAGTCGATGAAAAAAAAAAAAAAAAATCTAAGTAGCAGAAGCCATAGAAGTCAATTAAGTAGAAGTAGATTAAAAAAAAACAAAAATATCTAAGTAGCAGAAGCCATAGAAGAAGTCAAATAAGTAGAAGTCGATGAAAAAAAAACAAAAATATCTAAGTTGCAGAAGCCATAGAAGTCAAAGAAGTAGAAGTCGATGAAAAAACAAAAATATCTAAGTAGCAGAAGCCATAGAAGTCAAAGAAGTAGAAGTCGATAAAAAAAGGAAAAAAATCAATGTAGCATAAGCCATAGAAGAAGTTAAAGAAGTAGAAGTCGATGAAAAAAGGAAAAAATCTACGTAGCAGAAGCCATAGAAGAAGTCAAAGAAGTAGAAGTCGATGAAAAAAAAACAAAAATATCTAAGTAGCAGAAGCCACAGAAGAAGTCAAAGAAGTAGAAGTCGATGAAAAAAAAAAAAAAATCTAAGTAGCAGAATCCATAGAAGAAGTCAAAGAAGTAGAATTCGATGAAAAAAAGAAAAAATTGGAGTAGCATAAGCCATAGAAGAAGTTAAAGAAGTAGACGTCGATGAAAAAAGGAAAAAATTGGAGTAGCAGAAGCCATAGAAGAAGTCAAAGAAGTAGAAGTCGATGAAAAAAAGAAAAAAAAAATAGAAACAGCAGAAGCCACAGAAGAAGTCAAAGAAGTGGAAGTCGATGAAAAAAGGAAAAAAATCAATGTAGCATAAGCCATAGAAGAAGTCAAAGAAGTAGAAGTCGATAAAAAATTGAAAAAATCTAAGTAGCAGAAGCCATAGAAGAAGTCAAAGAAGTAGAAGTCGATGAAAAAAGGAAAAAATCTAAGTAGCAGAAGCCATAGAAGAAGTCAAAGAAGTAGAAGTCGATGAAAAAAAGAAAAAATCTAAGTAGCAGAAGCCATAGAAGAAGTCAAAGAAGTAGAAGTCGATGAAAAAAAAAAAAAAAATCTAAGTAGCAGAAGCCATAGAAGAAGTCAAAGAAGTAGAAGTCGATGAAAAAAAGAAAAAAAAATAGAAATAGCAGAAGCCACAGAAGAAGTCAAAGAAGTAGAAGTCGATGAAAAAAGGAAAAAAATCAATGTAGCATAAGCCATAGAAGAAGTCAAAGAAGTAGAAGTCGATGAAAAAAGGAAAAAATCTAAGTAGCAGAAGCCATAGAAGAAGTCAAAGAAGTAGAAGTCGATGAAAAAAAAACAAAAATATCTAAGTTGCAGAAGCCACAGAAGAAGTCAAAGAAGTAGAAGTCGATGAAAAAAAAACAAAAATATCTAAGAAGCAGAAGCCACAGAAGAAGTCAAAGAATTAGAAGTCGATGAAAAAAAGAAAAAAAAATCTAAGTAGCAGAAGCTATAGAAGAAGTCAAAGAAGTAGAAGTCGATGAAAAAAGGAAAAAATCTAAGTAGCAGAAGCCATAGAAGAAGTCAAATAAGTAGAAGTCGATGAAAAAAAAACACAAATATCTAAGTAGCAGAAGCCATAGAAGAAGTCAAATAAGTAGAAGTCGATGAAAAAAAACACATATATCTAAGTAGCAGAAGCAATAGAAGAAGTCAAATAAGTAGAAGTCGAAGAAAAAAGGAAAAAACTGGAGTAGCAGAAGCCATAGAAGAAGTCAAATAAGTAGAAGTCGATGAAAAAAAAACAAAAATATCTAAGTAGCAGAAGCCATAGAAGAAGTCAAAGAAGTGGAAGTCGATGAAAAAAGGAAAAAAATCAATGTAGCATAAGCCATAGAAGAAGTCAAAGAAGTAGAAGTCGATGAAAAAAAAATCAAAGTAGCAGAAGCCATAGAAGAAGTCAAAGAAGTAGAAGTCGATGAAAAAAGAAAAAAAAATCTAAGTAGCAGAAGCCACAGAAGAAGTCAAAGAAGTAGAAGTCGATGAAAAAAGGAAAAAAATCAATGTAGCATAAGCCATAGAAGAAGTCAAATAAGTAGAAGTCGATGAAAAAAGGGAAAAATCTGAGTAGCAGAAGCCATAGAAGAAGTCAAATAAGTAGAAGTCGATGAAAAAAAAAAAAAAATATCTAAGTAGCAGAAGCCATAGAAGTCAATTAAGTAGAAGTCGATTAAAAAAAAACAAAAATATCTAAGTAGCAGAAGCCATAGAAGAAGTCAAAGAAGTAGAAGTCGATGAAAAAAGAAAAAAAAATCTAAGTAGCAGAAGCCACAGAAGAAGTCAAATAAGTAGAAGTCGATGAAAAAAGGAAAAAAATCAATGTAGCATAAGCCATAGAAGTCAAATAAGTAGAAGTCGATGAAAAAAAAAAAAAAAAAAAAATCTAAGTAGCAGAAGCCATAGAAGACGTCAAATAAGTAGAAGTCGATGGAAAAAAAAAAAAAATATCTAAGTAGCAGAAACCATAGAAGAAGTCAAATAAGTAGAAGTCGATGAAGAAAAAGCCAAATATATCTAAGTAGCAGAAGCCACAGAAGAAGTCAAAGAAGTAGAAGTCGATGAAAAAAGGAAAAAAAATCAATGTAGCATAAGCCATAGAAGAAGTTAAAGAAGTAGAAGTCGATGAAAAAAAAAACTAAAATATCTTAGTAGCAGAAGCCATAGAAGAAGTCAAAGAAGTAGAAATCGATGAAAAAAGGGAAAAATCTAAGTAGCAGAAGCCATAGAAGAAGTCAAAGAAGTAGAAGTCGATGAAAAAAAGAAAAAATCTAAGTAGCAGAAGCCATAGAAGAAGTCAAAGAAGTAGAAGTCGATGAAAAAAAAAAAAAAAATTTAAGTAGCAGAAGCCACAGAAGAAGTCAAAGAAGTAGAAGTCGATGAAAAAAGGAAAAAAAATCAATGTAGCATAAGCCATAGAAGAAGTCAAAGAAGTAGAAGTCGATGAAAAAAAAAAAAAAAAATCTAAGTAGCAGAAGCCATAGAAGTCAATTAAGTAGAAGTAGATTAAAAAAAAACAAAAATATCTAAGTAGCAGAAGCCATAGAAGAAGTCAAATAAGTAGAAGTCGATGAAAAAAAAACAAAAATATCTAAGTAGCAGAAGCCATAGAAGTCAAAGAAGTAGAAGTCGATGAAAAAACAAAAATATCTAAGTAGCAGAAGCCATAGAAGTTAAAGAAGTAGAAGTCGATAAAAAAAGGAAAAAAATCAATGTAGCATAAGCCATAGAAGAAGTTAAAGAAGTAGAAGTCGATGAAAAAAGGAAAAAATCTACGTAGCAGAAGCCATAGAAGAAGTCAAAGAAGTAGAAGTCGATGAAAAAAAAACAAAAATATCTAAGTAGCAGAAGCCACAGAAGAAGTCAAAGAAGTAGAAGTCGATGAAAAAAAAAAAAAAATCTAAGTAACAGAATCCATAGAAGAAGTCAAAGAAGTAGAATTCGATGAAAAAAGGAAAAAATTGGAGTAGCATAAGCCATAGAAGAAGTTAAAGAAGTAGACGTCGATGAAAAAAGGAAAAAATTGGAGTAGCAGAAGCCATAGAAGAAGTCAAAGAGGTAGAAGTCGATGAAAAAAACCCAAAAATATCTAAGTAGCAGAAGCCATAGAAGAAGTCAAAGAAGTAGAAGTCGATGAAAAAAAGAAAAAAAAAATAGAAACAGCAGAAGCCACAGAAGAAGTCAAAGAAGTGGAAGTCGATGAAAAAAGGAAAAAAATCAATGTAGCATAAGCCATAGAAGAAGTCAAAGAAGTAGAAGTCGATAAAAAATTGAAAAAATCTAAGTAGCAGAAGCCATAGAAGAAGTCGAAGAAGTAGAAGTCGATGAAAAAAGGAAAAAATCTAAGTAGCAGAAGCCATAGAAGAAGTCAAAGAAGTAGAAGTCGATGAAAAAAAGAAAAAATCTAAGTAGCAGAAGCCATAGAAGAAGTCAAAGAAGTAGAAGTCGATGAAAAAAAAAAAAAAATCTAAGTAGCAGAAGCCATAGAAGAAGTCAAAGAAGTAGAAGTCGATGAAAAAAAGAAAAAAAAATAGAAATAGCAGAAGCCACAGAAGAAGTCAAAGAAGTAGAAGTCGATGAAAAAAGGAAAAAAATCAATGTAGCATAAGCCATAGAAGAAGTCAAAGAAGTAGAAGTCGATGAAAAAAGGAAAAAATCTAAGTAGCAGAAGCCACAGAAGAAGTCAAAGAAGTAGAAGTCGATGAAAAAAAAACAAAAATATCTAAGTTGCAGAAGCCACAGAAGAAGTCAAAGAAGTAGAAGTCGATGAAAAAAAAACAAAAATATCTAAGAAGCAGAAGCCACAGAAGAAGTCAAAGAATTAGAAGTCGATGAAAAAAAGAAAAAAAAATCTAAGTAGCAGAAGCTATAGAAGAAGTCAAAGAAGTAGAAGTCGATGAAAAAAGGAAAAAATCTAAGTAGCAGAAGCCATAGAAGAAGTCAAATAAGTAGAAGTCGATGAAAAAAAAACACAAATATCTAAGTAGCAGAAGCCATAGAAGAAGTCAAATAAGTAGAAGTCGATGAAAAAAAACACATATATCTAAGTAGCAGAAGCAATAGAAGAAGTCAAATAAGTAGAAGTCGAAGAAAAAAGGAAAAAACTGGAGTAGCAGAAGCCATAGAAGAAGTCAAATAAGTAGAAGTCGATGAAAAAAAAACAAAAATATCTAAGTAGCAGAAGCCATAGAAGAAGTCAAAGAAGTAGAAATCGATGAAAAAAGGGAAAAATCTAAGTAGCAGAAGCCATAGAAGAAGTCAAAGAAGTAGAAGTCGATGAAAAAAGGAAAAAATCTAAGTAGCAGAAGCCATAGAAGAAGTCAAAGAAGTAGAAGTCGATGAAAAAAAAACAAAAATATCTAAGTAGCAGAAGCCACAGAAGAAGTCAAAGAAGTAGAAGTCGATGAAAAAAGGAAAAAAATCAATGTAGCATAAGCCATAGAAGTCAAAGAAGTAGAAGTCTATGAAAAAAGGAAAAAATCTAAGTAGCAGAAGCCATAGAAGAAGTCAAAGAAGTAGAAGTCGATGAAAAAAGGAAAAAAAATCAATGTAGCATAAGCCATAGAAGAAGTTAAAGAAGTAGAAGTCGATGAAAAAAAAACAAAAATATCTAAGTAGCAGAAGCCATAGAAGAAGTCAAAGAAGTAGAAATCGATGAAAAAAGGGAAAAATCTAAGTAGCAGAAGCCATAGAAGAAGTTAAAGAAGTAGAAGTCGATGAAAAAAAAACAAAAATATCTAAGTAGCAGAAGCCATAGAAGAAGTCAAAGAAGTAGAAGTCGATGAAAAAAGGAAAAAATCTAAGTAGCAGAAGCCATAGAAGAAGTCAAAGAAGTAGAAGTCGATGAAAAAAAAACAAAAATATCTAAGTAGCAGAAGCCACAGAAGAAGTCAAAGAAGTAGAAGTCGATGAAAAAAGGAAAAAAATCAATGTAGCATAAGCCATAGAAGTCAAAGAAGTAGAAGTCTATGAAAAAAGGAAAAAATCTAAGTAGCAGAAGCCATAGAAGAAGTCAAAGAAGTAGAAGTCGATGAAAAAAGGAAAAAAATCAATGTAGCAGAAGCCATAGAAGAAGTCAAAGAAGTAGAAGTCGATGAAAAAAAAACAAAAATATCTAAGTAGCAGAAGCCACAGAAGTCGTCAAAGAAGTACAAGTCGATGACAAAAGGAAAAAAATCAATGTAGCATAAGCCACAGAAGAAGTCAAAGAAGTAGAAGTCGATGAAAAAAAAAAAAAAAAATCTAAGTAGCAGAATCCATAGTAGAAGTCAAAGTAGAATTCGATGAAAAAAAAACTAAAATATCTAAGTAGCAGAAGCCACAGAAGTCGACAAAGAAGTAGAAGTCGATGAAAAAAAGAAAAAAAAATCTAAGTAGCAGAATCCATAGAAGTCAAAGAAATAGAATTCGATGAAAAAAGGAAAAAACTGGAGTAGCAGAAGCCATAGAAGAAGTCAAAGAAGTAGAAGTCGATGAAAAAAGGAAAAAAAATCAATGTAGCAGAAGCCATAGAAGTCAAATAAGTAGAAGTCGATGAAAAAAAAAAAAAAAATCTAAGTAGCAGAAACCATAGAAGAAGTCAAATAAGTAGAAGTCGATGAAAAAAAAACAAAAATATCTAAGTAGCAGAAGCCACAGAAGAAGTCAAAGAAGTAGAAGTCGATGAAAAAAGAAAAAAAAGTCAATGTAGCATAAGCCATAGAAGAAGTTAAAGAAGTAGAAGTCGATGAAAAAAAAAACTAAAATATCTTAGTAACAGAAGCCATAGAAGAAGTCAAAGAAGTAGAAGTCGATGAAAAAAGGGAAAAATCTAAGTAGCAGAAGCCATAGAAGAAGTCAAAGAAGTAGAAGTCGATGAAAAAAAGAAAAAATCTAAGTAGCAGAAGCCATAGAAGAAGTCAAAGAAGTAGAAGTCGATGAAAAAAAAAAAAAAAATCTAAGTAGCAGAAGCCACAGAAGAAGTCAAAGAAGTAGAAGTCGATGAAAAAAAGAAAAAAAAATAGAAATAGCAGAAGCCACAGAAGAAGTCAAAGAAGTAGAAGTCGATGAAAAAAGGAAAAAAATCAATGTAGCATAAGCCATAGAAGTCAAAGAAGTAGAAGTCGATGAAAAAAAAAAAAAAAATCTAAGTAGCAGAAGCCATAGAAGTCAATTAAGTAGAAGTCGATGAAAAAAAAACAAAAATATCTAAGTAGCAGAAGCCATAGAAGTCAAAGAAGTAGAAGTCGATGAAAAAACAAAAATATCTAAGTAGCAGAAGCCATAGAAGTCAAAGAAGTAGAAGTCGATAAAAAAAGGAAAAAAATCAATGTAGCATAAGCCATAGAAGAAGTTAAAGAAGTAGAAGTCGATGAAAAAAGGAAAAAATCTAAGTAGCAGAAGCCATAGAAGAAGTCAAAGAAGTAGAAGTCGATGAAAAAAAAAAAAAAATATCTAAGTAGCAGAAGCCACAGAAGAAGTCAAAGAAGTAGAAGTCGATGAAAAAAAGAAAAAAATATCTAAGTAGCAGAATCCATAGAAGAAGTCAAAGAAATAGAATTCGATGAAAAAAGGAAAAAACTGGAGTAGCAGAAGCCATAGAAGAAGTCAAAGAAGTAGAAGTCGATGAAAAAAAAATAAAATATCTAAGTAGCAGAAGCCATAGAAGAAGTCAAAGAAGTGGAAGTCGATGAAAAAAGGAAAAAAGTCAATGTAGCATAAGCCATAGAAGAAGTCAAAGAAGTAGAAGTCGATGAAAAAAAATCAAAGTAGCAGAAGCCATAGAAGAAGTCAAAGAAGTAGAAGTCGATGAAAAAAGAAAAAAAAATCTAAGTAGCAGAAGCCACAGAAGAAGTCAAAGAAGTAGAAGTCGATGAAAAAAGGAAAAAAATCAATGTAGCAGAAGCCATAGAAGACGTCAAATAAGTAGAAGTCAATGGAAAAAAAAAAAAAAAATAGAAATAGCAGAAGCCACAGAAGAAGTCAAAGAAGTAGAAGTCGATGAAAAAAGGAAAAAAATCAATGTAGCATAAGCCATAGAAGAAGTCAAAGAAGTAGAAGTCGATGAAAAAAAAAAAAAAAAATCTAAGTAGCAGAAGCCATAGAAGTCAATTAAGTAGAAGTAGATTAAAAAAAAACAAAAATATCTAAGTAGCAGAAGCCATAGAAGAAGTCAAATAAGTAGAAGTCGATGAAAAAAAAACAAAAATATCTAAGTTGCAGAAGCCATAGAAGTCAAAGAAGTAGAAGTCGATGAAAAAACAAAAATATCTAAGTAGCAGAAGCCATAGAAGTCAAAGAAGTAGAAGTCGATAAAAAAAGGAAAAAAATCAATGTAGCATAAGCCATAGAAGAAGTTAAAGAAGTAGAAGTCGATGAAAAAAGGAAAAAATCTACGTAGCAGAAGCCATAGAAGAAGTCAAAGAAGTAGAAGTCGATGAAAAAAAAACAAAAATATCTAAGTAGCAGAAGCCACAGAAGAAGTCAAAGAAGTAGAAGTCGATGAAAAAAAAAAAAAAATCTAAGTAGCAGAATCCATAGAAGAAGTCAAAGAAGTAGAATTCGATGAAAAAAAGAAAAAATTGGAGTAGCATAAGCCATAGAAGAAGTTAAAGAAGTAGACGTCGATGAAAAAAGGAAAAAATTGGAGTAGCAGAAGCCATAGAAGAAGTCAAAGAAGTAGAAGTCGATGAAAAAAAGAAAAAAAAAATAGAAACAGCAGAAGCCACAGAAGAAGTCAAAGAAGTGGAAGTCGATGAAAAAAGGAAAAAAATCAATGTAGCATAAGCCATAGAAGAAGTCAAAGAAGTAGAAGTCGATAAAAAATTGAAAAAATCTAAGTAGCAGAAGCCATAGAAGAAGTCAAAGAAGTAGAAGTCGATGAAAAAAGGAAAAAATCTAAGTAGCAGAAGCCATAGAAGAAGTCAAAGAAGTAGAAGTCGATGAAAAAAAGAAAAAATCTAAGTAGCAGAAGCCATAGAAGAAGTCAAAGAAGTAGAAGTCGATGAAAAAAAAAAAAAAAATCTAAGTAGCAGAAGCCATAGAAGAAGTCAAAGAAGTAGAAGTCGATGAAAAAAAGAAAAAAAAATAGAAATAGCAGAAGCCACAGAAGAAGTCAAAGAAGTAGAAGTCGATGAAAAAAGGAAAAAAATCAATGTAGCATAAGCCATAGAAGAAGTCAAAGAAGTAGAAGTCGATGAAAAAAGGAAAAAATCTAAGTAGCAGAAGCCATAGAAGAAGTCAAAGAAGTAGAAGTCGATGAAAAAAAAACAAAAATATCTAAGTTGCAGAAGCCACAGAAGAAGTCAAAGAAGTAGAAGTCGATGAAAAAAAAACAAAAATATCTAAGAAGCAGAAGCCACAGAAGAAGTCAAAGAATTAGAAGTCGATGAAAAAAAGAAAAAAAAATCTAAGTAGCAGAAGCTATAGAAGAAGTCAAAGAAGTAGAAGTCGATGAAAAAAGGAAAAAATCTAAGTAGCAGAAGCCATAGAAGAAGTCAAATAAGTAGAAGTCGATGAAAAAAAAACACAAATATCTAAGTAGCAGAAGCCATAGAAGAAGTCAAATAAGTAGAAGTCGATGAAAAAAAACACATATATCTAAGTAGCAGAAGCAATAGAAGAAGTCAAATAAGTAGAAGTCGAAGAAAAAAGGAAAAAACTGGAGTAGCAGAAGCCATAGAAGAAGTCAAATAAGTAGAAGTCGATGAAAAAAAAACAAAAATATCTAAGTAGCAGAAGCCATAGAAGAAGTCAAAGAAGTGGAAGTCGATGAAAAAAGGAAAAAAATCAATGTAGCATAAGCCATAGAAGAAGTCAAAGAAGTAGAAGTCGATGAAAAAAAAATCAAAGTAGCAGAAGCCATAGAAGAAGTCAAAGAAGTAGAAGTCGATGAAAAAAGAAAAAAAAATCTAAGTAGCAGAAGCCACAGAAGAAGTCAAAGAAGTAGAAGTCGATGAAAAAAGGAAAAAAATCAATGTAGCATAAGCCATAGAAGAAGTCAAATAAGTAGAAGTCGATGAAAAAAGGGAAAAATCTGAGTAGCAGAAGCCATAGAAGAAGTCAAATAAGTAGAAGTCGATGAAAAAAAAAAAAAAATATCTAAGTAGCAGAAGCCATAGAAGTCAATTAAGTAGAAGTCGATTAAAAAAAAACAAAAATATCTAAGTAGCAGAAGCCATAGAAGAAGTCAAAGAAGTAGAAGTCGATGAAAAAAGAAAAAAAAATCTAAGTAGCAGAAGCCACAGAAGAAGTCAAATAAGTAGAAGTCGATGAAAAAAGGAAAAAAATCAATGTAGCATAAGCCATAGAAGTCAAATAAGTAGAAGTCGATGAAAAAAAAAAAAAAAAAAAAATCTAAGTAGCAGAAGCCATAGAAGACGTCAAATAAGTAGAAGTCGATGGAAAAAAAAAAAAAATATCTAAGTAGCAGAAACCATAGAAGAAGTCAAATAAGTAGAAGTCGATGAAGAAAAAGCCAAATATATCTAAGTAGCAGAAGCCACAGAAGAAGTCAAAGAAGTAGAAGTCGATGAAAAAAGGAAAAAAAATCAATGTAGCATAAGCCATAGAAGAAGTTAAAGAAGTAGAAGTCGATGAAAAAAAAAACTAAAATATCTTAGTAGCAGAAGCCATAGAAGAAGTCAAAGAAGTAGAAATCGATGAAAAAAGGGAAAAATCTAAGTAGCAGAAGCCATAGAAGAAGTCAAAGAAGTAGAAGTCGATGAAAAAAAGAAAAAATCTAAGTAGCAGAAGCCATAGAAGAAGTCAAAGAAGTAGAAGTCGATGAAAAAAAAAAAAAAAATTTAAGTAGCAGAAGCCACAGAAGAAGTCAAAGAAGTAGAAGTCGATGAAAAAAGGAAAAAAAATCAATGTAGCATAAGCCATAGAAGAAGTCAAAGAAGTAGAAGTCGATGAAAAAAAAAAAAAAAAATCTAAGTAGCAGAAGCCATAGAAGTCAATTAAGTAGAAGTAGATTAAAAAAAAACAAAAATATCTAAGTAGCAGAAGCCATAGAAGAAGTCAAATAAGTAGAAGTCGATGAAAAAAAAACAAAAATATCTAAGTAGCAGAAGCCATAGAAGTCAAAGAAGTAGAAGTCGATGAAAAAACAAAAATATCTAAGTAGCAGAAGCCATAGAAGTTAAAGAAGTAGAAGTCGATAAAAAAAGGAAAAAAATCAATGTAGCATAAGCCATAGAAGAAGTTAAAGAAGTAGAAGTCGATGAAAAAAGGAAAAAATCTACGTAGCAGAAGCCATAGAAGAAGTCAAAGAAGTAGAAGTCGATGAAAAAAAAACAAAAATATCTAAGTAGCAGAAGCCACAGAAGAAGTCAAAGAAGTAGAAGTCGATGAAAAAAAAAAAAAAATCTAAGTAACAGAATCCATAGAAGAAGTCAAAGAAGTAGAATTCGATGAAAAAAGGAAAAAATTGGAGTAGCATAAGCCATAGAAGAAGTTAAAGAAGTAGACGTCGATGAAAAAAGGAAAAAATTGGAGTAGCAGAAGCCATAGAAGAAGTCAAAGAGGTAGAAGTCGATGAAAAAAACCCAAAAATATCTAAGTAGCAGAAGCCATAGAAGAAGTCAAAGAAGTAGAAGTCGATGAAAAAAAGAAAAAAAAAATAGAAACAGCAGAAGCCACAGAAGAAGTCAAAGAAGTGGAAGTCGATGAAAAAAGGAAAAAAATCAATGTAGCATAAGCCATAGAAGAAGTCAAAGAAGTAGAAGTCGATAAAAAATTGAAAAAATCTAAGTAGCAGAAGCCATAGAAGAAGTCGAAGAAGTAGAAGTCGATGAAAAAAGGAAAAAATCTAAGTAGCAGAAGCCATAGAAGAAGTCAAAGAAGTAGAAGTCGATGAAAAAAAGAAAAAATCTAAGTAGCAGAAGCCATAGAAGAAGTCAAAGAAGTAGAAGTCGATGAAAAAAAAAAAAAAATCTAAGTAGCAGAAGCCATAGAAGAAGTCAAAGAAGTAGAAGTCGATGAAAAAAAGAAAAAAAAATAGAAATAGCAGAAGCCACAGAAGAAGTCAAAGAAGTAGAAGTCGATGAAAAAAGGAAAAAAATCAATGTAGCATAAGCCATAGAAGAAGTCAAAGAAGTAGAAGTCGATGAAAAAAGGAAAAAATCTAAGTAGCAGAAGCCACAGAAGAAGTCAAAGAAGTAGAAGTCGATGAAAAAAAAACAAAAATATCTAAGTTGCAGAAGCCACAGAAGAAGTCAAAGAAGTAGAAGTCGATGAAAAAAAAACAAAAATATCTAAGAAGCAGAAGCCACAGAAGAAGTCAAAGAATTAGAAGTCGATGAAAAAAAGAAAAAAAAATCTAAGTAGCAGAAGCTATAGAAGAAGTCAAAGAAGTAGAAGTCGATGAAAAAAGGAAAAAATCTAAGTAGCAGAAGCCATAGAAGAAGTCAAATAAGTAGAAGTCGATGAAAAAAAAACACAAATATCTAAGTAGCAGAAGCCATAGAAGAAGTCAAATAAGTAGAAGTCGATGAAAAAAAACACATATATCTAAGTAGCAGAAGCAATAGAAGAAGTCAAATAAGTAGAAGTCGAAGAAAAAAGGAAAAAACTGGAGTAGCAGAAGCCATAGAAGAAGTCAAATAAGTAGAAGTCGATGAAAAAAAAACAAAAATATCTAAGTAGCAGAAGCCATAGAAGAAGTCAAAGAAGTGGAAGTCGATGAAAAAAGGAAAAAAATCAATGTAGCATAAGCCATAGAAGAAGTCAAAGAAGTAGAAGTCGATGAAAAAAAAATCAAAGTAGCAGAAGCCATAGAAGAAGTCAAAGAAGTAGAAGTCGATGAAAAAAGAAAAAAAAATCTAAGTAGCAGAAGCCACAGAAGAAGTCAAAGAAGTAGAAGTCGATGAAAAAAGGAAAAAAATCAATGTAGCATAAGCCATAGAAGAAGTCAAATAAGTAGAAGTCGATGAAAAAAGGGAAAAATCTGAGTAGCAGAAGCCATAGAAGAAGTCAAATAAGTAGAAGTCGATGAAAAAAAAAAAAAAATATCTAAGTAGCAGAAGCCATAGAAGTCAATTAAGTAGAAGTCGATTAAAAAAAAACAAAAATATCTAAGTAGCAGAAGCCATAGAAGAAGTCAAAGAAGTAGAAGTCGATGAAAAAAGAAAAAAAAATCTAAGTAGCAGAAGCCACAGAAGAAGTCAAATAAGTAGAAGTCGATGAAAAAAGGAAAAAAATCAATGTAGCATAAGCCATAGAAGTCAAATAAGTAGAAGTCGATGAAAAAAAAAAAAAAAAAAAATCTAAGTAGCAGAAGCCATAGAAGACGTCAAATAAGTAGAAGTCGATGGAAAAAAAAAAAAAAATATCTAAGTAGCAGAAACCATAGAAGAAGTCAAATAAGTAGAAGTCGATGAAGAAAAAGCCAAATATATCTAAGTAGCAGAAGCCACAGAAGAAGTCAAAGAAGTAGAAGTCGATGAAAAAAGGAAAAAAAATCAATGTAGCATAAGCCATAGAAGAAGTTAAAGAAGTAGAAGTCGATGAAAAAAAAAACTAAAATATCTTAGTAGCAGAAGCCATAGAAGAAGTCAAAGAAGTAGAAATCGATGAAAAAAGGGAAAAATCTAAGTAGCAGAAGCCATAGAAGAAGTCAAAGAAGTAGAAGTCGATGAAAAAAAGAAAAAATCTAAGTAGCAGAAGCCATAGAAGAAGTCAAAGAAGTAGAAGTCGATGAAAAAAAAAAAAAAAATTTAAGTAGCAGAAGCCACAGAAGAAGTCAAAGAAGTAGAAGTCGATGAAAAAAGGAAAAAAAATCAATGTAGCATAAGCCATAGAAGAAGTCAAAGAAGTAGAAGTCGATGAAAAAAAAAAAAAAAATTCTAAGTAGCAGAAGCCATAGAAGTCAATTAAGTAGAAGTAGATTAAAAAAAAACAAAAATATCTAAGTAGCAGAAGCCATAGAAGAAGTCAAATAAGTAGAAGTCGATGAAAAAAAAACAAAAATATCTAAGTAGCAGAAGCCATAGAAGTCAAAGAAGTAGAAGTCGATGAAAAAACAAAAATATCTAAGTAGCAGAAGCCATAGAAGTTAAAGAAGTAGAAGTCGATAAAAAAAGGAAAAAAATCAATGTAGCATAAGCCATAGAAGAAGTTAAAGAAGTAGAAGTCGATGAAAAAAGGAAAAAATCTACGTAGCAGAAGCCATAGAAGAAGTCAAAGAAGTAGAAGTCGATGAAAAAAAAACTAAAATATCTAAGTAGCAGAAGCCACAGAAGAAGTCAAAGAAGTAGAAGTCGATGAAAAAAAAAAAAAAATCTAAGTAGCAGAATCCATAGAAGAAGTCAAAGAAGTAGAATTCGATGAAAAAAGGAAAAAATTGGAGTAGCATAAGCCATAGAAGAAGTTAAAGAAGTAGACGTCGATGAAAAAAGGAAAAAATTGGAGTAGCAGAAGCCATAGAAGAAGTCAAAGAGGTAGAAGTCGATGAAAAAAACCCAAAAATATCTAAGTAGCAGAAGCCATAGAAGAAGTCAAAGAAGTAGAAGTCGATGAAAAAAAGAAAAAAAAAATAGAAACAGCAGAAGCCACAGAAGAAGTCAAAGAAGTGGAAGTCGATGAAAAAAGGAAAAAAATCAATGTAGCATAAGCCATAGAAGAAGTCAAAGAAGTAGAAGTCGATAAAAAATTGAAAAAATCTAAGTAGCAGAAGCCATAGAAGAAGTCAAAGAAGTAGAAGTCGATGAAAAAAGGAAAAAATCTAAGTAGCAGAAGCCATAGAAGAAGTCAAAGAAGTAGAAGTCGATGAAAAAAAGAAAAAATCTAAGTAGCAGAAGCCATAGAAGAAGTCAAAGAAGTAGAAGTCGATGAAAAAAAAAAAAAACATTTAAGTAGCAGAAGCCATAGAAGAAGTCAAAGAAGTAGAAGTCGATGAAAAAAAGAAAAAAAAATAGAAATAGCAGAAGCCACAGAAGAAGTCAAAGAAGTAGAAGTCGATGAAAAAAGGAAAAAAATCAATGTAGCATAAGCCATAGAAGAAGTCAAAGAAGTAGAAGTCGATGAAAAAAGGAAAAAATCTAAGTAGCAGAAGCCATAGAAGAAGTCAAAGAAGTAGAAGTCGATGAAAAAAAACCAAAAATATCTAAGTTGCAGAAGCCACAGAAGAAGTCAAAGAAGTAGAAGTCGATGAAAGAAAAACAAAAATATCTAAGAAGCAGAAGCCACAGAAGAAGTCAAAGAATTAGAAGTCGATGAAAAAAAGAAAAAAAAATCTAAGTAGCAGAAGCCATAGAAGAAGTCAAAGAAGTAGAAGTCGATGAAAAAAGGAAAAAATCTAAGTAGCAGAAGCCATAGAAGAAGTCAAATAAGTAGAAGTCGATGAAAAAAAAAACACAAATATCTAAGTAGCAGAAGCCATAGAAGAAGTCAAATAAGTAGAAGTCGATGAAAAAAAACACATATATCTAAGTAGCAGAAGCAATAGAAGAAGTCAAATAAGTAGAAGTCGATGAAAAAAGGAAAAAACTGGAGTAGCAGAAGTCATAGAAGAAGTCAAATAAGTAGAAGTCGATGAAAAAAAAACAAAAATATCTAAGTAGCAGAAGCCATAGAAGAAGTCAAAGAAGTAGAAGTCGATGAAAAAAGGAAAAAAATCAATGTAGCAGAAGCCATAGAAGAAGTCAAAGAAGTAGAAGTCGATGAAAAAAAAACAAAAATATCTAAGTAGCAGAAGCCACAGAAGTCGTCAAAGAAGTAGAAGTCGATGAAAAAAGGAAAAAAATCAATGTAGCATAAGCCATAGAAGAAGTTAAAGAAGTAGAAGTCGATGAAAAAAGGAAAAAATCTAAGTAGCAGAAGCCACAGAAGAAGTCAAAGAAGTAGAAGTCGATGAAAAAAAAAAAAAAAATCTAAGTAGCAGAATCCATAGAAGTCAAAGTAGAATTCGATGAAAAAAAAACTAAAATATCTAAGTAGCAGAAGCCACAGAAGAAGTCAAAGAAGTAGAAGTCGATGAAAAAAGGAAAAAAATCAATGTAGCATAAGCCATAGAAGTCAAAGAAGTAGAAGTCTATGAAAAAAGGAAAAAATCTAAGTAGCAGAAGCCATAGAAGAAGTCAAAGAAGTAGAAGTCGATGAAAAAAGGAAAAAAATCAATGTAGCAGAAGCCATAGAAGAAGTCAAAGAAGTAGAAGTCGATGAAAAAAAAACAAAAATATCTAAGTAGCAGAAGCCATAAAAGAAGTCAAAGAAGTAGAAGTCGATGAAAAAAAGAAAAAAAAATAGAAATAGCAGAAGCCACAGAAGAAGTCAAAGAAGTAGAAGTCGATGAAAAAAGGAAAAAAATCTCTAAGTAGCAGAAGCCATAGAAGAAGTCAAAGAAGTAGAAGTCGATGAAAAAAAAACAAAAATCTCTAAGTAGCAGAAGCCATAGAAGAAGTCAAATAAGTAGAAGTCGATGAAAAAAAAACAAAAATATCTAAGTAGCAGAAGCCACAGAAGAAGTCAAAGAAGTAGAAGTCGATGAAAAAAGGAAAAAAATCAATGTAGCATAAGCCATAGAAGTCAAAGAAGTAGAAGTCGATGAAAAAAGGAAAAAATCTAAGTAGCAGAAGCCATAGAAGAAGTCAAAGAAGTAGAAGTCGATGAAAAAAGGAAAAAAATCAATGTAGCATAAGCCATAGAAGTCAAAGAAGTAGAAGTCGATGAAAAAAGGAAAAAATCTAAGTAGCAGAAGCCATAGAAGAAGTCAAAGAAGTAGAAGTCGATGAAAAAAAAACAAAAATATCTAAGTAGCAGAAGCCACAGAAGTCGTCAAAGAAGTAGAAGTCGATGAAAAAAAGAAAAAAAAATCTAAGTAGCAGAATCCATACAAGAAGTCAAAGAAATAGAATTCGATGAAAAAAGGAAAAAACTGGAGTAGCAGAAGCCATAGAAGAAGTCAAAGAAGTAGAAGTCGATGAAAAAAAACTAAAATATCTAAGTAGCAGAAGCCATAGAAGAAGTCAAAGAAGTGGAAGTCGATGAAAAAAGGAAAAAAGTCAATGTAGCATAAGCCATAGAAGAAGTCAAAGAAGTAGAAGTCGATGAAAAAAAATCAAAGTAGCATAAGCCATAGAAGAAGTCAAAGAAGTAGAAGTCGATGAAAAAAGAAAAAAAAATCTAAGTAGCAGAAGCCACAGAAGAAGTCAAAGAAGTAGAAGTCGATGAAAAAAGGAAAAAAATCAATGTAGCATAAGCCACAGAAGTCAAATAAGTAGAAGTCGATGAAAAAAAAAAAAAAAAAAAAATATCTAAGTAGCAGAAACCATAGAAGAAGTCAAATAAGTAGAAGTCGATGAAAAAAAAACAAAAATATCTAAGTAGCAGAAGCCACAGAAGAAGTCAAAGAAGTAGAAGTCGATGAAAAAAGGAAAAAATCTAAGTAGCAGAAGCCATAGAAGAAGTCAAAGAAGTAGAAGTCGATGAAAAAAAGAAAAAATCAAAGTAGCAGAAGCCATAGAAGTCAAAGAAGTAGAAGTCGATGAAAAAAAAAAAAAAAATCTAAGTAGCAGAAGCCATAGAAGAAGTCAAAGAAGTAGAAGTCGATGAAAAAAAGAAAAAAAAACAGAAATAGCAGAAGCCACAGAAGAAGTCAAAGAAGTAGAAGTCGATGAAAAAAGGAAAAAAATCAATGTAGCATAAGCCATAGAAGAAGTCAAAGAAGTAGAAGTCGATGAAAAAAAAAAAAAAATCTAAGTAGCAGAAGCCATAGAAGTCAATTAAGTAGAAGTAGATTAAAAAAAAACAAAAATATCTAAGTAGCAGAAGCCATAGAAGAAATCAAATAAGTAGAAGTCGATGAAAAAAAAACAAAAATATCTAAGTAGCAGAAGCCATAGAAGTCAAAGAAGTAGAAGTCGATGAAAAAACAAAAATATCTAAGTAGCAGAAGCCATAGAAGTAAAAGAAGTAGAAGTCGATAAAAAAAGGAAAAAAATCAATGTAGCATAAGCCATAGAAGAAGTTAAAGAAGTAGAAGTCGATGAAAAAAGGAAAAAATCTAAGTAGCAGAAGCCATAGAAGAAGTCAAAGAAGTAGAAGTCGATGAAAAAAAAACAAAAATATCTAAGTAGCAGAAGCCACAGAAGAAGTCAAAGAAGTAGAAGTCGATGAAAAAAAAAAAAAAAATCTAAGTAGCAGAATCCATAGAAGAAGTCAAAGAAGTAGAATTCGATGAAAAAAGGAAAAAATTGGAGTAGCTTAAGCCATAGAAGAAGTTAAAGAAGTAGACGTCGATGAAAAAAGGAAAAAATTGGAGTAGCAGAAGCCATAGAAGAAGTCAAAGAAGTAGAAGTCGATGAAAAAAACCCAAAAATATCTAAGTAGCAGAAGCCATAGAAGAAGTCAAAGAAGTAGAAGTCGATGAAAAAAAGAAAAAAAAAATAGAAACAGCAGAAGCCACAGAAGAAGTCAAAGAAGTGGAAGTCGATGAAAAAAGGAAAAAAATCAATGTAGCATAAACCATAGAAGAAGTCAAAGAAGTAGAAGTCGATAAAAAATTGAAAAAATCTAAGTAGCAGAAGCCATAGAAGAAGTCAAAGAAGTAGAAGTCGATGAAAAAAGGAAAAAATCTAAGTAGCAGAAGCCATAGAAGAAGTCAAAGAAGTAGAAGTCGATGAAAAAAAGAAAAAATCTAAGTAGCAGAAGCCATAGAAGAAGTCAAAGAAGTAGAAGTCGATGAAAAAAAGAAAAAAAAATAGAAATAGCAGAAGCCACAGAAGAAGTCAAAGAAGTAGAAGTCGATGAAAAAAGGAAAAAAATCAATGTAGCATAAGCCATAGAAGAAGTCAAAGAAGTAGAAGTCGATGAAAAAAGGAAAAAATCTAAGTAGCAGAAGCCATAGAAGAAGTCAAAGAAGTAGAAGTCGATGAAAAAAAAACAAAAAAATCTAAGTAGCAGAATCCATAGAAGAAGTCAAAGTAGAATTCGATGAAAAAAAACTAAAATATCTAAGTAGCAGAAGCCACAGAAGAAGTCAAAGAAGTAGAAGTCGATGAAAAAAGGAAAAAAATCAATGTAGCATAAGCCATAGAAGTCAAAGAAGTAGAAGTCTATGAAAAAAGGAAAAAATCTAAGTAGCAGAAGCCATAGAAGAAGTAAAAGAAGTAGAAGTCGATGAAAAAAGGAAAAAAATCAATGTAGCAGAAGCCATAGAAGAAGTCAAAGAAGTAGAAGTCGATGAAAAAAAAACAAAAATATCTAAGTAGCAGAAGCCACAGAAGTCGACAAAGAAGTAGAAGTCGATGAAAAAAGGAAAAAAATCAATGTAGCATAAGCCATAGAAGAAGTCAAAGAAGTAGAAGTCGATGAAAAAAAAAAAAAAAAATCTAAGTAGCAGAAGCCATAAAAGAAGTCAAAGAAGTAGAAGTCGGTGAAAAAAAGAAAAAAAAATAGAAATAGCAGAAGCCACAGAAGAAGTCAAAGAAGTAGAAGTCGATGAAAAAAGGAAAAAAATCTCTAAGTAGCAGAAGCCATAGAAGAAGTCAAAGAAGTAGAAGTCGATGAAAAAAAAACAAAAATCTCTAAGTAGCAGAAGCCATAGAAGAAGTCAAATGAGTAGAAGTCGATGAAAAAAAAACAAAAATATCTAAGTAGCAGAAGCCACAGAAGAAGTCAAAGAAGTAGAAGTCGTTGAAAAAAGGAAAAAAATCAATGTAGCATAAGCCATAGAAGTCAAAGAAGTAGAAGTCGATGAAAAAAGGAAAAAATCTAAGTAGCAGAAGCCATAGAAGAAGTCAAAGAAGTAGAAGTCGATGAAAAAAGGGAAAAAATCAATGTAGCATAAGCCATAGAAGAAGTTAAAGAAGTAGAAGTCGATGAAAAAAGGAAAAAATCTAAGTAGCAGAAGCCATAGAAGAAGTCAAAGAAGTAGAAGTCGATGAAAAAAAAAACAAAAATATCTAAGTAGCAGAAGCCACAGAAGTCGTCAAAGAAGTAGAAGTCGATGAAAAAAAGAAAAAAAAATCTAAGTAGCAGAATCCATAGAAGAAGTCAAAGAAATAGAATTCGATGAAAAAAAGGAAAAAACTGGAGTAGCAGAAGCCATAGAAGAAGTCAAAGAAGTAGAAGTCGATGAAAAAAAACTAAAATATCTAAGTAGCAGAAGCCATAGAAGAAGTCAAAGAAGTAGAAGTCGGTGAAAAAAAGAAAAAAAAATAGAAATAGCAGAAGCCACAGAAGAAGTCAAAGAAGTAGAAGTCGATGAAAAAAAACTAAAATATCTAAGTAGCAGAAGCCATAGAAGAAGTCAAAGAAGTGGAAGTCGATGAAAAAAGGAAAAAAGTCAATGTAGCATAAGCCATAGAAGAAGTCAAAGAAGTAGAAGTCGATGAAAAAAAATCAAAGTAGCAGAAGCCATAGAAGAAGTCAAAGAAGTAGAAGTCGATGAAAAAAGAAAAAAAAATCTAAGTAGCAGAAGCCATAGAAGACGTCAAATAAATAGAAGTCGATGAAAAAAAAAAAAAAAAAATCTAAGTAGCAGAAACCATAGAAGAAGTCAAATAAGTAGAAGTCGATGAAAAAAAAACAAAAATATCTAAGTAGCAGAAGCCAAAGAAAAGTCAAAGAAGTAGAAGTCGATGATAAAAGGAAAAAAAATCAATGTAGCATAAGCCATAGAAGAAGTTAAAGAAGTAGAAGTCGATGAAAAAAAAACAAAAATATCTAAGTAGCAGAAGCCACAGAAGAAGTCAAAGAAGTAGAAGTCGATGATAAAAGGAAAAAAAATCAATGTAGCATAAGCCATAGAAGAAGTCAAAGAAGTAGAAGTCGATGAAAAAAGGGAAAAATCTAAGTAGCAGAAGCCATAGAAGAAGTCAAAGAAGTAGAAGTCGATGAAAAAAAGAAAAAATCAAAGTAGCAGAAGCCATAGAAGTCAAAGAAGTAGAAGTCGATGAAAAAAAAAAAAAAATCTAAGTAGCAGAAGCCATAGAAGAAGTCAAAGAAGTAGAAGTCGATGAAAAAAAGAAAAAAAAACAGAAATAGCAGAAGCCACAGAAGAAGTCAAAGAAGTAGAAGTCGATGAAAAAAGGAAAAAAATCAATGTAGCATAAGCCATAGAAGAAGTCAAAGAAGTAGAAGTCGATGAAAAAAAAAAAAAAATCTAAGTAGCAGAAGCCAGAGAAGTCAATTAAGTAGAAGTAGATTAAAAAAAACAAAAATATCTAAGTAGCAGAAGCCATAGAAGAAGTCAAATAAGTAGAAGTCGATGAAAAAAAACAAAAATATCTAAGTAGCAGAAGCCATAGAAGTCAAAGAAGTAGAAGTCGATGAAAAAACAAAAATATCTAAGTAGCAGAAGCCATAGAAGTCAAAGAAGTAGAAGTCGATAAAAAAAGGAAAAAAATCAATGTAGCATAAGCCATAGAAGAAGTTAAAGAAGTAGAAGTCGATGAAAAAAGGAAAAAATCTAAGTAGCAGAAGCCATAGAAGAAGTCAAAGAAGTAGAATTCGATGAAAAAAGGAAAAAATTGGAGTAGCTTAAGCCATAGAAGAAGTTAAAGAAGTAGACGTCGATGAAAAAAGGAAAAAATTGGAGTAGCAGAAGCCATAGAAGAAGTCAAAGAAGTAGAAGTCGATGAAAAAAACCCAAAAATATCTAAGTAGCAGAAGCCATAGAAGAAGTCAAAGAAGTAGAAGTCGATGAAAAAAAGAAAAAAAAAATAGAAACAGCAGAAGCCACAGAAGAAGTCAAAGAAGTGGAAGTCGATGAAAAAAGGAAAAAAATCAATGTAGCATAAACCATAGAAGAAGTCAAAGAAGTAGAAGTCGATAAAAAATTGAAAAAATCTAAGTAGCAGAAGCCATAGAAGAAGTCAAAGAAGTAGAAGTCGATGAAAAAAGGAAAAAAATAAGTAGCAGAAGCCATAGAAGAAGTCAAAGAAGTAGAAGTCGATGAAAAAAAGAAAAAATCTAAGTAGCAGAAGCCATAGAAGAAGTCAAAGAAGTAGAAGTCGATGAAAAAAGGAAAAAAATCAATGTAGCATAAGCCATAGAAGAAGTCAAAGAAGTAGAAGTCGATGAAAAAAGGAAAAAATCTAAGTAGCAGAAGCCATAGAAGAAGTCAAAGAAGTAGAAGTCGATGAAAAAAAAACAAAAATATCTAAGTTGCAGAAGCCACAGAAGAAGTCAAAGAAGTAGAAGTCGATGAAAAAAAAATAAAAAATATCTAAGTAGCAGAAGCCACAGAAGAAGTCAAAGAATTAGAAGTCGATGAAAAAAAGAAAAAAAAATCTAAGTAGCAGAAGCCATAGAAGAAGTCAAAGAAGTAGAAGTCGATGAAAAAAGGAAAAAATCTAAGTAGCAGAAGCCATAGAAGAAGTCAAATAAGTAGAAGTCGATGAAAAAAAAACACAAATATCTAAGTAGCAGAAGCCATAGAAGAAGTCAAATAAGTAGAAGTCGATGAAAAAAGGAAAAAACTGGAGTAGCAGAAGCCATAGAAGAAGTCAAATAAGTAGAAGTCGATGAAAAAAAAACAAAAATATCTAAGTAGCAGAAGCCACAGAAGTCGACAAAGAAGTAGAAGTCGATGAAAAAAGGAAAAAAATCAATGTAGCATAAGCCATAGAAGAAGTCAAAGAAGTAGAAGTCGATGAAAAAAAAAAAAAAAATCTAAGTAGCAGAAGCCATAAAAGAAGTCAAAGAAGTAGAAGTCGGTGAAAAAAAGAAAAAAAAATAGAAATAGCAGAAGCCACAGAAGAAGTCAAAGAAGTAGAAGTCGATGAAAAAAGGAAAAAAATCTCTAAGTAGCAGAAGCCATAGAAGAAGTCAAAGAAGTAGAAGTCGATGAAAAAAAAACAAAAATCTCTAAGTAGCAGAAGCCATAGAAGAAGTCAAATAAGTAGAAGTCGATGAAAAAAAAACAAAAATATCTAAGTAGCAGAAGCCACAGAAGAAGTCAAAGAAGTAGAAGTCGTTGAAAAAAGGAAAAAAATCAATGTAGCATAAGCCATAGAAGTCAAAGAAGTAGAAGTCGATGAAAAAAGGAAAAAATCTAAGTAGCAGAAGCCATAGAAGAAGTCAAAGAAGTAGAAGTCGATGAAAAAAGGAAAAAAATCAATGTAGCATAAGCCATAGAAGAAGTTAAAGAAGTAGAAGTCGATGAAAAAAGGAAAAAATCTGAGTAGCAGAAGCCATAGAAGAAGTCAAAGAAGTAGAAGTCGCTGAAAAAAAAAACAAAAATATCTAAGTAGCAGAAGCCACAGAAGTCGTCAAAGAAGTAGAAGTCGATGAAAAAAAGAAAAAAAAATCTAAGTAGCAGAATCCATAGAAGAAGTCAAAGAAATAGAATTCGATGAAAAAAGGAAAAAACTGGAGTAGCAGAAGCCATAGAAGAAGTCAAAGAAGTAGAAGTCGATGAAAAAAAACTAAAATATCTAAGTAGCAGAAGCCATAGAAGAAGTCAAAGAAGTGGAAGTCGATGAAAAAAGGAAAAAAGTCAATGTAGCATAAGCCATAGAAGAAGTCAAAGAAGTAGAAGTCGATGAAAAAAAATCAAAGTAGCAGAAGCCATAGAAGAAGTCAAAGAAGTAGAAGTCGATGAAAAAAGAAAAAAAAATCTAAGTAGCAGAAGCCATAGAAGACGTCAAATAAATAGAAGTCGATGAAAAAAAAAAAAAAATATCTAAGTAGCAGAAACCATAGAAGAAGTCAAATAAGTAGAAGTCGATGAAAAAAAAACAAAAATATCTAAGTAGCAGAAGCCACAGAAGAAGTCAAAGAAGTAGAAGTCGATGATAAAAGGAAAAAAAATCAATGTAGCATAAGCCATAGAAGAAGTTAAAGAAGTAGAAGTCGATGAAAAAAAAAACTAAAATATCTTAGTAGCAGAAGCCATAGAAGAAGTCAAAGAAGTAGAAGTCGATGAAAAAAGGGAAAAATCTAAGTAGCAGAAGCCATAGAAGAAGTCAAAGAAGTAGAAGTCGATGAAAAAAAGAAAAAATCAAAGTAGCAGAAGCCATAGAAGTCAAAGAAGTAGAAGTCGATGAAAAAAAAAAAAAAAATCTAAGTAGCAGAAGCCATAGAAGAAGTCAAAGAAGTAGAAGTCGATGAAAAAAAGAAAAAAAAACAGAAATAGCAGAAGCCACAGAAGAAGTCAAAGAAGTAGAAGTCGATGAAAAAAGGAAAAAAATCAATGTAGCATAAGCCATAGAAGAAGTCAAAGAAGTAGAAGTCGATGAAAAAAAAAAAAAAATCTAAGTAGCAGAAGCCATAGAAGAAGTCAAAGAAGTAGAAGTCGATGAAAAAAAAAAAATCTAAGTAGCAGAAGTTATAGAAGAAGTCAAAGAAGTAGACGTCGATGACAAAAGGAAAAAATTGGAGTAGCAGAAGCCATAGGAGTAAAAGAAGTAGACGTCGATGAAAAAAGGAAAAAATTGAAGTAGCAGAAGCCATAGAAGAAGTCAAAGAAGTAGACGTGGAAGAAAAAAGGCAAAAATTGGAGTAGCAGAAGACATAGAAGAAGTCAAAGAAGTAGAAGTCGATGAAAAAAAAACAAAAATATCTAAGTAGCAGAAGCCACAGAAGAAGTCAAAGAAGAAGAAGTTGATGAAAAAATGAAAAAATCTAAGTAGCAGAAGCCATTAGAAGAAGTCAAAGAAGTAGAAGTCGATGAAAAAAAAAAAAATCTAAGTAGCAGAAGTTATAGAAGAAGTCAAAGAAGTAGAAGTCGATGAAAAAAGGAAAAAATCTAAGTAGCAGAAGCCAAAGAAGAAGTCAAAGAAGTAGACGTCGATGAAAAAAGGCAAAAATTGGAGTAGCAGAAGCCATAGAAGAAGTCAAAGAAGTAGACGTTGATGAAAAAAGGAAAAAATCTAAGTAGCAGAAGCCATAGAAGAAGTCAAAGAAGTAGAAGTCGATGAAAAAAAAACAAAAATATCTAAGTAGCAGAAGCCACAGAAGAAGTCAAAGAAGTAGAAGTTGATGAAAAAAGGAAAAAATCTAAGTAGCAGAAGCCATAGAAGAAGTCAAAGAAGTAGAAGTCGATAAAAAAAAAAAAATCTAAGTAGCAGAAGTTATAGAAGAAGTCAAAGAAGTAGAAGTCGATGAAAAAAGGAAAAAATCTAAGTAGCAGAAGCCAAAGAAGAAGTCAAAGAAGTAGACGTCGATGAAAAAAGGCAAAAATTGGAGTAGCAGAAGACATAGAAGAAGTCAAAGAAGTAGACGTCGATAAAAAAAGGAAAAAATTGAAGTAGCAGAAGCCATAGAAGAAGTCAAAGAAGTAGACGTTGATGAAAAAAGGAAAAACTTGGACTAGCAGAAGCCACAGAAGAAGTCAAAGAAGTAGAAGTTGATGAAAAAAGGAAAAAATCTAAGTAGTAGAAGACACAGAAGAAGTCAAAGAAGTAGACGTTGATAAAAAAAGGAAAAAATTGGAGTAGCAGAAGTTATAGAAGAAGTCAAAGAAGTACAAGTCGATGAAAAAAGGAAAAAATCTAAGTAGCAGAAGCCATAGAAGAAGTCAAAGAAGTAGACGTCGATGAAAAAAGGAAAAAATTGGAGTAACAGAAGCCATAGTAGAAGTCAAAGAAGTAGAAGTCGATGAAAAAAGGAAAAAATCTAAGTAGCAGAAGCCATAGAAGAAGTCAAAGAAGTAGAAGTCGATGAAAAAAGGAAAAAATCTAAGTAGTAGAAGCCATAGAAGAAGTCAAAGAAGTAGAAGTCGATGAAAAAAGGAAAAAATCTAAGTAGCAGAATCCATAGAAGAAGTCAAAAAAGTAGAAGTCGATGAAAAAAGGAAAAAATCTAAGTAGCAGAAGCTACAGAAGAAGTCAAAGTAGAAGTCGATGAAAAAAAAAAAATTCTAAGTAGCAGAAGTTATAGAAGAAGTCAAAGAAGTAGAAGTCGATGAAAAAAGGAAAAAATCTAAGTAGCAGAAGCCATAGAAGAAGTCAAAGAAGTAGACGTCGATGACAAAAGGAAAAAATTGGAGTAGCAGAAGACATAGAAGAAGTCAAAGAAGTAGACGTCAATAAAAAAAAAGGAAAAAATCTAAGTAGCAGAAGCCATAGAAGAAGTCAAAGAAGTAGACGTCGATGAAAAAAGGCAAAAATTGGAGTAGCAGAAGACATAGAAGAAGTCAAAGAAGTAGACGTCAATAAAAAAAAAGGAAAAAATCTAAGTAGCAGAAGCCATAGAAGAAGTCAAAGAAGTAGACGTCGATGAAAAAAGGCAAAAATTGGAGTAGCAGAAGCCATAGAAGAAGTCAAAGAAGTAGACGTCGATAACAAAAGGAAAAAATTGGAGTAGCAGAAGCCATAGAAGTCAAAGAAGTAGACGTCGATGAAAAAAGGAAAAAATTGAAGTAGCAGAAGCCATAGAAGAAGTCAAAGAAGTAGACGTCGATGAAAAAAGGAAAAAATCGAAGTAGCAGAAGCCATAGAAGAAGTCAAAGAAGTAGAAGTCGATGAAAAAAAACCAAAAATATCTAAGTAGTAGAAGACACAGAGGAAGTCAAAGAAGTAGACGTCGATAAAAAAAGGAAAAAATTGGAGTAGCAGAAGACATAGAAGAAGTCAAAGAAGTAGAAGTCGATGAAAAAAGGAAAAAATCTAAGTAGTAGAAGACACAGAAGAAGTCAAAGAAGTAGACGTCGCTGAAAAAAAAACAAAAATATCTAAGTAACAGAAGCCACAGAAGAAGTCAAAGTAGAAGTCGATGAAAAAAAAAAAATTCTAAGTAGCAGAAGTTATAGAAGAAGTCAAAGAAGTAGAAGTCGATGAAAAAAGGAAAAAATCTAAGTAGCAGAAGCCATAGAAGAAGTCAAAGAAGTAGACGTCGATGACAAAAGGAAAAAATTGGAGTAGCAGAAGCCATAGGAGTAAAAGAAGTAGACGTTGATGAAAAAAGGCAAAAATTGGAGTAGCAGAAGACATAGAAGAAGTCAAAGAAGTAGACGTCGATAAAAAAAGGAAAAAATCTAAGTAGCAGAAGCCATAGAAGAAGTCAAAGAAGTAGACGTCGATGAAAAAAGGCAAAAATTGGAGTAGCAGAAGACATAGAAGAAGTCAAAGAAGTAGACGTCAATAAAAAAAAGGAAAAAATCTAAGTAGCAGAAGCCATAGAAGAAGTCAAAGAAGTAGAAGTCGATGAAAAAAAAACAAAAATATCTAAGTAGCAGAAGCCATAGAAGAAGTCAAAGAAGTAGACGTCGATGAAAAAAGGCAAAAATTGGAGTAGCAGAAGACATAGAAGAAGTCAAAGAAGTAGAAGTCGATGAAAAAAAAAAAAAATCTAAGTAGCAGAAGTTATAGAAGAAGTCAAAGAAGTAGAAGTCGATGAAAAAAGGAAAAAATCTAAGTAGCAGAAGCCATAGAAGAAGTCAAAGAAGTAGACGTCGATGACAAAAGGAAAAAATTGGAGTAGCAGAAGCCATAGAAGTCAAAGAAGTAGACGTCGATGAAAAAAGGAAAAAATTGAAGTAGCAGAAGCCATAGAAGAAGTCAAAGAAGTAGACGTCGATGAAAAAAGGAAAAAATCTAAGTAGCAGAAGCCATAGAAGAAGTCAAAGAAGTAGAAGTCGATGAAAAAAACCCAAAAATATCTAAGTAGTAGAAGACACAGAAGAAGTCAAAGAAGTAGACGTCGATAAAAAAAGGAAAAAATTGGAGTAGCAGAAGACATAGAAGAAGTCAAAGAAGTAGAAGTCGATGAAAAAAGGAAAAAATTGGAGTAACAGAAGCCATAGAAGAAGTCAAAGAAGTAGAAGTCGATGAAAAAAGGAAAAAATCTAAGTAGCAGAAGCCATAGAAAAAGTCAAAGAAGTAGAAGTCGATGAAAAAAAAAAAAAAATATCTAAGTAACAGAAGCCACAGAAGAAGTCAAAGAAGTAGAAGTTGATGAAAAAAGGAAAAAATCTAAGTAGTAGAAGACACAGAAGAAGTCAAAGAAGTAGACGTCGATAAAAAAAGGAAAAAATTGGAGTAGCAGAAGACATAGAAGAAGTCAAAGAAGTAGAAGTCGATGAAAAAAGGAAAAAATTGGAGTAACAGAAGCCATAGAAGAAGTCAAAGTAGTAGAAGTCGATGAAAAAAGGAAAAAATCTAAGTAGCAGAAGCCATAGAAAAAGTCAAAGAAGTAGAAGTCGATGAAAAAAAAAACAAAAATATCTAAGTAACAGAAGCCACAGAAGAAGTCAAAGAAGTAGAAGTCGATGAAAAAAGGAAAAAATCTAAGTAGCAGAAGCCATAGAAGAAGTCAAAGAAGTAGACGTCGATGACAAAAGGAAAAAATTGGAGTAGCAGAAGCCATAGAAGTCAAAGAAGTAGACGTCGATGACAAAAGGAAAAAATTGGAGTAGCAGAAGCCATAGAAGTCAAAGAAGTAGAAGTCGATGAAAAAAAAAAAAATCTAAGTAGCAGAAGTTATAGAAGAAGTCAAAGAAGTAGAAGTCGATGAAAAAAAAAAAATCTAAGTAGCAGAAGTTATAGAAGAAGTCAAAGAAGTAGAAGTCGATGAAAAAAAAACAAAAATATCTAAGTAGCAGAAGCCACAGAAGAAGTCAAAGAAGTAGAAGTTGATGAAAAAAGGAAAAAATCTAAGTAGTAGAAGACACAGAAGAAGTCAAAGAAGTAGACGTCGATAAAAAAAGGAAAAAATTGGAGTAGCAGAAGACATAGAAGAAGTCAAAGAAGTACAAGTCGATTAAAAAAAAAAAAAAATATCTAAGTAGCAGAAGCCATAGAAGAAGTCAAAGAAGTAGAAGTCGATGAAAAAAGGAAAAAAGCTAAGTAGCAGAAGCCATAGAAGAAGTCAAAGAAGTAGAAGTCGATGAAAAAAGGAAAAAATCTAAGTAGCAGAAGCCATAGAAGATGTCAAAGAAGTAGACGTTGATGAAAAAAGGAAAAAATTGGAGTAACAGAAGCCATAGAAGAAGTCAAAGAAGTAGAAGTCGATGAAAAAAGGAAAAAATCTAAGTAGCAGAAGCCATAGAAGAAGTCAAAGAAGTAGAAGTCGATGAAAAAAGAAAAAATCTAAGTAGTAGAAGCCATAGAAGAAGTCAAAGAAGTAGAAGTCGATGAAAAAAGGAAAAAATCTAAGTAGCAGAAGCCATAGAAGAAGTCAAAGAAGTAGAAGTCGATGAGAAAAAGAAAAAAAAATCTATGTAGCAAAAGCCATAGAAGAAGACAAAGAAGTAGAAGTCGATGAAAAAAAAACAAAAATATCTAAGTAGCAGAAGCCACAGAAGAAGTCAAAGAAGTAGACGTCGATGAAAAAAGGCAAAAATTGGAGTAGCAGAAGACATAGAAGAAGTCAAAGAAGTAGACGTCGATAAAAAAAGGAAAAAATTGAAGTAGTAGAAGCCATAGAAGAAGTCAAAGAAGTAGACGTTGATGAAAAAAGGAAAAACTTGGACTAGCAGAAGCCATAGAAGGAGTCAGAAGTTATAGAAGAAGGAGTAGCAGAAGACATAGAAGAAGTCAAAGAAGTAGACGTCGATAAAAAAAGGAAAAAATTGAAGTAGTAGAAGCCATAGAAGAAGTCAAAGAAGTAGACGTTGATGAAAAAAGGAAAAACTTGGACTAGCAGAAGCCATAGAAGGAGTCAGAAGTTATAGAAGAAGTCAAAGAAGTAGAAGTCGATGAAAAAAGGAAAAAATCTAAGTAGCAGAAGCCAAAGAAGAAGTCAAAGAAGTAGACGTCGATGAAAAAAGGCAAAAATTGGAGTAGCAGAAGACATAGAAGAAGTCAAAGAAGTAGACGTCGATGAAAAAAGGAAAAACTTGGACTAGCAGAAGCCATAGAAGAAGTCAAAGAAGTAGAAGTCGATGAAAAAAAAACAAAAATATCTAAGTAGCAGAAGCCACAGAAGAAGTCAAAGAAGTAGAAGTTGATGAAAAAAGGAAAAAATCTAAGTAGTAGAAGACACAGAAGAAGTCAAAGAAGTAGACGTCGATAAAAAAAGGAAAAAATTGGAGTAGCAGAAGACATAGAAGAAGTCAAAGAAGTACAAGTCGATTAAAAAAAAAAAAAAATATCTAAGTAGCAGAAGCCATAGAAGAAGTCAAAGAAGAAGTCGATGAAAAAAGGAAAAAAGCTAAGTAGCAGAAGCCATAGAAGAAGTCAAAGAAGTAGAAGTCGATGAAAAAAGGAAAAAATCTAAGTAGCAGAAGCCATAGAAGATGTCAAAGAAGTAGACGTTGATGAAAAAAGGAAAAAATTGGAGTAACAGAAGCCATAGAAGAAGTCAAAGAAGTAGAAGTCGATGAAAAAAGGAAAAAATCTATATAGCAGAAGCCATAGAAGAAGTCAAAGAAGTAGAAGTCGATGAAAAAAGAAAAAATCTAAGTAGTAGAAGCCATAGAAGAAGTCAAAGAAGTAGAAGTCGATGAAAAAAGGAAAAAATCTAAGTAGCAGAAGCCATAGAAGAAGTCAAAGAAGTAGAAGTCGATGAGAAAAAGAAAAAAAAATCTATGTAGCAAAAGCCATAGAAGAAGACAAAGAAGTAGAAGTCGATGAAAAAAAAACAAAAATATCTAAGTAGCAGAAGCCACAGAAGAAGTCAAAGAAGTAGAAGTCGATGAAAAAAAAAAAATCTAAGTAGCAGAAGTTATAGAAGAAGTCAAAGAAGTAGAAGTCGATGAAAAAAGGAAAAAATCTAAGTAGCAGAAGCCAAAGAAGAAGTCAAAGAAGTAGACGTCGATGAAAAAAGGCAAAAATTGGAGTAGCAGAAGACATAGAAGAAGTCAAAGAAGTAGACGTCGATAAAAAAAGGAAAAAATTGAAGTAGTAGAAGCCATAGAAGAAGTCAAAGAAGTAGACGTTGATGAAAAAAGGAAAAACTTGGACTAGCAGAAGCCATAGAAGGAGTCAGAAGTTATAGAAGAAGGAGTAGCAGAAGACATAGAAGAAGTCAAAGAAGTAGACGTCGATAAAAAAAGGAAAAAATTGAAGTAGTAGAAGCCATAGAAGAAGTCAAAGAAGTAGACGTTGATGAAAAAAGGAAAAACTTGGACTAGCAGAAGCCATAGAAGGAGTCAGAAGTTATAGAAGAAGTCAAAGAAGTAGAAGTCGATGAAAAAAGGAAAAAATCTAAGTAGCAGAAGCCAAAGAAGAAGTCAAAGAAGTAGACGTCGATGAAAAAAGGCAAAAATTGGAGTAGCAGAAGACATAGAAGAAGTCAAAGAAGTAGACGTCGATGAAAAAAGGAAAAACTTGGACTAGCAGAAGCCATAGAAGAAGTCAAAGAAGTAGAAGTCGATGAAAAAAAAACAAAAATATCTAAGTAGCAGAAGCCACAGAAGAAGTCAAAGAAGTAGAAGTTGATGAAAAAAGGAAAAAATCTAAGTAGTAGAAGACACAGAAGAAGTCAAAGAAGTAGACGTCGATAAAAAAAGGAAAAAATTGGAGTAGCAGAAGACATAGAAGAAGTCAAAGAAGTACAAGTCGATTAAAAAAAAAAAAATATCTAAGTAGCAGAAGCCATCGAAGAAGTCAAAGAAGTAGAAGTCGATGAAAAAAGGAAAAAAGCTAAGTAGCAGAAGCCATAGAAGAAGTCAAAGAAGTAGAAGTCGATGAAAAAAGGAAAAAATCTAAGTAGCAGAAGCCATAGAAGATGTCAAAGAAGTAGACGTTGATGAAAAAAGGAAAAAATTGGAGTAACAGAAGCCATAGAAGTCAAAGAAGTAGAAGTCGATGAAAAAAGGAAAAAATCTAAGTAGCAGAAGCCATAGAAGAAGTCAAAGAAGTAGAAGTCGATGAAAAAAGGAAAAAATCTAAGTAGCAGAAGCCATAGAAGAAGTCAAAGAAGTAGAAGTCGATGAAAAAAGAAAAAATCTAAGTAGTAGAAGCCATAGAAGAAGTCAAAGAAGTAGAAGTCGATGAAAAAAGGAAAAAATCTAAGTAGCAGAAGCCATAGAAGAAGTCAAAGAAGTAGAAGTCGATGAGAAAAAGAAAAAAAAATCTATGTAGCAAAAGCCATAGAAGAAGACAAAGAAGTAGAAGTCGATGAAAAAAAAACAAAAATATCTAAGTAGCAGAAGCCACAGAAGAAGTCAAAGAAGTAGAAGTCGATGAAAAAAAAAAAATCTAAGTAGCAGAAGTTATAGAAGAAGTCAAAGAAGTAGAAGTCGATGAAAAAAGGAAAAAATCTAAGTAGCAGAAGCCAAAGAAGAAGTCAAAGAAGTAGACGTCGATAAAAAAAAGGCAAAAATTGGAGTAGCAGAAGACATAGAAGAAGTCAAAGAAGTAGACGTCGATTAAAAAAGGAAAAAATTGAAGTAGTAGAAGCCATAGAAGAAGTCAAAGAAGTAGACGTTGATGAAAAAAGGAAAAACTTGGACTAGCAGAAGCCATAGAAGGAGTCAGAAGTTATAGAAGAAGGAGTAGCAGAAGACATAGAAGAAGTCAAAGAAGTAGACGTCGATAAAAAAAGGAAAAAATTGAAGTAGTAGAAGCCATAGAAGAAGTCAAAGAAGTAGACGTTGATGAAAAAAGGAAAAACTTGGACTAGCAGAAGCCATAGAAGGAGTCAGAAGTTATAGAAGAAGTCAAAGAAGTAGAAGTCGATGAAAAAAGGAAAAAATCTAAGTAGCAGAAGCCAAAGAAGAAGTCAAAGAAGTAGACGTCGATGAAAAAAAAAAAAAATATCTAAGTAGCAGAAGCCATAGAAGAAGTCAAAGAAGTAGAAGTCGATGAAAAAAGGAAAAAAGCTAAGTAGCAGAAGCCATAGAAGAAGTCAAAGAAGTAGAAGTCGATGAAAAAAGGAAAAAATCTAAGTAGCAGAAGCCATAGAAGATGTCAAAGAAGTAGACGTTGATGAAAAAAGGAAAAAATTGGAGTAACAGAAGCCATAGAAGAAGTCAAAGAAGTAGAAGTCGATGAAAAAAGGAAAAAATCTAAGTAGCAGAAGCCATAGAAGAAGTCAAAGAAGTAGAAGTCGATGAAAAAAGAAAAAATCTAAGTAGTAGAAGCCATAGAAGAAGTCAAAGAAGTAGAAGTCGATGAAAAAAGGAAAAAATCTAAGTAGCAGAAGCCATAGAAGAAGTCAAAGAAGTAGAAGTCGATGAGAAAAAGAAAAAAAAATCTATGTAGCAAAAGCCATAGAAGAAGACAAAGAAGTAGAAGTCGATGAAAAAAAAACAAAAATATCTAAGTAGCAGAAGCCACAGAAGAAGTCAAAGAAGTAGAAGTCGATGAAAAAAAAAAAATCTAAGTAGCAGAAGTTATAGAAGAAGTCAAAGAAGTAGAAGTCGATGAAAAAAGGAAAAAATCTAAGTAGCAGAAGCCAAAGAAGAAGTCAAAGAAGTAGACGTCGATAAAAAAAAGGCAAAAATTGGAGTAGCAGAAGACATAGAAGAAGTCAAAGAAGTAGACGTCGATAAAAAAAGGAAAAAATTGAAGTAGTAGAAGCCATAGAAGAAGTCAAAGAAGTAGACGTTGATGAAAAAAGGAAAAACTTGGACTAGCAGAAGCCATAGAAGGAGTCAGAAGTTATAGAAGAAGGAGTAGCAGAAGACATAGAAGAAGTCAAAGAAGTAGACGTCGATAAAAAAAGGAAAAAATTGAAGTAGTAGAAGCCATAGAAGAAGTCAAAGAAGTAGACGTTGATGAAAAAAGGAAAAACTTGGACTAGCAGAAGCCATAGAAGGAGTCAGAAGTTATAGAAGAAGTCAAAGAAGTAGAAGTCGATGAAAAAAGGAAAAAATCTAAGTAGCAGAAGCCAAAGAAGAAGTCAAAGAAGTAGACGTCGATGAAAAAAGGCAAAAATTGGAGTAGCAGAAGACATAGAAGAAGTCAAAGAAGTAGACGTCGATAAAAAAAGGAAAAAATTGAAGTAGTAGAAGCCATAGAAGAAGTCAAAAAAGTAGAAGTCGATGAAAAAAGGAAAAAATATAAGTAGCAGAAGCTACAGAAGAAGTCAAAGTAGAAGTCGATGAAAAAAGGAAAAAATCTAAGTAGTAGAAGACACAGAAGAAGTCAAAGAAGTAGACGTCGATAAAAAAAGGAAAAAATTGGAGTAGCAGAAGACATAGAAGAAGTCAAAGAAGTACAAGTCGATTAAAAAAAAAAAAAAAATCTAAGTAGCAGAAGCCATAGAAGAAGTCAAAGAAGTAGAAGTCGATGAAAAAAGGAAAAAAGCTAAGTAGCAGAAGCCATAGAAGAAGTCAAAGAAGTAGAAGTCGATGAAAAAAGGAAAAAATCTAAGTAGCAGAAGCCATAGAAGATGTCAAAGAAGTAGACGTTGATGAAAAAAGGAAAAAATTGGAGTAACAGAAGCCATAGAAGAAGTCAAAGAAGTAGAAGTCGATGAAAAAAGGAAAAAATCTAAGTAGCAGAAGCCATAGAAGAAGTCAAAGAAGTAGAAGTCGATGAAAAAAGAAAAAATCTAAGTAGTAGAAGCCATAGAAGAAGTCAAAGAAGTAGAAGTCGATGAAAAAAGGAAAAAATCTAAGTAGCAGAAGCCATAGAAGAAGTCAAAGAAGTAGAAGTCGATGAGAAAAAGAAAAAAAAATCTATGTAGCAAAAGCCATAGAAGAAGACAAAGAAGTAGAAGTCGATGAAAAAAAAACAAAAATATCTAAGTAGCAGAAGCCACAAAAGAAGTCAAAGAAGTAGAAGTCGATGAAAAAAAAAAAATCTAAGTAGCAGAAGTTATAGAAGAAGTCAAAGAAGTAGAAGTCGATGAAAAAAGGAAAAAATCTAAGTAGCAGAAGCCAAAGAAGAAGTCAAAGAAGTAGACGTCGATAAAAAAAAGGCAAAAATTGGAGTAGCAGAAGACATAGAAGAAGTCAAAGAAGTAGACGTCGATAAAAAAAGGAAAAAATTGAAGTAGTAGAAGCCATAGAAGAAGTCAAAGAAGTAGACGTTGATGAAAAAAGGAAAAACTTGGACTAGCAGAAGCCATAGAAGGAGTCAGAAGTTATAGAAGAAGGAGTAGCAGAAGACATAGAAGAAGTCAAAGAAGTAGACGTCGATAAAAAAAGGAAAAAATTGAAGTAGTAGAAGCCATAGAAGAAGTCAAAGAAGTAGACGTTGATGAAAAAAGGAAAAACTTGGACTAGCAGAAGCCATAGAAGGAGTCAGAAGTTATAGAAGAAGTCAAAGAAGTTGAAGTCGATGAAAAAAGGAAAAAATCTAAGTAGCAGAAGCCAAAGAAGAAGTCAAAGAAGTAGACGTCGATGAAAAAAGGCAAAAATTGGAGTAGCAGAAGACATAGAAGAAGTCAAAGAAGTAGACGTCGATAAAAAAAGGAAAAAATTGAAGTAGTAGAAGCCATAGAAGAAGTCAAAAAAGTAGAAGTCGATGAAAAAAGGAAAAAATATAAGTAGCAGAAGCTACAGAAGAAGTCAAAGTAGAAGTCGATGAAAAAAGGAAAAAATCTAAGTAGTAGAAGACACAGAAGAAGTCAAAGAAGTAGACGTCGATAAAAAAAGGAAAAAATTGGAGTAGCAGAAGACATAGAAGAAGTCAAAGAAGTACAAGTCGATTAAAAAAAAAAAAAAAATCTAAGTAGCAGAAGCCATAGAAGAAGTCAAAGAAGTAGAAGTCGATGAAAAAAGGAAAAAAGCTAAGTAGCAGAAGCCATAGAAGAAGTCAAAGAAGTAGAAGTCGATGAAAAAAGGAAAAAATCTAAGTAGCAGAAGCCATAGAAGATGTCAAAGAAGTAGACGTTGATGAAAAAAGGAAAAAATTGGAGTAACAGAAGCCATAGAAGAAGTCAAAGAAGTAGAAGTCGATGAAAAAAGGAAAAAATCTAAGTAGCAGAAGCCATAGAAGAAGTCAAAGAAGTAGAAGTCGATGAAAAAAGAAAAAATCTAAGTAGTAGAAGCCATAGAAGAAGTCAAAGAAGTAGAAGTCGATGAAAAAAGGAAAAAATCTAAGTAGCAGAAGCCATAGAAGAAGTCAAAGAAGTAGAAGTCGATGAGAAAAAGAAAAAAAAATCTATGTAGCAAAAGCCATAGAAGAAGACAAAGAAGTAGAAGTCGATGAAAAAAAAACAAAAATATCTAAGTAGCAGAAGCCACAGAAGAAGTCAAAGAAGTAGAAGTCGATGAAAAAAAAAAAATCTAAGTAGCAGAAGTTATAGAAGAAGTCAAAGAAGTAGAAGTCGATGAAAAAAGGAAAAAATCTAAGTAGCAGAAGCCAAAGAAGAAGTCAAAGAAGTAGACGTCGATTAAAAAAAGGCAAAAATTGGAGTAGCAGAAGACATAGAAGAAGTCAAAGAAGTAGACGTCGATAAAAAAAGGAAAAAATTGAAGTAGTAGAAGCCATAGAAGAAGTCAAAGAAGTAGACGTTGATGAAAAAAGGAAAAACTTGGACTAGCAGAAGCCATAGAAGGAGTCAGAAGTTATAGAAGAAGGAGTAGCAGAAGACATAGAAGAAGTCAAAGAAGTAGACGTCGATAAAAAAAGGAAAAAATTGAAGTAGTAGAAGCCATAGAAGAAGTCAAAGAAGTAGACGTTGATGAAAAAAGGAAAAACTTGGACTAGCAGAAGCCATAGAAGGAGTCAGAAGTTATAGAAGAAGTCAAAGAAGTAGAAGTCGATGAAAAAAGGAAAAAATCTAAGTAGCAGAAGCCAAAGAAGAAGTCAAAGAAGTAGACGTCGATGAAAAAAGGCAAAAATTGGAGTAGCAGAAGACATAGAAGAAGTCAAAGAAGTAGACGTCGATAAAAAAAGGAAAAAATTGAAGTAGTAGAAGCCATAGAAGAAGTCAAAAAAGTAGAAGTCGATGAAAAAAGGAAAAAATATAAGTAGCAGAAGCTACAGAAGAAGTCAAAGTAGAAGTCGATGAAAAAAGGAAAAAATCTAAGTAGTAGAAGACACAGAAGAAGTCAAAGAAGTAGACGTCGATAAAAAAAGGAAAAAATTGGAGTAGCAGAAGACATAGAAGAAGTCAAAGAAGTACAAGTCGATTAAAAAAAAAAAAAAAATCTAAGTAGCAGAAGCCATAGAAGAAGTCAAAGAAGTAGAAGTCGATGAAAAAAGGAAAAAAGCTAAGTAGCAGAAGCCATAGAAGAAGTCAAAGAAGTAGAAGTCGATGAAAAAAGGAAAAAATCTAAGTAGCAGAAGCCATAGAAGATGTCAAAGAAGTAGACGTTGATGAAAAAAGGAAAAAATTGGAGTAACAGAAGCCATAGAAGAAGTCAAAGAAGTAGAAGTCGATGAAAAAAGGAAAAAATCTAAGTAGCAGAAGCCATAGAAGAAGTCAAAGAAGTAGAAGTCGATGAAAAAAGAAAAAATCTAAGTAGTAGAAGCCATAGAAGAAGTCAAAGAAGTAGAAGTCGATGAAAAAAGGAAAAAATCTAAGTAGCAGAAGCCATAGAAGAAGTCAAAGAAGTAGAAGTCGATGAGAAAAAGAAAAAAAAATCTAAGTAGCAGAAGCCACAAAAGAAGTCAAAGAAGTAGAAGTCGATGAAAAAAAAAAAATCTAAGTAGCAGAAGTTATAGAAGAAGTCAAAGAAGTAGAAGTCGATGAAAAAAGGAAAAAATCTAAGTAGCAGAAGCCAAAGAAGAAGTCAAAGAAGTAGACGTCGATAAAAAAAAGGCAAAAATTGGAGTAGCAGAAGACATAGAAGAAGTCAAAGAAGTAGACGTCGATAAAAAAAGGAAAAAATTGAAGTAGTAGAAGCCATAGAAGAAGTCAAAGAAGTAGACGTTGATGAAAAAAGGAAAAACTTGGACTAGCAGAAGCCATAGAAGGAGTCAGAAGTTATAGAAGAAGGAGTAGCAGAAGACATAGAAGAAGTCAAAGAAGTAGACGTCGATAAAAAAAGGAAAAAATTGAAGTAGTAGAAGCCATAGAAGAAGTCAAAGAAGTAGACGTTGATGAAAAAAGGAAAAACTTGGACTAGCAGAAGCCATAGAAGGAGTCAGAAGTTATAGAAGAAGTCAAAGAAGTTGAAGTCGATGAAAAAAGGAAAAAATCTAAGTAGCAGAAGCCAAAGAAGAAGTCAAAGAAGTAGACGTCGATGAAAAAAGGCAAAAATTGGAGTAGCAGAAGACATAGAAGAAGTCAAAGAAGTAGACGTCGATAAAAAAAGGAAAAAATTGAAGTAGTAGAAGCCATAGAAGAAGTCAAAAAAGTAGAAGTCGATGAAAAAAGGAAAAAATATAAGTAGCAGAAGCTACAGAAGAAGTCAAAGTAGAAGTCGATGAAAAAAAAAAAAATTCTAAGTAGCAGAAGTTATAGAAGAAGTCAAAGAAGTAGAAGTCGATGAAAAAAGGAAAAAATCTAAGTAGCAGAAGCCATAGAAGAAGTCAAAGAAGTAGACGTCGATGACAAAAGGAAAAAATTGGAGTAGCAGAAGCCATAGGAGTAAAAGAAGTAGACGTCGATGAAAAAAGGCAAAAATTGGAGTAGCAGAAGACATAGAAGAAGTCAAAGAAGTAGACGTCAATAAAAAAAAAGGAAAAAATCTAAGTAGCAGAAGCCATAGAAGAAGTCAAAGAAGTAGAAGTCGATGAAAAAAAAACAAAAATATCTAAGTAGCAGAAGCCATAGAAGAAGTCAAAGAAGTAGACGTCGATGAAAAAAGGCAAAAATTGGAGTAGCAGAAGACATAGAAGAAGTCAAAGAAGTAGAAGTCGATGAAAAAAAAAAAAATCTAAGTAGCAGAAGTTATAGAAGAAGTCAAAGAAGTAGAAGTCGATGAAAAAAGGAAAAAATCTAAGTAGCAGAAGCCATAGAAGAAGTCAAAGAAGTAGACGTCGATGACAAAAGGAAAAAATTGGAGTAGCAGAAGCCATAGAAGTCAAAGAAGTAGACGTCGATGAAAAAAGGAAAAAATTGAAGTAGCAGAAGCCATAGAAGAAGTCAAAGAAGTAGACGTCGATGAAAAAAGGAAAAAATCGAAGTAGCAGAAGCCATAGAAGAAGTCAAAGAAGTCGATGAAAAAAAAACAAAAATATCTAAGTAGTAGAAGACACAGAAGAAGTCAAAGAAGTAGACGTCGATAAAAAAAGGAAAAAATTGGAGTAGCAGAAGACATAGAAGAAGTCAAAGAAGTAGAAGTCGATGAAAAAAGGAAAAAATTGGAGTAACAGAAGCCATAGAAGAAGTCAAAGAAGTAGAAGTCGATGAAAAAAGGAAAAAATCTAAGTAGCAGAAGCCATAGAAAAAGTCAAAGAAGTAGAAGTCGATGAAAAAAAAACAAAAATATCTAAGTAACAGAAGCCACAGAAGAGGTCAAAGAAGTAGAAGTCGATGAAAAAAAGAAAAATAAATCTAAGTAGCAGAAGCCATAGAAGAAGTCAAAGAAGTAGAAGTCAATGAAAAAAGGAAAAAATCTAAGTAGCAGAAGCCATAGAAGAAGTCAAAGAAGTAGAAGTCGATGAAAAAAGGAAAAAATCTAAATAGCAGAAGCCATAGAAAAAGTCAAAGAAGTAGAAGTGGATGAAAAAAAAAAAAAAATATCTAAGTAGCAGAAGCCACAGAAGAAGTCAAAGAAGTAGACGTCGATGACAAAAGGAAAAAATTGGAGTAGCAGAAGCCATAGAGGAAGTTAAAGAAGTAGACGTCGATGAAAAAAGGAAAAAAATCGAAGTAGCAGAAACCATAGAAGAAGTCAAAGAAGTAGAAGTCGATGAAAAAAAAACAAAAATATCTAAGTAGCAGAAGCCACAGAAGAAGTCAAAGAAGTAGAAGTTGATGAAAAAAGGAAAAAATTGGAGTAGCAGAAGACATAGAAGAAGTCAAAGAAGTACAAGTCGATTAAAAAAATAAATAAATATATAAGTAGCAGAAGCCATAGAAGAAGTCAAAGAAGTAGACGTCGATGAAAAAAGGAAAAAATTGGAGTAGCAGAAGACATAGAAGAAGTCAAAGAAGTAGACGTCGATAAAAAAAGGAAAAAATCTAAGTAGCAGAAGCCATAGAAGAAGTCAAAGAAGTAGAAGTCGATGAAAAAAAAACAAAAATATCTAAGTAGCAGAAGCCACAGAAGAAGTCAAAGAAGTAGAAGTTGATGAAAAAAGGAAAAAATCTAAGTAGCAGAAGCCATAGAAGAAGTCAAAGAAGTAGACGTCGATGAAAAAAGGAAGAAATTGGAGTAGCAGAAGCCATAGAAGAAGTTAAAGAAGTAGACGTTGATGAAAAAAGGAAAAAATCTAAGTAGCAGAAGCCATAGAAGAAGTCAAAGAAGTAGAAGTCGATGAAAAAAAAACAAAAATATCTAAGTAGCAGAAGCCATAGAAGAAGTCAAAGAAGTAGAAGTCGATGAAAAAAAAAAAATCTAAGTAGCAGAAGTTATAGAAGAAGTCAAAGAAGTAGAAGTCGATGAAAAAAGGAAAAAATCTAAGTAGCAGAAGACATAGAAGAAGTCAAAGAAGTAGAAGTCGATGAAAAAAAAAAAATCTAAGTAGCAGAAGTTATAGAAGAAGTCAAAGAAGTAGACGTCGATGACAAAAGGAAAAAATTGGAGTAGCAGAAGCCATAGGAGTAAAAGAAGTAGACGTCGATGAAAAAAGGAAAAAATTGAAGTAGCAGAAGCCATAGAAGAAGTCAAAGAAGTAGACGTGGAAGAAAAAAGGCAAAAATTGGAGTAGCAGAAGACATAGAAGAAGTCAAAGAAGTAGAAGTCGATGAAAAAAAAACAAAAATATCTAAGTAGCAGAAGCCACAGAAGAAGTCAAAGAAGAAGAAGTTGATGAAAAAATGAAAAAATCTAAGTAGCAGAAGCCATTAGAAGAAGTCAAAGAAGTAGAAGTCGATGAAAAAAAAAAAAATCTAAGTAGCAGAAGTTATAGAAGAAGTCAAAGAAGTAGAAGTCGATGAAAAAAGGAAAAAATTGGAGTAGCAGAAGACATAGAAGAAGTCAAAGAAGTAGACGTCGATGACAAAAGGAAAAAATTGGAGTAGCAGAAGCCATAGGAGTAAAAGAAGTAGACGTCGATGAAAAAAGGCAAAAATTGGAGTAGCAGAAGACATAGAAGAAGTCAAAGAAGTAGACGTCAATAAAAAAAAAGGAAAAAATCTAAGTAGCAGAAGCCATAGAAGAAGTCAAAGAAGTAGAAGTCGATGAAAAAAAAACAAAAATATCTAAGTAGCAGAAGCCATAGAAGAAGTCAAAGAAGTAGACGTCGATGAAAAAAGGCAAAAATTGGAGTAGCAGAAGACATAGAAGAAGTCAAAGAAGTAGAAGTCGATGAAAAAAAAAAAAATCTAAGTAGCAGAAGTTATAGAAGAAGTCAAAGAAGTAGAAGTCGATGAAAAAAGGAAAAAATCTAAGTAGCAGAAGCCATAGAAGAAGTCAAAGAAGTAGACGTCGATGACAAAAGGAAAAAATTGGAGTAGCAGAAGCCATAGAAGTCAAAGAAGTAGACGTCGATGAAAAAAGGAAAAAATTGAAGTAGCAGAAGCCATAGAAGAAGTCAAAGAAGTAGACGTCGATGAAAAAAGGAAAAAATCGAAGTAGCAGAAGCCATAGAAGAAGTCAAAGAAGTCGATGAAAAAAAAACAAAAATATCTAAGTAGTAGAAGACACAGAAGAAGTCAAAGAAGTAGACGTCGATAAAAAAAGGAAAAAATTGGAGTAGCAGAAGACATAGAAGAAGTCAAAGAAGTAGAAGTCGATGAAAAAAGGAAAAAATTGGAGTAACAGAAGCCATAGAAGAAGTCAAAGAAGTAGAAGTCGATGAAAAAAGGAAAAAATCTAAGTAGCAGAAGCCATAGAAAAAGTCAAAGAAGTAGAAGTCGATGAAAAAAAAACAAAAATATCTAAGTAACAGAAGCCACAGAAGAGGTCAAAGAAGTAGAAGTCGATGAAAAAAAGAAAAATAAATCTAAGTAGCAGAAGCCATAGAAGAAGTCAAAGAAGTAGAAGTCAATGAAAAAAGGAAAAAATCTAAGTAGCAGAAGCCATAGAAGAAGTCAAAGAAGTAGAAGTCGATGAAAAAAGGAAAAAATCTAAATAGCAGAAGCCATAGAAAAAGTCAAAGAAGTAGAAGTGGATGAAAAAAAAAAAAAAATATCTAAGTAGCAGAAGCCACAGAAGAAGTCAAAGAAGTAGACGTCGATGACAAAAGGAAAAAATTGGAGTAGCAGAAGCCATAGAGGAAGTTAAAGAAGTAGACGTCGATGAAAAAAGGAAAAAAATCGAAGTAGCAGAAACCATAGAAGAAGTCAAAGAAGTAGAAGTCGATGAAAAAAAAACAAAAATATCTAAGTAGCAGAAGCCACAGAAGAAGTCAAAGAAGTAGAAGTTGATGAAAAAAGGAAAAAATTGGAGTAGCAGAAGACATAGAAGAAGTCAAAGAAGTACAAGTCGATTAAAAAAATAAATAAATATATAAGTAGCAGAAGCCATAGAAGAAGTCAAAGAAGTAGACGTCGATGAAAAAAGGAAAAAATTGGAGTAGCAGAAGACATAGAAGAAGTCAAAGAAGTAGACGTCGATAAAAAAAGGAAAAAATCTAAGTAGCAGAAGCCATAGAAGAAGTCAAAGAAGTAGAAGTCGATGAAAAAAAAACAAAAATATCTAAGTAGCAGAAGCCACAGAAGAAGTCAAAGAAGTAGAAGTTGATGAAAAAAGGAAAAAATCTAAGTAGCAGAAGCCATAGAAGAAGTCAAAGAAGTAGACGTCGATGAAAAAAGGAAGAAATTGGAGTAGCAGAAGCCATAGAAGAAGTTAAAGAAGTAGACGTTGATGAAAAAAGGAAAAAATCTAAGTAGCAGAAGCCATAGAAGAAGTCAAAGAAGTAGAAGTCGATGAAAAAAAAACAAAAATATCTAAGTAGCAGAAGCCATAGAAGAAGTCAAAGAAGTAGAAGTCGATGAAAAAAAAAAAATCTAAGTAGCAGAAGTTATAGAAGAAGTCAAAGAAGTAGAAGTCGATGAAAAAAGGAAAAAATCTAAGTAGCAGAAGACATAGAAGAAGTCAAAGAAGTAGAAGTCGATGAAAAAAAAAAAATCTAAGTAGCAGAAGTTATAGAAGAAGTCAAAGAAGTAGACGTCGATGACAAAAGGAAAAAATTGGAGTAGCAGAAGCCATAGGAGTAAAAGAAGTAGACGTCGATGAAAAAAGGAAAAAATTGAAGTAGCAGAAGCCATAGAAGAAGTCAAAGAAGTAGACGTGGAAGAAAAAAGGCAAAAATTGGAGTAGCAGAAGACATAGAAGAAGTCAAAGAAGTAGAAGTCGATGAAAAAAAAACAAAAATATCTAAGTAGCAGAAGCCACAGAAGAAGTCAAAGAAGAAGAAGTTGATGAAAAAATGAAAAAATCTAAGTAGCAGAAGCCATTAGAAGAAATCAAAGAAGTAGAAGTCGATGAAAAAAAAAAAAATCTAAGTAGCAGAAGTTATAGAAGAAGTCAAAGAAGTAGAAGTCGATGAAAAAAGGAAAAAATTGGAGTAGCAGAAGACATAGAAGAAGTCAAAGAAGTAGACGTCGATAAAAAAAGGAAAAAATCTAAGTAGCAGAAGCCATAGAAGAAGTCAAAGAAGTAGACGTCGATGAAAAAAGGCAAAAATTGGAGTAGCAGAAGCCATAGAAGAAGTCAAAGAAGTAGACGTTGATGAAAAAAGGAAAAAATCTAAGTAGCAGAAGCCATAGAAGAAGTCAAAGAAGTAGAAGTCGATGAAAAAAAAACAAAAATATCTAAGTAGCAGAAGCCACAGAAGAAGTCAAAGAAGTAGAAGTTGATGAAAAAAGGAAAAAATCTAAGTAGCAGAAGCCATAGAAGAAGTCAAAGAAGTAGAAGTCGATAAAAAAAAAAAAATCTAAGTAGCAGAAGTTATAGAAGAAGTCAAAGAAGTAGAAGTCGATGAAAAAAGGAAAAAATCTAAGTAGCAGAAGCCAAAGAAGAAGTCAAAGAAGTAGACGTCGATGAAAAAAGGCAAAAATTGGAGTAGCAGAAGACATAGAAGAAGTCAAAGAAGTAGACGTCGATAAAAAAAGGAAAAAATTGAAGTAGCAGAAGCCATAGAAGAAGTCAAAGAAGTAGACGTTGATGAAAAAAGGAAAAACTTGGACTAGCAGAAGCCATAGAAGAAGTCAAAGAAGTAGAAGTCGATGAAAAAAAAAAAAAATATCTAAGTAGCAGAAGCCACAGAAGAAGTCAAAGAAGTAGAAGTTGATGAAAAAAGGAAAAAATCTAAGTAGTAGAAGACACAGAAGAAGTCAAAGAAGTAGTCGTTGATAAAAAAAGGAAAAAATTGGAGTAGCAGAAGTTATAGAAGAAGTCAAAGAAGTACAAGTCGATGAAAAAAGGAAAAAATCTAAGTAGCAGAAGCCATAGAAGAAGTCAAAGAAGTAGAAGTTGATGAAAAAAGTAAAAAATCTAAGTAGCAGAAGCCATAGAAGAAGTCAAAGAAGTAGAAGTCGATAAAAAAAAAAAAATCTAAGTAGCAGAAGTTATAGAAGAAGTCAAAGAAGTAGAAGTCGATGAAAAAAGGAAAAAATCTAAGTAGCAGAAGCCAAAGAAGAAGTCAAAGAAGTAGACGTCGATGAAAAAAGGCAAAAATTGGAGTAGCAGAAGACATAGAAGAAGTCAAAGAAGTAGACGTCGATAAAAAAAGGAAAAAATTGAAGTAGCAGAAGCCATAGAAGAAGTCAAAGAAGTAGACGTTGATGAAAAAAGGAAAAACTTGGACTAGCAGAAGCCATAGAAGAAGTCAAAGAAGTAGAAGTCGATGAAAAAAAAAAAAAAATCTAAGTAGCAGAAGCCACAGAAGAAGTCAAAGAAGTAGAATTTGATGAAAAAAGGAAAAAATCTAAGTAGTAGAAGACACAGAAGAAGTCAAAGAAGTAGACGTTGATAAAAAAAGGAAAAAATTGGAGTAGCAGAAGTTATAGAAGAAGTCAAAGAAGTACAAGTCGATGAAAAAAGGAAAAAATCTAAGTAGCAGAAGCCATAGAAGAAGTCAAAGAAGTAGACGTCGATGAAAAAAGGAAAAAATTGGAGTAACAGAAGCCATAGTAGAAGTCAAAGAAGTAGAAGTCGATGAAAAAAGGAAAAAATCTAAGTAGCAGAAGCCATAGAAGAAGTCAAAGAAGTAGAAGTCGATGAAAAAAGGAAAAAATCTAAGTAGTAGAAGCCATAGAAGAAGTCAAAGAAGTAGAAGTCGATGAAAAAAGGAAAAAATCTAAGTAGCAGAATCCATAGAAGAAGTCAAAAAAGTAGAAGTCGATGAAAAAAGGAAAAAATCTAAGTAGCAGAAGCTACAGAAGAAGTCAAAGTAGAAGTCGATGAAAAAAAAAAAATTCTAAGTAGCAGAAGTTATAGAAGAAGTCAAAGAAGTAGAAGTCGATGAAAAAAGGAAAAAATCTAAGTAGCAGAAGCCATAGAAGAAGTCAAAGAAGTAGACGTCGATGACAAAAGGAAAAAATTGGAGTAGCAGAAGACATAGAAGAAGTCAAAGAAGTAGACGTCAATAAAAAAAAAGGAAAAAATCTAAGTAGCAGAAGCCATAGAAGAAGTCAAAGAAGTAGACGTCGATGAAAAAAGGCAAAAATTGGAGTAGCAGAAGACATAGAAGAAGTCAAAGAAGTAGACGTCAATAAAAAAAAGGAAAAAATCTAAGTAGCAGAAGCCATAGAAGAAGTCAAAGAAGTAGAAGTCGATGAAAAAAAAACAAAAATATCTAAGTAGCAGAAGCCATAGAAGAAGTCAAAGAAGTAGACGTCGATGAAAAAAGGCAAAAATTGGAGTAGCAGAAGACATAGAAGAAGTCAAAGAAGTAGAAGTCGATGAAAAAAAAAAAATCTAAGTAGCAGAAGTTATAGAAGAAGTCAAAGAAGTAGAAGTCGATGAAAAAAGGAAAAAATCTAAGTAGCAGAAGCCATAGAAGAAGTCAAAGAAGTAGAAGTCGATGAAAAAAGGAAAAAATCTAAGTAGTAGAAGACACAGAAGAAGTCAAAGAAGTAGACGTCGATAAAAAAAGGAAAAAATTGGAGTAGCAGAAGACATAGAAGAAGTCAAAGAAGTAGAAGTCGATGAAAAAAGGAAAAAATTGGAGTAACAGAAGCCATAGAAGAAGTCAAAGTAGTAGAAGTCGATGAAAAAAGGAAAAAATCTAAGTAGCAGAAGCAATAGAAAAAGTCAAAGAAGTAGAAGTCGATGAAAAAAGGAAAAAATCTAAGTAGCAGAAGCCATAGAAAAAGTCAAAGAAGTAGAAGTCGCTGAAAAAAAAACAAAAATATCTAAGTAACAGAAGCCACAGAAGAAGTCAAAGTAGAAGTCGATGAAAAAAAAAAAATTCTAAGTAGCAGAAGTTATAGAAGAAGTCAAAGAAGTAGAAGTCGATGAAAAAAGGAAAAAATCTAAGTAGCAGAAGCCATAGAAGAAGTCAAAGAAGTAGACGTCGATGACAAAAGGAAAAAATTGGAGTAGCAGAAGCCATAGGAGTAAAAGAAGTAGACGTTGATGAAAAAAGGCAAAAATTGGAGTAGCAGAAGACATAGAAGAAGTCAAAGAAGTAGACGTCGATAAAAAAAGGAAAAAATCTAAGTAGCAGAAGCCATAGAAGAAGTCAAAGAAGTAGACGTCGATGAAAAAAGGCAAAAATTGGAGTAGCAGAAGACATAGAAGAAGTCAAAGAAGTAGACGTCAATAAAAAAAAGGAAAAAATCTAAGTAGCAGAAGCCATAGAAGAAGTCAAAGAAGTAGACGTCGATGAAAAAAGGCAAAAATTGGAGTAGCAGAAGACATAGAAGAAGTCAAAGAAGTAGAAGTCGATGAAAAAAAAAAAAAATCTAAGTAGCAGAAGTTATAGAAGAAGTCAAAGAAGTAGAAGTCGATGAAAAAAGGAAAAAATCTAAGTAGCAGAAGCCATAGAAGAAGTCAAAGAAGTAGACGTCGATGACAAAAGGAAAAAATTGGAGTAGCAGAAGCCATAGAAGTCAAAGAAGTAGACGTCGATGAAAAAAGGAAAAAATTGAAGTAGCAGAAGCCATAGAAGAAGTCAAAGAAGTAGACGTCGATGAAAAAAGGAAAAAATCTAAGTAGCAGAAGCCATAGAAGAAGTCAAAGAAGTAGAAGTCGATGAAAAAAAACCAAAAATATCTAAGTAGTAGAAGACACAGAAGAAGTCAAAGAAGTAGACGTCGATAAAAAAAGGAAAAAATTGGAGTAGCAGAAGACATAGAAGAAGTCAAAGAAGTAGAAGTCGATGAAAAAAGGAAAAAATTGGAGTAACAGAAGCCATAGAAGAAGTCAAAGAAGTAGAAGTCGATGAAAAAAGGAAAAAATCTAAGTAGCAGAAGCCATAGAAAAAGTCAAAGAAGTAGAAGTCGATGAAAAAAAAAAAAAAAAATCTAAGTAACAGAAGCCACAGAAGAAGTCAAAGAAGTAGAAGTTGATGAAAAAAGGAAAAAATCTAAGTAGTAGAAGACACAGAAGAAGTCAAAGAAGTAGACGTCGATAAAAAAAGGAAAAAATTGGAGTAGCAGAAGACATAGAAGAAGTCAAAGAAGTAGAAGTCGATGAAAAAAGGAAAAAATTGGAGTAACAGAAGCCATAGAAGAAGTCAAAGTAGTAGAAGTCGATGAAAAAAGGAAAAAATCTAAGTAGCAGAAGCCATAGAAAAAGTCAAAGAAGTAGAAGTCGATGAAAAAAAAAACAAAAATATCTAAGTAACAGAAGCCACAGAAGAAGTCAAAGAAGTAGAAGTCGATGAAAAAAGGAAAAAATCTAAGTAGCAGAAGCCATAGAAGAAGTCAAAGAAGTAGACGTCGATGACAAAAGGAAAAAATTGGAGTAGCAGAAGCCATAGAAGTCAAAGAAGTAGACGTCGATGACAAAAGGAAAAAATTGGAGTAGCAGAAGCCATAGAAGTCAAAGAAATAGAAGTCGATGAAAAAAAAAAAAATCTAAGTAGCAGAAGTTATAGAAGAAGTCAAAGAAGTAGAAGTCGATGAAAAAAAAAAAATCTAAGTAGCAGAAGTTATAGAAGAAGTCAAAGAAGTAGACGTCGATGAAAAAAGGAAAAAATTGAAGTAGCAGAAGCCATAGAAGAAGTCAAAGAAGTAGACGTCGATGAAAAAAGGAAAAACTTGGACTAGCAGAAGCCATAGAAGAAGTCAAAGAAGTAGAAGTCGATGAAAAAAAAACAAAAATATCTAAGTAGCAGAAGCCACAGAAGAAGTCAAAGAAGTAGAAGTTGATGAAAAAAGGAAAAAATCTAAGTAGTAGAAGACACAGAAGAAGTCAAAGAAGTAGACGTCGATAAAAAAAGGAAAAAATTGGAGTAGCAGAAGACATAGAAGAAGTCAAAGAAGTACAAGTCGATTAAAAAAAAAAAAAAATATCTAAGTAGCAGAAGCCATAGAAGAAGTCAAAGAAGTAGAAGTCGATGAAAAAAGGAAAAAATCTAAGTAGCAGAAGCCATAGAAGAAGTCAAAGAAGTAGAAGTCGATGAAAAAAGAAAAAATCTAAGTAGTAGAAGCCATAGAAGAAGTCAAAGAAGTAGAAGTCGATGAAAAAAGGAAAAAATCTAAGTAGCAGAAGCCATAGAAGAAGTCAAAGAAGTAGAAGTCGATGAGAAAAAGAAAAAAAAATCTATGTAGCAAAAGCCATAGAAGAAGACAAAGAAGTAGAAGTCGATGAAAAAAAAACAAAAATATCTAAGTAGCAGAAGCCACAGAAGAAGTCAAAGAAGTAGAAGTCGATGAAAAAAGGAAAAAAGCTAAGTAGCAGAAGCCATAGAAGAAGTCAAAGAAGTAGAAGTCGATGAAAAAAGGAAAAAATCTAAGTAGCAGAAGCCATAGAAGATGTCAAAGAAGTAGACGTTGATGAAAAAAGGAAAAAATTGGAGTAGCAGAAGACATAGAAGAAGTCAAAGAAGTACAAGTCGATTAAAAAAATAAATAAATATATAAGTAGCAGAAGCCATAGAAGAAGTCAAAGAAGTAGACGTCGATGAAAAAAGGCAAAAATTGGAGTAGCAGAAGACATAGAAGAAGTCAAAGAAGTAGACGTCGATAAAAAAAGGAAAAAATCTAAGTAGCAGAAGCCATAGAAGAAGTCAAAGAAGTAGAAGTCGATGAAAAAAAAACAAAAATATCTAAGTAGCAGAAGCCACAGAAGAAGTCAAAGAAGTAGAAGTTGATGAAAAAAGGAAAAAATCTAAGTAGCAGAAGCCATAGAAGAAGTCAAAGAAGTAGACGTCGATGAAAAAAGGAAGAAATTGGAGTAGCAGAAGCCATAGAAGAAGTTAAAGAAGTAGACGTTGATGAAAAAAGGAAAAAATCTAAGTAGCAGAAGCCATAGAAGAAGTCAAAGAAGTAGAAGTCGATGAAAAAAAAACAAAAATATCTAAGTAGCAGAAGCCATAGAAGAAGTCAAAGAAGTAGAAGTCGATGAAAAAAAAAAAATCTAAGTAGCAGAAGTTATAGAAGAAGTCAAAGAAGTAGAAGTCGATGAAAAAAGGAAAAAATCTAAGTAGCAGAAGACATAGAAGAAGTCAAAGAAGTAGAAGTCGATGAAAAAAAAAAAATCTAAGTAGCAGAAGTTATAGAAGAAGTCAAAGAAGTAGACGTCGATGACAAAAGGAAAAAATTGGAGTAGCAGAAGCCATAGGAGTAAAAGAAGTAGACGTCGATGAAAAAAGGAAAAAATTGAAGTAGCAGAAGCCATAGAAGAAGTCAAAGAAGTAGACGTGGAAGAAAAAAGGCAAAAATTGGAGTAGCAGAAGACATAGAAGAAGTCAAAGAAGTAGAAGTCGATGAAAAAAAAACAAAAATATCTAAGTAGCAGAAGCCACAGAAGAAGTCAAAGAAGAAGAAGTTGATGAAAAAATGAAAAAATCTAAGTAGCAGAAGCCATTAGAAGAAGTCAAAGAAGTAGAAGTCGATGAAAAAAAAAAAAATCTAAGTAGCAGAAGTTATAGAAGAAGTCAAAGAAGTAGAAGTCGATGAAAAAAGGAAAAAATCTAAGTAGCAGAAGCCAAAGAAGAAGTCAAAGAAGTAGACGTCGATGAAAAAAGGCAAAAATTGGAGTAGCAGAAGACATAGAAGAAGTCAAAGAAGTAGACGTCGATAAAAAAAGGAAAAAATCTAAGTAGCAGAAGCCATAGAAGAAGTCAAAGAAGTAGACGTCGATGAAAAAAGGCAAAAATTGGAGTAGCAGAAGCCATAGAAGAAGTCAAAGAAGTAGACGTTGATGAAAAAAGGAAAAAATCTAAGTAGCAGAAGCCATAGAAGAAGTCAAAGAAGTAGAAGTCGATGAAAAAAAAACAAAAATATCTAAGTAGCAGAAGCCACAGAAGAAGTCAAAGAAGTAGAAGTTGATGAAAAAAGGAAAAAATCTAAGTAGCAGAAGCCATAGAAGAAGTCAAAGAAGTAGAAGTCGATAAAAAAAAAAAAATCTAAGTAGCAGAAGTTATAGAAGAAGTCAAAGAAGTAGAAGTCGATGAAAAAAGGAAAAAATCTAAGTAGCAGAAGCCAAAGAAGTCAAAGAAGTAGACGTCGATGAAAAAAGGCAAAAATTGGAGTAGCAGAAGCCATAAAAGGAGTCAGAAGTTATAGAAGAAGTCAAAGAAGTAGAAGTCGATGAAAAAAGGAAAAAATCTAAGTAGCAGAAGCCAAAGAAGAAGTCAAAGAAGTAGACGTCGATGAAAAAAGGCAAAAATTGGAGTAGCAGAAGACATAGAAGAAGTCAAAGAAGTAGACGTCGATGAAAAAAGGAAAAACTTGGACTAGCAGAAGCCATAGAAGAAGTCAAAGAAGTAGAAGTCGATGAAAAAAAAACAAAAATATCTAAGTAGCAGAAGCCACAGAAGAAGTCAAAGAAGTAGAAGTTGATGAAAAAAGGAAAAAATCTAAGTAGTAGAAGACACAGAAGAAGTCAAAGAAGTAGACGTCGATAAAAAAAGGAAAAAATTGGAGTAGCAGAAGACATAGAAGAAGTCAAAGAAGTACAAGTCGATTAAAAAAAAAAAAAAATATCTAAGTAGCAGAAGCCATAGAAGAAGTCAAAGAAGAAGTCGATGAAAAAAGGAAAAAAGCTAAGTAGCAGAAGCCATAGAAGAAGTCAAAGAAGTAGAAGTCGATGAAAAAAGGAAAAAATCTAAGTAGCAGAAGCCATAGAAGATGTCAAAGAAGTAGACGTTGATGAAAAAAGGAAAAAATTGGAGTAGCAGAAGACATAGAAGAAGTCAAAGAAGTACAAGTCGATTAAAAAAAAAAAAAAATATCTAAGTAGCAGAAGCCATAGAAGAAGTCAAAGAAGAAGTCGATGAAAAAAGGAAAAAAGCTAAGTAGCAGAAGCCATAGAAGAAGTCAAAGAAGTAGAAGTCGATGAAAAAAGGAAAAAATCTAAGTAGCAGAAGCCATAGAAGATGTCAAAGAAGTAGACGTTGATGAAAAAAGGAAAAAATTGGAGTAGCAGAAGACATAGAAGAAGTCAAAGAAGTACAAGTCGATTAAAAAAATAAATAAATATATAAGTAGCAGAAGCCATAGAAGAAGTCAAAGAAGTAGACGTCGATGAAAAAAGGCAAAAATTGGAGTAGCAGAAGACATAGAAGAAGTCAAAGAAGTAGACGTCGATAAAAAAAGGAAAAAATCTAAGTAGCAGAAGCCACAGAAGAAGTCAAAGAAGTAGAAGTTGATGAAAAAAGGAAAAAATCTAAGTAGCAGAAGCCATAGAAGAAGTCAAAGAAGTAGACGTCGATGAAAAAAGGAAGAAATTGGAGTAGCAGAAGCCATAGAAGAAGTTAAAGAAGTAGACGTTAATGAAAAAAGGAAAAAATCTAAGTAGCAGAAGCCATAGAAGAAGTCAAAGAAGTAGAAGTCGATGAAAAAAAAACAAAAATATCTAAGTAGCAGAAGTTATAGAAGAAGTCAAAGAAGTAGAAGTCGATGAAAAAAGGAAAAAATCTAAGTAGCAGAAGACATAGAAGAAGTCAAAGAAGTAGAAGTCGATGAAAAAAAAAAAATCTAAGTAGCAGAAGTTATAGAAGAAGTCAAAGAAGTAGACGTCGATGACAAAAGGAAAAAATTGGAGTAGCAGAAGCCATAGGAGTAAAAGAAGTAGACGTCGATGAAAAAAGGAAAAAATTGAAGTAGCAGAAGCCATAGAAGAAGTCAAAGAAGTAGACGTGGAAGAAAAAAGGCAAAAATTGGAGTAGCAGAAGACATAGAAGAAGTCAAAGAAGTAGAAGTCGATGAAAAAAAAACAAAAATATCTAAGTAGCAGAAGCCACAGAAGAAGTCAAAGAAGAAGAAGTTGATGAAAAAATGAAAAAATCTAAGTAGCAGAAGCCATTAGAAGAAGTCAAAGAAGTAGAAGTCGATGAAAAAAAAAAAAATCTAAGTAGCAGAAGTTATAGAAGAAGTCAAAGAAGTAGAAGTCGATGAAAAAAGGAAAAAATCTAAGTAGCAGAAGCCAAAGAAGAAGTCAAAGAAGTAGACGTCGATGAAAAAAGGCAAAAATTGGAGTAGCAGAAGACATAGAAGAAGTCAAAGAAGTAGACGTCGATAAAAAAAGGAAAAAATCTAAGTAGCAGAAGCCATAGAAGAAGTCAAAGAAGTAGACGTCGATGAAAAAAGGCAAAAATTGGAGTAGCAGAAGCCAAAGAAGAAGTCAAAGAAGTAGACGTTGATGAAAAAAGGAAAAAATCTAAGTAGCAGAAGCCATAGAAGAAGTCAAAGAAGTAGAAGTCGATGAAAAAAAAACAAAAATATCTAAGTAGCAGAAGCCACAGAAGAAGTCAAAGAAGTAGAAGTTGATGAAAAAAGGAAAAAATCTAAGTAGCAGAAGCCATAGAAGAAGTCAAAGAAGTAGAAGTCGATAAAAAAAAAAAAATCTAAGTAGCAGAAGTTATAGAAGAAGTCAAAGAAGTAGAAGTCGATGAAAAAAGGAAAAAATCTAAGTAGCAGAAGCCAAAGAAGTCAAAGAAGTAGACGTCGATGAAAAAAGGCAAAAATTGGAGTAGCAGAAGACATAGAAGAAGTCAAAGAAGTAGACGTCGATAAAAAAAGGAAAAAATTGAAGTAGCAGAAGCCATAGAAGAAGTCAAAGAAGTAGACGTTGATGAAAAAAGGAAAAACTTGGACTAGCAGAAGCCATAGAAGAAGTCAAAGAAGTAGAAGTCGATGAAAAAAAAAAAAATATCTAAGTAGCAGAAGCCACAGAAGAAGTCAAAGAAGTAGACGTTGATGAAAAAAGGAAAAAATTGGAGTAGCAGAAGACATAGAAGAAGTCAAAGAAGTACAAGTCGATTAAAAAAATAAATAAATATATAAGTAGCAGAAGCCATAGAAGAAGTCAAAGAAGTAGACGTTGATGAAAAAAGGCAAAAATTGGAGTAGCAGAAGACATAGAAGAAGTCAAAGAAGTAGACGTCGATAAAAAAAGGAAAAAATCTAAGTAGCAGAAGCCATAGAAGAAGTCAAAGAAGTAGAAGTCGATGAAAAAAAAACAAAAATATCTAAGTAGCAGAAGCCACAGAAGAAGTCAAAGAAGTAGAAGTTGATGAAAAAAGGAAAAAATCTAAGTAGCAGAAGCCATAGAAGAAGTCAAAGAAGTAGACGTCGATGAAAAAAGGAAGAAATTGGAGTAGCAGAAGCCATAGAAGAAGTTAAAGAAGTAGACGTTGATGAAAAAAGGAAAAAATCTAAGTAGCAGAAGCCATAGAAGAAGTCAAAGAAGTAGAAGTCGATGAAAAAAAAACAAAAATATCTAAGTAGCAGAAGCCATAGAAGAAGTCAAAGAAGTAGAAGTCGATGAAAAAAAAAAAATCTAAGTAGCAGAAGTTATAGAAGAAGTCAAAGAAGTAGAAGTCGATGAAAAAAGGAAAAAATCTAAGTAGCAGAAGACATAGAAGAAGTCAAAGAAGTAGAAGTCGATGAAAAAAAAAAAATCTAAGTAGCAGAAGTTATAGAAGAAGTCAAAGAAGTAGACGTCGATGACAAAAGGAAAAAATTGGAGTAGCAGAAGCCATAGGAGTAAAAGAAGTAGACGTCGATGAAAAAAGGAAAAAATTGAAGTAGCAGAAGCCATAGAAGAAGTCAAAGAAGTAGACGTGGAAGAAAAAAGGCAAAAATTGGAGTAGCAGAAGACATAGAAGAAGTCAAAGAAGTAGAAGTCGATGAAAAAAAAACAAAAATATCTAAGTAGCAGAAGCCACAGAAGAAGTCAAAGAAGAAGAAGTTGATGAAAAAATGAAAAAATCTAAGTAGCAGAAGCCATTAGAAGAAGTCAAAGAAGTAGAAGTCGATGAAAAAAAAAAAAATCTAAGTAGCAGAAGTTATAGAAGAAGTCAAAGAAGTAGAAGTCGATGAAAAAAGGAAAAAATCTAAGTAGCAGAAGCCAAAGAAGAAGTCAAAGAAGTAGACGTCGATGAAAAAAGGCAAAAATTGGAGTAGCAGAAGACATAGAAGAAGTCAAAGAAGTAGACGTCGATAAAAAAAGGAAAAAATCTAAGTAGCAGAAGCCATAGAAGAAGTCAAAGAAGTAGACGTCGATGAAAAAAGGCAAAAATTGGAGTAGCAGAAGCCATAGAAGAAGTCAAAGAAGTAGACGTTGATGAAAAAAGGAAAAAATCTAAGTAGCAGAAGCCATAGAAGAAGTCAAAGAAGTAGAAGTCGATGAAAAAAAAACAAAAATATCTAAGTAGCAGAAGCCACAGAAGAAGTCAAAGAAGTAGAAGTTGATGAAAAAAGGAAAAAATCTAAGTAGCAGAAGCCATAGAAGAAGTCAAAGAAGTAGAAGTCGATAAAAAAAAAAAAATCTAAGTAGCAGAAGTTATAGAAGAAGTCAAAGAAGTAGAAGTCGATGAAAAAAGGAAAAAATCTAAGTAGCAGAAGCCAAAGAAGTCAAAGAAGTAGACGTCGATGAAAAAAGGCAAAAATTGGAGTAGCAGAAGCCATAGAAGAAGTCAAAGAAGTAGACGTGGAAGAAAAAAGGCAAAAATTGGAGTAGCAGAAGACATAGAAGAAGTCAAAGAAGTAGAAGTCGATGAAAAAAAAACAAAAATATCTAAGTAGCAGAAGCCACAGAAGAAGTCAAAGAAGAAGAAGTTGATGAAAAAATGAAAAAATCTAAGTAGCAGAAGCCATTAGAAGAAGTCAAAGAAGTAGAAGTCGATGAAAAAAAAAAAAATCTAAGTAGCAGAAGTTATAGAAGAAGTCAAAGAAGTAGAAGTCGATGAAAAAAGGAAAAAATCTAAGTAGCAGAAGCCAAAGAAGAAGTCAAAGAAGTAGACGTCGATGAAAAAAGGCAAAAATTGGAGTAGCAGAAGACATAGAAGAAGTCAAAGAAGTAGACGTCGATAAAAAAAGGAAAAAATCTAAGTAGCAGAAGCCATAGAAGAAGTCAAAGAAGTAGACGTCGATGAAAAAAGGCAAAAATTGGAGTAGCAGAAGCCATAGAAGAAGTCAAAGAAGTAGACGTTGATGAAAAAAGGAAAAAATCTAAGTAGCAGAAGCCATAGAAGAAGTCAAAGAAGTAGAAGTCGATGAAAAAAAAACAAAAATATCTAAGTAGCAGAAGCCACAGAAGAAGTCAAAGAAGTAGAAGTTGATGAAAAAAGGAAAAAATCTAAGTAGCAGAAGCCATAGAAGAAGTCAAAGAAGTAGAAGTCGATAAAAAAAAAAAAATCTAAGTAGCAGAAGTTATAGAAGAAGTCAAAGAAGTAGAAGTCGATGAAAAAAGGAAAAAATCTAAGTAGCAGAAGCCAAAGAAGTCAAAGAAGTAGACGTCGATGAAAAAAGGCAAAAATTGGAGTAGCAGAAGACATAGAAGAAGTCAAAGAAGTAGACGTCGATAAAAAAAGGAAAAAATTGAAGTAGCAGAAGCCATAGAAGAAGTCAAAGAAGTAGACGTTGATGAAAAAAGGAAAAACTTGGACTAGCAGAAGCCATAGAAGAAGTCAAAGAAGTAGAAGTCGATGAAAAAAAAAAAAAATATCTAAGTAGCAGAAGCCACAGAAGAAGTCAAAGAAGTAGACGTTGATGAAAAAAGGAAAAAATTGGAGTAGCAGAAGACATAGAAGAAGTCAAAGAAGTACAAGTCGATTAAAAAAATAAATAAATATATAAGTAGCAGAAGCCATAGAAGAAGTCAAAGAAGTAGACGTCGATGAAAAAAGGCAAAAATTGGAGTAGCAGAAGACATAGAAGAAGTCAAAGAAGTAGACGTCGATAAAAAAAGGAAAAAATCTAAGTAGCAGAAGCCATAGAAGAAGTCAAAGAAGTAGAAGTCGATGAAAAAAAAACAAAAATATCTAAGTAGCAGAAGCCACAGAAGAAGTCAAAGAAGTAGAAGTTGATGAAAAAAGGAAAAAATCTAAGTAGCAGAAGCCATAGAAGAAGTCAAAGAAGTAGACGTCGATGAAAAAAGGAAGAAATTGGAGTAGCAGAAGCCATAGAAGAAGTTAAAGAAGTAGACGTTGATGAAAAAAGGAAAAAATCTAAGTAGCAGAAGCCATAGAAGAAGTCAAAGAAGTAGAAGTCGATGAAAAAAAAACAAAAATATCTAAGTAGCAGAAGCCATAGAAGAAGTCAAAGAAGTAGAAGTCGATGAAAAAAAAAAAATCTAAGTAGCAGAAGTTATAGAAGAAGTCAAAGAAGTAGAAGTCGATGAAAAAAGGAAAAAATCTAAGTAGCAGAAGACATAGAAGAAGTCAAAGAAGTAGAAGTCGATGAAAAAAAAAAAATCTAAGTAGCAGAAGTTATAGAAGAAGTCAAAGAAGTAGACGTCGATGACAAAAGGAAAAAATTGGAGTAGCAGAAGCCATAGGAGTAAAAGAAGTAGACGTCGATGAAAAAAGGAAAAAATTGAAGTAGCAGAAGCCATAGAAGAAGTCAAAGAAGTAGACGTGGAAGAAAAAAGGCAAAAATTGGAGTAGCAGAAGACATAGAAGAAGTCAAAGAAGTAGAAGTCGATGAAAAAAAAACAAAAATATCTAAGTAGCAGAAGCCACAGAAGAAGTCAAAGAAGAAGAAGTTGATGAAAAAATGAAAAAATCTAAGTAGCAGAAGCCATTAGAAGAAGTCAAAGAAGTAGAAGTCGATGAAAAAAAAAAAAATCTAAGTAGCAGAAGTTATAGAAGAAGTCAAAGAAGTAGAAGTCGATGAAAAAAGGAAAAAATCTAAGTAGCAGAAGCCAAAGAAGAAGTCAAAGAAGTAGACGTCGATGAAAAAAGGCAAAAATTGGAGTAGCAGAAGACATAGAAGAAGTCAAAGAAGTAGACGTCGATAAAAAAAGGAAAAAATCTAAGTAGCAGAAGCCATAGAAGAAGTCAAAGAAGTAGACGTCGATGAAAAAAGGCAAAAATTGGAGTAGCAGAAGCCATAGAAGAAGTCAAAGAAGTAGACGTTGATGAAAAAAGGAAAAAATCTAAGTAGCAGAAGCCATAGAAGAAGTCAAAGAAGTAGAAGTCGATGAAAAAAAAACAAAAATATCTAAGTAGCAGAAGCCACAGAAGAAGTCAAAGAAGTAGAAGTTGATGAAAAAAGGAAAAAATCTAAGTAGCAGAAGCCATAGAAGAAGTCAAAGAAGTAGAAGTCGATAAAAAAAAAAAAATCTAAGTAGCAGAAGTTATAGAAGAAGTCAAAGAAGTAGAAGTCGATGAAAAAAGGAAAAAATCTAAGTAGCAGAAGCCAAAGAAGTCAAAGAAGTAGACGTCGATGAAAAAAGGCAAAAATTGGAGTAGCAGAAGCCATAAAAGGAGTCAGAAGTTATAGAAGAAGTCAAAGAAGTAGAAGTCGATGAAAAAAGGAAAAAATCTAAGTAGCAGAAGCCAAAGAAGAAGTCAAAGAAGTAGACGTCGATGAAAAAAGGCAAAAATTGGAGTAGCAGAAGACATAGAAGAAGTCAAAGAAGTAGACGTCGATGAAAAAAGGAAAAACTTGGACTAGCAGAAGCCATAGAAGAAGTCAAAGAAGTAGAAGTCGATGAAAAAAAAACAAAAATATCTAAGTAGCAGAAGCCACAGAAGAAGTCAAAGAAGTAGAAGTTGATGAAAAAAGGAAAAAATCTAAGTAGTAGAAGACACAGAAGAAGTCAAAGAAGTAGACGTCGATAAAAAAAGGAAAAAATTGGAGTAGCAGAAGACATAGAAGAAGTCAAAGAAGTACAAGTCGATTAAAAAAAAAAAAAAATATCTAAGTAGCAGAAGCCATAGAAGAAGTCAAAGAAGAAGTCGATGAAAAAAGGAAAAAAGCTAAGTAGCAGAAGCCATAGAAGAAGTCAAAGAAGTAGAAGTCGATGAAAAAAGGAAAAAATCTAAGTAGCAGAAGCCATAGAAGATGTCAAAGAAGTAGACGTTGATGAAAAAAGGAAAAAATTGGAGTAGCAGAAGACATAGAAGAAGTCAAAGAAGTACAAGTCGATTAAAAAAATAAATAAATATATAAGTAGCAGAAGCCATAGAAGAAGTCAAAGAAGTAGACGTCGATGAAAAAAGGCAAAAATTGGAGTAGCAGAAGACATAGAAGAAGTCAAAGAAGTAGACGTCGATAAAAAAAGGAAAAAATCTAAGTAGCAGAAGCCACAGAAGAAGTCAAAGAAGTAGAAGTTGATGAAAAAAGGAAAAAATCTAAGTAGCAGAAGCCATAGAAGAAGTCAAAGAAGTAGACGTCGATGAAAAAAGGAAGAAATTGGAGTAGCAGAAGCCATAGAAGAAGTTAAAGAAGTAGACGTTAATGAAAAAAGGAAAAAATCTAAGTAGCAGAAGCCATAGAAGAAGTCAAAGAAGTAGAAGTCGATGAAAAAAAAACAAAAATATCTAAGTAGCAGAAGCCATAGAAGAAGTCAAAGAAGTAGAAGTCGATGAAAAAAAAAAAATCTAAGTAGCAGAAGTTATAGAAGAAGTCAAAGAAGTAGAAGTCGATGAAAAAAGGAAAAAATCTAAGTAGCAGAAGACATAGAAGAAGTCAAAGAAGTAGAAGTCGATGAAAAAAAAAAAATCTAAGTAGCAGAAGTTATAGAAGAAGTCAAAGAAGTAGACGTCGATGACAAAAGGAAAAAATTGGAGTAGCAGAAGCCATAGGAGTAAAAGAAGTAGACGTCGATGAAAAAAGGAAAAAATTGAAGTAGCAGAAGCCATAGAAGAAGTCAAAGAAGTAGACGTGGAAGAAAAAAGGCAAAAATTGGAGTAGCAGAAGACATAGAAGAAGTCAAAGAAGTAGAAGTCGATGAAAAAAAAACAAAAATATCTAAGTAGCAGAAGCCACAGAAGAAGTCAAAGAAGAAGAAGTTGATGAAAAAATGAAAAAATCTAAGTAGCAGAAGCCATTAGAAGAAGTCAAAGAAGTAGAAGTCGATGAAAAAAAAAAAATCTAAGTAGCAGAAGTTATAGAAGAAGTCAAAGAAGTAGAAGTCGATGAAAAAAGGAAAAAATCTAAGTAGCAGAAGCCAAAGAAGAAGTCAAAGAAGTAGACGTCGATGAAAAAAGGCAAAAATTGGAGTAGCAGAAGACATAGAAGAAGTCAAAGAAGTAGACGTCGATAAAAAAAGGAAAAAATCTAAGTAGCAGAAGCCATAGAAGAAGTCAAAGAAGTAGACGTCGATGAAAAAAGGCAAAAATTGGAGTAGCAGAAGCCATAGAAGAAGTCAAAGAAGTAGACGTTGATGAAAAAAGGAAAAAATCTAAGTAGCAGAAGCCATAGAAGAAGTCAAAGAAGTAGAAGTCGATGAAAAAAAAACAAAAATATCTAAGTAGCAGAAGCCACAGAAGAAGTCAAAGAAGTAGAAGTTGATGAAAAAAGGAAAAAATCTAAGTAGCAGAAGCCATAGAAGAAGTCAAAGAAGTAGAAGTCGATAAAAAAAAAAAAATCTAAGTAGCAGAAGTTATAGAAGAAGTCAAAGAAGTAGAAGTCGATGAAAAAAGGAAAAAATCTAAGTAGCAGAAGCCAAAGAAGTCAAAGAAGTAGACGTCGATGAAAAAAGGCAAAAATTGGAGTAGCAGAAGACATAGAAGTCAAAGAAGTAGACGTCGATAAAAAAAGGAAAAAATTGAAGTAGCAGAAGCCATAGAAGAAGTCAAAGAAGTAGACGTTGATGAAAAAAGGAAAAACTTGGACTAGCAGAAGCCATAGAAGAAGTCAAAGAAGTAGAAGTCGATGAAAAAAAAAAAAAATATCTAAGTAGCAGAAGCCACAGAAGAAGTCAAAGAAGTAGAAGTTGATGAAAAAAGGAAAAAATCTAAGTAGTAGAAGACACAGAAGAAGTCAAAGAAGTAGACGTTGATAAAAAAAGGAAAAAATTGGAGTAGCAGAAGTTATAGAAGAAGTCAAAGAAGTAGAAGTTGATGAAAAAAGGAAAAAATCTAAGTAGCAGAAGCCATAGAAGTCAAAGAAGTAGAAGTCGATAAAAAAAAAAAAATCTAAGTAGCAGAAGTTATAGAAGAAGTCAAAGAAGTAGAAGTCGATGAAAAAAGGAAAAAATCTAAGTAGCAGAAGCCAAAGAAGAAGTCAAAGAAGTAGACGTCGATGAAAAAAGGCAAAAATTGGAGTAGCAGAAGACATAGAAGAAGTCAAAGAAGTAGACGTCGATGACAAAAGGAAAAAATTGGAGTAGCAGAAGCCATAGGAGTAAAAGAAGTAGACGTCGATGAAAAAAGGCAAAAATTGGAGTAGCAGAAGACATAGAAGAAGTCAAAGAAGTAGAAGTCGATGAAAAAAGGAAAAAATCTAAGTAGCAGAAGCCAAAGAAGAAGTCAAAGAAGTAGACGTCGATGAAAAAAGGCAAAAATTGGAGTAGCAGAAGACATAGAAGAAGTCAAAGAAGTAGACGTCGATAAAAAAAGGAAAAAATTGAAGTAGTAGAAGCCATAGAAGAAGTCAAAGAAGTAGACGTTGATGAAAAAAGGAAAAACTTGGACTAGCAGAAGCCATAGAAGGAGTCAGAAGTTATAGAAGAAGGAGTAGCAGAAGACATAGAAGAAGTCAAAGAAGTAGACGTCGATAAAAAAAGGAAAAAATTGAAGTAGTAGAAGCCATAGAAGAAGTCAAAGAAGTAGACGTTGATGAAAAAAGGAAAAACTTGGACTAGCAGAAGCCATAAAAGGAGTCAGAAGTTATAGAAGAAGTCAAAGAAGTAGAAGTCGATGAAAAAAGGAAAAAATCTAAGTAGCAGAAGCCAAAGAAGAAGTCAAAGAAGTAGACGTCGATGAAAAAAGGCAAAAATTGGAGTAGCAGAAGACATAGAAGAAGTCAAAGAAGTAGACGTCGATGAAAAAAGGAAAAACTTGGACTAGCAGAAGCCATAGAAGGAGTCAGAAGTTATAGAAGAAGTCAAAGAAGTAGAAGTCGATGAAAAAAGGAAAAAATCTAAGTAGCAGAAGCCAAAGAAGAAGTCAAAGAAGTAGACGTCGATGAAAAAAGGCAAAAATTGGAGTAGCAGAAGTTATAGAAGAAGTCAAAGAAGTAGACGTCGATAAAAAAAGGAAAAAATCTAAGTAGCAGAAGCCATAGAAGAAGTCAAAGAAGTAGACGTCGATGACAAAAGGAAAAAATTGGAGTAGCAGAAGCCATAGGAGTAAAAGAAGTAGACGTCGATGAAAAAAGGCAAAAATTGGAGTAGCAGAAGACATAGAAGAAGTCAAAGAAGTAGACGTCGATAAAAAAAGGAAAAAATCTAAGTAGCAGAAGCCATAGAAGAAGTCAAAGAAGTAGACGTCGATGAAAAAAGGCAAAAATTGGAGTAGCAGAAGACATAGAAGAAGTCAAAGAAGTAGACGTCAATAAAAAAAAAGGAAAAAATCTAAGTAGCAGAAGCCATAGAAGAAGTCAAAGAAGTAGAAGTCGATGAAAAAAAAACAAAAATATCTAAGTAGCAGAAGCCATAGAAGAAGTCAAAGAAGTAGACGTCGATGAAAAAAGGCAAAAATTGGAGTAGCAGAAGACATAGAAGAAGTCAAAGAAGTAGAAGTCGATGAAAAAAAAAAAAATCTAAGTAGCAGAAGTTATAGAAGAAGTCAAAGAAGTAGAAGTCGATGAAAAAAGGAAAAAATCTAAGTAGCAGAAGCCATAGAAGAAGTTAAAGAAGTAGACGTCGATGACAAAAGGAAAAAATTGGAGTAGCAGAAGCCATAGAAGTCAAAGAAGTAGACGTCGATGAAAAAAGGAAAAAATTGAAGTAGCAGAAGCCATAGAAGAAGTCAAAGAAGTAGACGTCGATGAAAAAAGGAAAAAATCGAAGTAGCAGAAGCCATAGAAGAAGTCAAAGAAGTAGAAGTCGATGAAAAAAAAACAAAAATATCTAAGTAGTAGAAGACACAGAAGAAGTCAAAGAAGTAGACGTCGATAAAAAAAGGAAAAAATTGGAGTAGCAGAAGACATAGAAGAAGTCAAAGAAGTAGAAGTCGATGAAAAAAGGAAAAAATTGGAGTAACAGAAGCCATTGAAGAAGTCAAAGAAGTAGAAGTCGATGAAAAAAGGAAAAAATCTAAGTAGCAGAAGCCATAGAAAAAGTCAAAGAAGTAGAAGTCGCTGAAAAAAAAACAAAAATATCTAAGTAACAGAAGCCACAGAAGAAGTCAAAGAAGTAGAAGTTGATGAAAAAAGGAAAAAATCTAAGTAGTAGAAGACACAGAAGAAGTCAAAGAAGTAGACGTCGATAAAAAAAGGAAAAAATTAGAGTAGCAGAAGACATAGAAGAAGTCAAAGAAGTAGAAGTCGATGAAAAAAGGAAAAAATTGAAGTAGCAGAAGCCATAGAAGAAGTCAAAGAAGTAGACATCGATGAAAAAAGGAAAAAATCGAAGTAGCAGAAGCCATAGAAGAAGTCAAAGAAGTAGAAGTCGATGAAAAAAAAACAAAAATATCTAAGTAGCAGAAGCCACAGAAGAAGTCAAAGAAGTAGAAGTTGATGAAAAAAGGAAAAAATCTAAGTAGCAGAAGCCATAGAAGAAGTCAAAGAAGTAGAAGTCGATAAAAAAAAAAAAATCTAAGTAGCAGAAGTTATAGAAGAAGTCAAAGAAGTAGAAGTCGATGAAAAAAGGAAAAAATCTAAGTAGCAGAAGCCAAAGAAGTCAAAGAAGTAGACGTCGATGAAAAAAGGCAAAAATTGGAGTAGCAGAAGACATAGAAGTCAAAGAAGTAGACGTCGATAAAAAAAGGAAAAAATTGAAGTAGCAGAAGCCATAGAAGAAGTCAAAGAAGTAGACGTTGATGAAAAAAGGAAAAACTTGGACTAGCAGAAGCCATAGAAGAAGTCAAAGAAGTAGAAGTCGATGAAAAAAAAAAAAAATATCTAAGTAGCAGAAGCCACAGAAGAAGTCAAAGAAGTAGAAGTTGATGAAAAAAGGAAAAAATCTAAGTAGTAGAAGACACAGAAGAAGTCAAAGAAGTAGACGTTGATAAAAAAAGGAAAAAATTGGAGTAGCAGAAGTTATAGAAGAAGTCAAAGAAGTAGAAGTTGATGAAAAAAGGAAAAAATCTAAGTAGCAGAAGCCATAGAAGTCAAAGAAGTAGAAGTCGATAAAAAAAAAAAAATCTAAGTAGCAGAAGTTATAGAAGAAGTCAAAGAAGTAGAAGTCGATGAAAAAAGGAAAAAATCTAAGTAGCAGAAGCCAAAGAAGAAGTCAAAGAAGTAGACGTCGATGAAAAAAGGCAAAAATTGGAGTAGCAGAAGACATAGAAGAAGTCAAAGAAGTAGACGTCGATGACAAAAGGAAAAAATTGGAGTAGCAGAAGCCATAGGAGTAAAAGAAGTAGACGTCGATGAAAAAAGGCAAAAATTGGAGTAGCAGAAGACATAGAAGAAGTCAAAGAAGTAGAAGTCGATGAAAAAAGGAAAAAATCTAAGTAGCAGAAGCCAAAGAAGAAGTCAAAGAAGTAGACGTCGATGAAAAAAGGCAAAAATTGGAGTAGCAGAAGACATAGAAGAAGTCAAAGAAGTAGACGTCGATAAAAAAAGGAAAAAATTGAAGTAGTAGAAGCCATAGAAGAAGTCAAAGAAGTAGACGTTGATGAAAAAAGGAAAAACTTGGACTAGCAGAAGCCATAGAAGGAGTCAGAAGTTATAGAAGAAGGAGTAGCAGAAGACATAGAAGAAGTCAAAGAAGTAGACGTCGATAAAAAAAGGAAAAAATTGAAGTAGTAGAAGCCATAGAAGAAGTCAAAGAAGTAGACGTTGATGAAAAAAGGAAAAACTTGGACTAGCAGAAGCCATAAAAGGAGTCAGAAGTTATAGAAGAAGTCAAAGAAGTAGAAGTCGATGAAAAAAGGAAAAAATCTAAGTAGCAGAAGCCAAAGAAGAAGTCAAAGAAGTAGACGTCGATGAAAAAAGGCAAAAATTGGAGTAGCAGAAGACATAGAAGAAGTCAAAGAAGTAGACGTCGATGAAAAAAGGAAAAACTTGGACTAGCAGAAGCCATAGAAGGAGTCAGAAGTTATAGAAGAAGTCAAAGAAGTAGAAGTCGATGAAAAAAGGAAAAAATCTAAGTAGCAGAAGCCAAAGAAGAAGTCAAAGAAGTAGACGTCGATGAAAAAAGGCAAAAATTGGAGTAGCAGAAGTTATAGAAGAAGTCAAAGAAGTAGACGTCGATAAAAAAAGGAAAAAATCTAAGTAGCAGAAGCCATAGAAGAAGTCAAAGAAGTAGACGTCGATGACAAAAGGAAAAAATTGGAGTAGCAGAAGCCATAGGAGTAAAAGAAGTAGACGTCGATGAAAAAAGGCAAAAATTGGAGTAGCAGAAGACATAGAAGAAGTCAAAGAAGTAGACGTCGATAAAAAAAGGAAAAAATCTAAGTAGCAGAAGCCATAGAAGAAGTCAAAGAAGTAGACGTCGATGAAAAAAGGCAAAAATTGGAGTAGCAGAAGACATAGAAGAAGTCAAAGAAGTAGACGTCAATAAAAAAAAAGGAAAAAATCTAAGTAGCAGAAGCCATAGAAGAAGTCAAAGAAGTAGAAGTCGATGAAAAAAAAACAAAAATATCTAAGTAGCAGAAGCCATAGAAGAAGTCAAAGAAGTAGACGTCGATGAAAAAAGGCAAAAATTGGAGTAGCAGAAGACATAGAAGAAGTCAAAGAAGTAGAAGTCGATGAAAAAAAAAAAAATCTAAGTAGCAGAAGTTATAGAAGAAGTCAAAGAAGTAGAAGTCGATGAAAAAAGGAAAAAATCTAAGTAGCAGAAGCCATAGAAGAAGTTAAAGAAGTAGACGTCGATGACAAAAGGAAAAAATTGGAGTAGCAGAAGCCATAGAAGTCAAAGAAGTAGACGTCGATGAAAAAAGGAAAAAATTGAAGTAGCAGAAGCCATAGAAGAAGTCAAAGAAGTAGACGTCGATGAAAAAAGGAAAAAATCGAAGTAGCAGAAGCCATAGAAGAAGTCAAAGAAGTAGAAGTCGATGAAAAAAAAACAAAAATATCTAAGTAGTAGAAGACACAGAAGAAGTCAAAGAAGTAGACGTCGATAAAAAAAGGAAAAAATTGGAGTAGCAGAAGACATAGAAGAAGTCAAAGAAGTAGAAGTCGATGAAAAAAGGAAAAAATTGGAGTAACAGAAGCCATTGAAGAAGTCAAAGAAGTAGAAGTCGATGAAAAAAGGAAAAAATCTAAGTAGCAGAAGCCATAGAAAAAGTCAAAGAAGTAGAAGTCGCTGAAAAAAAAACAAAAATATCTAAGTAACAGAAGCCACAGAAGAAGTCAAAGAAGTAGAAGTTGATGAAAAAAGGAAAAAATCTAAGTAGTAGAAGACACAGAAGAAGTCAAAGAAGTAGACGTCGATAAAAAAAGGAAAAAATTAGAGTAGCAGAAGACATAGAAGAAGTCAAAGAAGTAGAAGTCGATGAAAAAAGGAAAAAATTGAAGTAGCAGAAGCCATAGAAGAAGTCAAAGAAGTAGACATCGATGAAAAAAGGAAAAAATCGAAGTAGCAGAAGCCATAGAAGAAGTCAAAGAAGTAGAAGTCGATGAAAAAAAAACAAAAATATCTAAGTAGTAGAAGACACAGAAGAAGTCAAAGAAGTAGACGTCGATAAAAAAAGGAAAAAATTGGAGTAGCAGAAGACATAGAAGAAGTCAAAGAAGTAGAAGTCGATGAAAAAAGGAAAAAATTGGAGTAACAGAAGCCATAGAAGAAGTCAAAGAAGTAGAAGTCGATGAAAAAAGGAAAAAATCTAAGTAGCAGAAGCCATAGAAAAAGTCAAAGAAGTAGAAGTCGCTGAAAAAAAAACAAAAATATCTAAGTAACAGAAGCCACAGAAGAAGTCAAAGAAGTAGAAGTTGATGAAAAAAGGAAAAAATCTAAGTAGTAGAAGACACAGAAGAAGTCAAAGAAGTAGACGTCGATGAAAAAAGGAAAAAATCTAAGTAGCAGAAGCCACAGAAGAAGTCAAAGAAGTAGAAGTTGATGAAAAAATGAAAAAATCTAAGTAGCAGAAGCCATTAGAAGAAGTCAAAGAAGTAGAAGTCGATGAAAAAAAAAAAAATCTAAGTAGCAGAAGTTATAGAAGAAGTCAAAGAAGTAGAAGTCGATGAAAAAAGGAAAAAATCTAAGTAGCAGAAGCCATAGAAGAAGTCAAAGAAGTAGAAGTCGATGAAAAAAGAAAAAATCTAAGTAGTAGAAGCCATAGAAGAAGTCAAAGAAGTAGAAGTCGATGAAAAAAGGAAAAAATCTAAGTAGCAGAAGCCATAGAAGAAGTCAAAGAAGTAGAAGTCGATGAGAAAAAGAAAAAAAAATCTATGTAGCAAAAGCCATAGAAGAAGACAAAGAAGTAGAAGTCGATGAAAAAAAAACAAAAATATCTAAGTAGCAGAAGCCACAGAAGAAGTCAAAGAAGTAGAAGTCGATGAAAAAAAAAAAATCTAAGTAGCAGAAGTTATAGAAGAAGTCAAAGAAGTAGAAGTCGATGAAAAAAGGAAAAAATCTAAGTAGCAGAAGCCAAAGAAGAAGTCAAAGAAGTAGACGTCGATAAAAAAAAGGCAAAAATTGGAGTAGCAGAAGACATAGAAGAAGTCAAAGAAGTAGACGTCGATAAAAAAAGGAAAAAATTGAAGTAGTAGAAGCCATAGAAGAAGTCAAAGAAGTAGACGTTGATGAAAAAAGGAAAAACTTGGACTAGCAGAAGCCATAGAAGGAGTCAGAAGTTATAGAAGAAGGAGTAGCTGAAGACATAGAAGAAGTCAAAGAAGTAGACGTCGATAAAAAAAGGAAAAAATTGAAGTAGTAGAAGCCATAGAAGAAGTCAAAGAAGTAGACGTTGATGAAAAAAGGAAAAACTTGGACTAGCAGAAGCCATAGAAGGAGTCAGAAGTTATAGAAGAAGTCAAAGAAGTAGAAGTCGATGAAAAAAGGAAAAAATCTAAGTAGCAGAAGCCAAAGAAGAAGTCAAAGAAGTAGACGTCGATGAAAAAAGGAAAAAATCTAAGTAGCAGAAGCCATAGAAGAAGTCAAAGAAGTAGACGTCGATGACAAAAGGATAAAATTGGAGTAGCAGAAGCCATAGGAGTAAAAGAAGTAGACGTCGATGAAAAAAGGCAAAAATTGGAGTAGCAGAAGACATAGAAGAAGTCAAAGAAGTAGACGTCGATAAAAAAAGGAAAAAATCTAAGTAGCAGAAGCCATAGAAGAAGTCAAAGAAGTAGACGTCGATGAAAAAAGGCAAAAATTGGAGTAGCAGAAGACATAGAAGAAGTCAAAGAAGTAGACGTCAATAAAAAAAAAGGAAAAAATCTAAGTAGCAGAAGCCATAGAAGAAGTCAAAGAAGTAGAAGTCGATGAAAAAAAAACAAAAATATCTAAGTAGCAGAAGCCATAGAAGAAGTCAAAGAAGTAGACGTCGATGAAAAAAGGCAAAAATTGGAGTAGCAGAAGACATAGAAGAAGTCAAAGAAGTAGAAGTCGATGAAAAAAAAAAAAATCTAAGTAGCAGAAGTTATAGAAGAAGTCAAAGAAGTAGAAGTCGATGAAAAAAGGAAAAAATCTAAGTAGCAGAAGCCATAGAAGAAGTCAAAGAAGTAGACGTCGATGACAAAAGGAAAAAATTGGAGTAGCAGAAGCCATAGAAGTCAAAGAAGTAGACGTCGATGAAAAAAGGAAAAAATTGAAGTAGCAGAAGCCATAGAAGAAGTCAAAGAAGTAGACGTCGATGAAAAAAGGAAAAAATCGAAGTAGCAGAAGCCATAGAAGAAGTCAAAGAAGTAGAAGTCGATGAAAAAAAAACAAAAATATCTAAGTAGTAGAAGACACAGAAGAAGTCAAAGAAGTAGACGTCGATAAAAAAAGGAAAAAATTGGAGTAGCAGAAGACAGAAGAAGTCAAAGAAGTAGAAGTCGATGAAAAAAGGAAAAAATTGGAGTAACAGAAGCCATAGAAGAAGTCAAAGAAGTAGAAGTCGATGAAAAAAGGAAAAAATCTAAGTAGCAGAAGCCATAGAAAAAGTCAAAGAAGTAGAAGTCGCTGAAAAAAAAACAAAAATATCTAAGTAACAGAAGCCACAGAAGAAGTCAAAGAAGTAGAAGTTGATGAAAAAAGGAAAAAATCTAAGTAGTAGAAGACACAGAAGAAGTCAAAGAAGTAGACGTCGATAAAAAAAGGAAAAAATTGGAGTAGCAGAAGACATAGAAGAAGTCAAAGAAGTAGAAGTCGATGAAAAAAGGAAAAAATTGGAGTAACAGAAGCCATAGAAGAAGTCAAAGAAGTAGACGTCGATGAAAAAAGGAAAAAATCTAAGTAGCAGAAGCCACAGAAGAAGTCAAAGAAGTAGAAGTTGATGAAAAAATGAAAAAATCTAAGTAGCAGAAGCCATTAGAAGAAGTCAAAGAAGTAGAAGTCGATGAAAAAAAAAAAAATCTAAGTAGCAGAAGTTATAGAAGAAGTCAAAGAAGTAGAAGTCGATGAAAAAAGGAAAAAATCTAAGTAGCAGAAGCCAAAGAAGAAGTCAAAGAAGTAGACGTCGATGAAAAAAGGCAAAAATTGGAGTAGCAGAAGACATAGAAGAAGTCAAAGAAGTAGATGTCGATAAAAAAAGGAAAAAATTGAAGTAGCAGAAGCCATAGAAGAAGTCAAAGAAGTATACGTTGATGAAAAAAGGAAAAACTTGGACTAGCAGAAGCCATAGAAGAAGTCAAAGAAGTAGAAGTCGATGAAAAAAGGAAAAAATCTAAGTAGCAGAAGCCATAGAAGAAGTCAAAGAAGTAGACGTCGATGAAAAAAGGAAAAAATTGGAGTAACAGAAGCCATAGAAGAAGTCAAAGAAGTAGAAGTCGATGAAAAAAGGAAAAAATCTAAGTAGCAGAAGCCATAGAAGAAGTCAAAGAAGTAGAAGTCGATGAAAAAAGGAAAAAATCTAAGTAGTAGAAGCCATAGAAGAAGTCAAAGAAGTAGAAGTCGATGAAAAAAGGAAAAAATCTAAGTAGCAGAAGCCATAGAAGAAGTCAAAGAAGTAGAAGTCGATGAGAAAAAGAAAAAAAAATCTATGTAGCAAAAGCCATAGAAGAAGACAAAGAAGTAGAAGTCGATGAAAAAAGGAAAAAATCTAAGTAGCAGAAGCCATAGAAGAAGTCAAAAAAGTAGAAGTCGATGAAAAAAGGAAAAAATCTAAGTAGCAGAAGCTACAGAAGAAGTCAAAGTAGAAGTCGATGAAAAAAAAAAAATCTAAGTAGCAGAAGCTATAGAAGAAGTCAAAGAAGTAGAAGTCGATGAAAAAAGGAAAAAATCTAAGTAGCAGAAGCCATAGAAGAAGTCAAAGAAGTAGACGTCGATAACAAAAGGAAAAAATTGGAGTAGCAGAAGCCATAGGAGTAAAAGAAGTAGACGTCGATGAAAAAAGGAAAAAATTGAAGTAGCAGAAGCCATGGAAGAAGTCAAAGAAGTAGACGTCGATGAAAAAAGGCAAAAATTGGAGTAGCAGAAGACATAGAAGAAGTCAAAGAAGTAGACGTCGATAAAAAAAGGAAAAAATCTAAGTAGCAGAAGCCATAGAAGAAGTCAAAGAAGTAGACGTCGATGAAAAAAGGCAAAAATTGGAGTAGCAGAAGCCATAGAAGAAGTCAAAGAAGTAGACGTTGATGAAAAAAGGAAAAAATCTAAGTAGCAGAAGCCATAGAAGAAGTCAAAGAAGTAGAAGTCGATAAAAAAAAACAAAAATATCTAAGTAGCAGAAGCCACAGAAGAAGTCAAAGAAGTAGAAGTTGATGAAAAAAGGAAAAAATCTAAGTAGCAGAAGCCATAGAAGAAGTCAAAGAAGTAGAAGTCGATAAAAAAAAAAAAAATCTAAGTAGCAGAAGTTATAGAAGAAGTCAAAGAAGTAGAAGTCGATGAAAAAAGGAAAAAATCTAAGTAGCAGAAGCCAAAGAAGAAGTCAAAGAAGTAGACGTCGATGAAAAAAGGCAAAAATTGGAGTAGCAGAAGACATAGAAGAAGTCAAAGAAGTAGACGTCGATAAAAAAAGGAAAAAATTAAAGTAGCAGAAGCCATAGAAGAAGTCAAAGAAGTAGACGTTGATGAAAAAAGGAAAAACTTGGACTAGCAGAAGCCATAGAAGAAGTCAAAGAAGTAGAAGTCGATGAAAAAAAAAAAAAAATATCTAAGTAGCAGAAGCCACAGAAGAAGTCAAAGAAGTAGAAGTTGATGAAAAAAGGAAAAAATCTAAGTAGTAGAAGACACAGAAGAAGTCAAAGAAGTAGACGTTGATAAAAAAAGGAAAAAATTGGAGTAGCAGAAGACATAGAAGAAGTCAAAGAAGTACAAGTCGATGAAAAAAGGAAAAAATCTAAGTAGCAGAAGCCATAGAAGAAGTCAAAGAAGTAGACCTCGATGAAAAAAGGAAAAAATTGGAGTAACAGAAGCCATAGTAGAAGTCAAAGAAGTAGAAGTCGATGAAAAAAGGAAAAAATCTAAGTAGCAGAAGCCATAGAAGAAGTCAAAGAAGTAGAAGTCGATGAAAAAAGGAAAAAATCTAAGTAGTAGAAGCCATAGAAGAAGTCAAAGAAGTAGAAGTCGATGAAAAAAGGAAAAAATCTAAGTAGCAGAATCCATAGAAGAAGTCAAAAAAGTAGAAGTCGATGAAAAAATGAAAAAATCTAAGTAGCAGAAGCTACAGAAGAATTCAAAGTAGAAGTCGATGAAAAAAAAAAAAATTCTAAGTAGCAGAAGTTATAGAAGAAGTCAAAGTAGAAGTCGATGAAAAAAGGAAAAAATCTAAGTAGCAGAAGCCATAGAAGAAGTCAAAGAAGTAGACGTCGATGACAAAAGGAAAAAATTGGAGTAGCAGAAGCCATAGGAGTAAAAGAAGTAGACGTTGATGAAAAAAGGCAAAAATTGGAGTAGCAGAAGACATAGAAGAAGTCAAAGAAGTAGACGTCGATAAAAAAAGGAAAAAATCTAAGTAGCAGAAGCCATAGAAGAAGTCAAAGAAGTAGACGTCGATGAAAAAAGGCAAAAATTGGAGTAGCAGAAGACATAGAAGAAGTCAAAGAAGTAGACGTCAATAAAAAAAAAGGAAAAAGTCTAAGTAGTAGAAGACACAGAAGAAGTCAAAGAAGTAGACGTCGATAAAAAAAGGAAAAAATTGGAGTAGCAGAAGACATAGAAGAAGTCAAAGAAGTAGAAGTCGATGAAAAAAGGAAAAAATTGGAGTAACAGAAGCCATAAAAGAAGTCAAAGAAGTAGAAGTCAATGAAAAAAGGAAAAAATCTAAGTAGCAGAAGCCATAGAAAAAGTCAAAGAAGTAGAAGTCGATGAAAAAAAAACAAAAATATCTAAGTAACAGAAGCCACAGAAGAAGTCAAAGAAGTAGAAGTTGATGAAAAAAGGAAAAAATCTAAGTAGTAGAAGACACAGAAGAAGTCAAAGTAGTAGACGTCGATAAAAAAAGGAAAAAATTGGAGTAGCAGAAGACATAGAAGAAGTCAAAGAAGTAGAAGTCGATGAAAAAAGGAAAAAATTGGAGTAACAGAAGCCATAGAAGAAGTCAAAGTAGTAGAAGTCGATGAAAAAAGGAAAAAATCTAAGTAGCAGAAGCCATAGAAAAAGTCAAAGAAGTAGAAGTCGATGAAAAAAAAACAAAAATATCTAAGTAACAGAAGCCACAGAAGAAGTCAAAGAAGTAGAAGTCGATGAAAAAAGGAAAAAATCTAAGTAGCAGAAGCCATAGAAGAAGTCAAAGAAGTAGACGTCGATGACAAAAATGAAAAAATTGGAGTAGCAGAAGCCATAGAAGTCAAAGAAGTAGACGTCGATGAAAAAAGGAAAAAATTGGACTAGCAGAAGCCACAGAAGAAGTCAAAGAAGTAGACGTCGATGAAAAAAGGCAAAAATTGGAGTAGCAGAAGACATAGAAGAAGTCAAAGTAGAAGTCGATGAAAAAAAAACAAAAATATCTAAGTAGCAGAAGCCACAGAAGAAGTCAAAGAAGTAGAAGTTGATGAAAAAAGGAAAAAATCTAAGTAGCAGAAGCCATAGAAGAAGTCAAAGAAGTAGAAGTCGATGAAAAAAAAAAAAATCTAAGTAGCAGAAGTTATAGAAGAAGTCAAAGAAGTAGAAGTCGATGAAAAAAAAAAAAAATCTAAGTAGCAGAAGTTATAGAAGAAGTCAAAGAAGTAGAAGTCGATGAAAAAAAAAAAAATCTAAGTAGCAGAAGTTATAGAAGAAGTCAAAGAAGTAGACGTCGATGAAAAAAGGAAAAAATTGAAGTAGCAGAAGCCATAGAAGTCAAAGAAGTAGACGTCGATGAAAAAAGGAAAAACTTGGACTAGCAGAAGCCATAGAAGAAGTCAAAGAAGTAGAAGTCGATGAAAAAAAAACAAAAATATCTAAGTAGCAGAAGCCACAGAAGAAGTCAAAGAAGTAGAAGTTGATGAAAAAAGGAAAAAATCTAAGTAGTAGAAGACACAGAAGAAGTCAAAGAAGTAGACGTCGATAAAAAAAAGGAAAAAATAGGAGTAGCAGAAGACATAGAAGAAGTCAAAGAAGTACAAGTCGATTAAAAAAAAAAAAATATCTAAGTAGCAGAAGCCATAGAAGAAGTCAAAGAAGTAGAAGTCGATGAAAAAAGGAAAAAAGCTAAGTAGCAGAAGCCATAGAAGAAGTCAAAGAAGTAGAAGTCGATGAAAAAAGGAAAAAATCTAAGTAGCAGAAGCCATAGAAGTAGTCAAAGAAGTAGACGTTGATGAAAAAAGGAAAAAATTGGAGTAACAGAAGCCATAGAAGAAGTCAAAGAAGTAGAAGTCGATGAAAAAAGGAAAAAATCTAAGTAGCAGAAGCCATAGAAGAAGTCAAAGTAGAAGTCGATGAAAAAAGGAAAAAATCTAAGTAGTAGAAGCCATAGAAGAAGTCAAAGAAGTAGAAGTCGATGAAAAAAGGAAAAAATCTAAGTAGCAGAAGCCATAGAAGAAGTCAAAGAAGTAGAAGTCGATGAGAAAAAGAAAAAAAAATCTATGTAGCAAAAGCCATAGAAGAAGACAAAGAAGTAGAAGTCGATGAAAAAAAAACAAAAATATCTAAGTAGCAGAAGCCACAGAAGAAGTCAAAGAAGTAGAAGTCGATGAAAAAAAAAAATCTAAGTAGCAGAAGTTATAGAAGAAGTCAAAGAAGTAGAAGTCGATGAAAAAAGGAAAAAATCTAAGTAGCAGAAGCCAAAGAAGAAGTCAAAGAAGTAGACGTCGATGAAAAAAGGCAAAAATTGGAGTAGCAGAAGACATAGAAGAAGTCAAAGAAGTAGACGTCGATAAAAAAAGGAAAAAATTGAAGTAGCAGAAGCCATAGAAGAAGTCAAAGAAGTAGACGTTGATGAAAAAAGGAAAAACTTGGACTAGCAGAAGCCATAGAAGAAGTCAAAGAAGTAGAAGTCGATGAAAAAAAAAAAAAAATCTAAGTAGCAGAAGCCACAGAAGAAGTCAAAGAAGTAGAAGTTGATGAAAAAAGGGAAAAATCTAAGTAGTAGAAGACACAGAAGAAGTCAAAGAAGTAGACGTCGATAAAAAAAGGAAAAAATTGGAGTAGCAGAAGACATAGAAGAAGTCAAAGAAGTAGAAGTCGATGAAAAAAGGAAAAAATCTAAGTAGTAGAAGCCATAGAAGAAGTCAAAGAAGTAGAAGTCGATGAAAAAAGGAAAAAATCTAAGTAGCAGAATCCATAGAAGAAGTCAAAAAAGTAGAAGTCGATGAAAAAAGGAAAAAATATAAGTAGCAGAACCTACAGAAGAAGTCAAAGTAGAAGTCGATGAAAAAAAAAAAAATTCTAAGTAGCAGAAGTTATAGAAGAAGTCAAAGAAGTAGAAGTCGATGAAAAAAGGAAAAAATCTAAGTAGCAGAAGCCATAGAAGAAGTCAAAGAAGTAGACGTCGATGACAAAAGGAAAAAATTGGAGTAGCAGAAGCCATAGGAGTAAAAGAAGTAGACGTCGATGAAAAAAGGCAAAAATTGGAGTAGCAGAAGACATAGAAGAAGTCAAAGAAGTAGACGTCGATAAAAAAAGGAAAAAATCTAAGTAGTAGAAGCCATAGAAGAAGTCAAAGAAGTAGACGTCGATGAAAAAAGGCAAAAATTGGAGTAGCAGAAGACATAGAAGAAGTCAAAGAAGTAGACGTCAATAAAAAAAAAGGAAAAAATCTAAGTAGCAGAAGCCATAGAAGAAGTCAAAGAAGTAGAAGTCGATGAAAAAAAAACAAAAATATCTAAGTAGCAGAAGCCATAGAAGAAGTCAAAGAAGTAGACGTCGATGAAAAAAGGCAAAAATTGGAGTAGCAGAAGACATAGAAGAAGTCAAAGAAGTAGAAGTCGATGAAAAAAAAAAAAATCTAAGTAGCAGAAGTTATAGAAGAAGTCAAAGAAGTAGAAGTCGATGAAAAAAGGAAAAAATCTAAGTAGCAGAAGCCATAGAAGAAGTCAAAGAAGTAGACGTCGATGACAAAAGTAAAAAATTGGAGTAGCAGAAGCCATAGAAGTCAAAGAAGTAGACGTCGATGAAAAAAGGAAAAAATTGAAGTAGCAGAATCCATAGAAGAAGTCAAAGAAGTAGACGTCGATGAAAAAAGGAAAAAATCGAAGTAGCAGAAGCCATAGAAGAAGTCAAAGAAGTAGAAGTCGATGAAAAAAACCCAAAAATATCTAAGTAGTAGAAGACACAGAAGAAGTCAAAGAAGTAGACGTCGATAAAAAAAGGAAAAAATTGGAGTAGCAGAAGACATAGAAGAAGTCAAAGAAGTAGAAGTCGATGAAAAAAGGAAAAAATTGGAGTAACAGAAGCCATAGAAGAAGTCAAAGAAGTAGAAGTCGATGAAAAAAGGAAAAAATCTAAGTAGCAGAAGCCATAGAAAAAGTCAAAGAAGTAGAAGTCGCTGAAAAAAAAACAAAAATATCTAAGTAACAGAAGCCACAGAAGAAGTCAAAGAAGTAGAAGTTGATGAAAAAAGGAAAAAATCTAAGTAGTAGAAGACACAGAAGAAGTCAAAGAAGTAGACGTCGATAAAAAAAGGAAAAAATTGGAGTAGCAGAAGACATAGAAGAAGTCAAAGAAGTAGAAGTCGATGAAAAAAGGAAAAAATTGGAGTAACAGAAGCCATAGAAGAAGTCAAAGAAGTAGACGTCGATGAAAAAAGGAAAAAATCTAAGTAGCAGAAGCCATAGAAAAAGTCAAAGAAGTAGAAGTCGATGAAAAAAGGAAAAAATTGGAGTAGCAGAAGACATAGAAGAAGTCAAAGAAGTACAAGTCGATTAAAAAAAAATATATATATATAAGTAGCAGAAGCCATAGAAGAAGTCAAAGAAGTAGAAGTCGATGAAAAAAGGAAAAAATCTAAGTAGCAGAAGCCATAGAAGAAGTCAAAGAAGTAGACGTCGATGAAAAAAGGAAAAAATTGGAGTAACAGAAGCCATAGAAGAAGTCAAAGAAGTAGAAGTGGATGAAAAAAAAACAAAAATATCTAAGTAGCAGAAGCCACAGAAGAAGTCAAAGAAGTAGAAGTCGATGAAAAAAAGAAAAATACATCTAAGTAGCAGAAGCCATAGAAGAAGTCAAAGAAGTAGAAGTCAATGAAAAAAGGAAAAAGCTAAGTAGCAGAAGCCATAGAAGAAGTCAAAGAAGTAGACGTCGATGAAAAAAGGAAAAAATTGGACTAGCAGAAGCCACAGAAGAAGTCAAAGAAGTAGACGTCGATGAAAAAAGGCAAAAATTGGAGTAGCAGAAGACATAGAAGAAGTCAAAGTAGAAGTCGATGAAAAAAAAAAAATCTAAGTAGCAGAAGTTATAGAAGAAGTCAAAGAAGTAGAAGTCGATGAAAAAAAAAAAAATCTAAGTAGCAGAAGTTATAGAAGAAGTCAAAGAAGTAGAAGTCGATGAAAAAAAGGAAAAAATTGGAGTAGCAGAAGACATAGAAGAAGTCAAAGAAGTACAAGTCGATTAAAAAAAAAAAAATATCTAAGTAGCAGAAGCCATAGAAGAAGTCAAAGAAGTAGAAGTCGATGAAAAAAGGAAAAAAGCTAAGTAGCAGAAGCCATAGAAGAAGTCAAAGAAGTAGAAGTCGATGAAAAAAGGAAAAAATCAAAGTAGCAGAAGCCATAGAAGTAGTCAAAGAAGTAGACGTTGATGAAAAAAGGAAAAAATTGGAGTAACAGAAGCCATAGAAGAAGTCAAAGAAGTAGAAGTCGATGAAAAAAGGAAAAAATCTAAGTAGCAGAAGCCATAGAAGAAGTCAAAGAAGTAGACGTCGATGACAAAAGGAAAAAATTGGAGTAGCAGAAGCCATAGAAGTCAAAGAAGTAGACGTCGATGAAAAAAGGAAAAAATTGAAGTAGCAGAAGCCATAGAAGAAGTCAAAGAAGTAGACGTCGATGAAAAAAGGAAAAAATCGAAGTAGCAGAAGCCATAGAAGAAGTCAAAGAAGTAGAAGTCGATGAAAAAAAAACAAAAATATCTAAGTAGTAGAAGACACAGAAGAAGTCAAAGAAGTAGACGTCGATAAAAAAAGGAAAAAATTGGAGTAGCAGAAGACATAGAAGAAGTCAAAGAAGTAGAAGTCGATGAAAAAAGGAAAAAATTGGAGTAACAGAAGCCATAGAAGAAGTCAAAGAAGTAGAAGTCGATGAAAAAAGGAAAAAATCTAAGTAGCAGAAGCCATAGAAAAAGTCAAAGAAGTAGAAGTCGCTGAAAAAAAAACAAAAATATCTAAGTAACAGAAGCCACAGAAGAAGTCAAAGAAGTAGAAGTTGATGAAAAAAGGAAAAAATCTAAGTAGTAGAAGACACAGAAGAAGTCAAAGAAGTAGACGTCGATAAAAAAAGGAAAAAATTGGAGTAGCAGAAGACATAGAAGAAGTCAAAGAAGTAGAAGTCGATGAAAAAAGGAAAAAATTGGAGTAACAGAAGCCATAGAAGAAGTCAAAGAAGTAGACGTCGATGAAAAAAGGAAAAAATCTAAGTAGCAGAAGCCACAGAAGAAGTCAAAGAAGTAGAAGTTGATGAAAAAATGAAAAAATCTAAGTAGCAGAAGCCATTAGAAGAAGTCAAAGAAGTAGAAGTCGATGAAAAAAAAAAAAATCTAAGTAGCAGAAGTTATAGAAGAAGTCAAAGAAGTAGAAGTCGATGAAAAAAGGAAAAAATCTAAGTAGCAGAAGCCATAGAAGAAGTCAAAGAAGTAGAAGTCGATGAAAAAAGAAAAAATCTAAGTAGTAGAAGCCATAGAAGAAGTCAAAGAAGTAGAAGTCGATGAAAAAAGGAAAAAATCTAAGTAGCAGAAGCCATAGAAGAAGTCAAAGAAGTAGAAGTCGATGAGAAAAAGAAAAAAAAATCTATGTAGCAAAAGCCATAGAAGAAGACAAAGAAGTAGAAGTCGATGAAAAAAAAACAAAAATATCTAAGTAGCAGAAGCCACAGAAGAAGTCAAAGAAGTAGAAGTCGATGAAAAAAAAAAAATCTAAGTAGCAGAAGTTATAGAAGAAGTCAAAGAAGTAGAAGTCGATGAAAAAAGGAAAAAATCTAAGTAGCAGAAGCCAAAGAAGAAGTCAAAGAAGTAGACGTCGATAAAAAAAAGGCAAAAATTGGAGTAGCAGAAGACATAGAAGAAGTCAAAGAAGTAGACGTCGATAAAAAAAGGAAAAAATTGAAGTAGTAGAAGCCATAGAAGAAGTCAAAGAAGTAGACGTTGATGAAAAAAGGAAAAACTTGGACTAGCAGAAGCCATAGAAGGAGTCAGAAGTTATAGAAGAAGGAGTAGCAGAAGACATAGAAGAAGTCAAAGAAGTAGACGTCGATAAAAAAAGGAAAAAATTGAAGTAATAGAAGCCATAGAAGAAGTCAAAGAAGTAGACGTCGATGAAAAAAGGAAAAAATCTAAGTAGCAGAAGCCATAGAAGGAGTCAGAAGTTATAGAAGAAGTCAAAGAAGTAGAAGTCGATGAAAAAAGGAAAAAATCTAAGTAGCAGAAGCCAAAGAAGAAGTCAAAGAAGTAGACGTCGATGAAAAAAGGCAAAAATTGGAGTAGCAGAAGTTATAGAAGAAGTCAAAGAAGTAGACGTCGATAAAAAAAGGAAAAAATCTAAGTAGCAGAAGCCATAGAAGAAGTCAAAGAAGTAGACGTCGATGACAAAAGGAAAAAATTGGAGTAGCAGAAGCCACAGAAGAAGTCAAAGAAGTAGAAGTTGATGAAAAAATGAAAAAATCTAAGTAGCAGAAGCCATTAGAAGAAGTCAAAGAAGTAGAAGTCGATGAAAAAAAAAAAAATCTAAGTAGCAGAAGTTATAGAAGAAGTCAAAGAAGTAGAAGTCGATGAAAAAAGGAAAAAATCTAAGTAGCAGAAGCCAAAGAAGAAGTCAAAGAAGTAGACGTCGATGAAAAAAGGCAAAAATTGGAGTAGCAGAAGACATAGAAGAAGTCAAAGAAGTAGATGTCGATAAAAAAAGGAAAAAATTGAAGTAGCAGAAGCCATAGAAGAAGTCAAAGAAGTAGACGTTGATGAAAAAAGGAAAAACTTGGACTAGCAGAAGCCATAGAAGAAGTCAAAGAAGTAGAAGTCGATGAAAAAAGGAAAAAATCTAAGTAGCAGAAGCCATAGAAGAAGTCAAAGAAGTAGACGTCGATGAAAAAAGGAAAAAATTGGAGTAACAGAAGCCATAGAAGAAGTCAAAGAAGTAGAAGTCGATGAAAAAAGGAAAAAATCTAAGTAGCAGAAGCCATAGAAGAAGTCAAAGAAGTAGAAGTCGATGAAAAAAGGAAAAAATCTAAGTAGTAGAAGCCATAGAAGAAGTCAAAGAAGTAGAAGTCGATGAAAAAAGGAAAAAATCTAAGTAGCAGAAGCCATTAGAAGAAGTCAAAGAAGTAGAAGTCGATGAAAAAAAAAAAAATCTAAGTAGCAGAAGTTATAGAAGAAGTCAAAGAAGTAGAAGTCGATGAAAAAAGGAAAAAATCTAAGTAGCAGAAGCCATAGAAGAAGTCAAAGAAGTAGAAGTCGATGAAAAAAGAAAAAATCTAAGTAGTAGAAGCCATAGAAGAAGTCAAAGAAGTAGAAGTCGATGAAAAAAGGAAAAAATCTAAGTAGCAGAAGCCATAGAAGAAGTCAAAGAAGTAGAAGTCGATGAGAAAAAGAAAAAAAAATCTATGTAGCAAAAGCCATAGAAGAAGACAAAGAAGTAGAAGTCGATGAAAAAAAAACAAAAATATCTAAGTAGCAGAAGCCACAGAAGAAGTCAAAGAAGTAGAAGTCGATGAAAAAAAAAAAATCTAAGTAGCAGAAGTTATAGAAGAAGTCAAAGAAGTAGAAGTCGATGAAAAAAGGAAAAAATCTAAGTAGCAGAAGCCAAAGAAGAAGTCAAAGAAGTAGACGTCGATAAAAAAAAGGCAAAAATTGGAGTAGCAGAAGCCATAGAAGAAGTCAAAGAAGTAGACGTTGATGAAAAAAGGAAAAACTTGGACTAGCAGAAGCCATAGAAGGAGTCAGAAGTTATAGAAGAAGGAGTAGCAGAAGACATAGAAGAAGTCAAAGAAGTAGACGTCGATAAAAAAAGGAAAAAATTGAAGTAATAGAAGCCATAGAAGAAGTCAAAGAAGTAGACGTCGATGAAAAAAGGAAAAAATCTAAGTAGCAGAAGCCATAGAAGGAGTCAGAAGTTATAGAAGAAGTCAAAGAAGTAGAAGTCGATGAAAAAAGGAAAAAATCTAAGTAGCAGAAGCCAAAGAAGAAGTCAAAGAAGTAGACGTCGATGAAAAAAGGCAAAAATTGGAGTAGCAGAAGTTATAGAAGAAGTCAAAGAAGTAGACGTCGATAAAAAAAGGAAAAAATCTAAGTAGCAGAAGCCATAGAAGAAGTCAAAGAAGTAGACGTCGATGACAAAAGGAAAAAATTGGAGTAGCAGAAGCCACAGAAGAAGTCAAAGAAGTAGAAGTTGATGAAAAAATGAAAAAATCTAAGTAGCAGAAGCCATTAGAAGAAGTCAAAGAAGTAGAAGTCGATGAAAAAAAAAAAAATCTAAGTAGCGGAAGTTATAGAAGAAGTCAAAGAAGTAGAAGTCGATGAAAAAAGGAAAAAATCTAAGTAGCAGAAGCCAAAGAAGAAGTCAAAGAAGTAGACGTCGATGAAAAAAGGCAAAAATTGGAGTAGCAGAAGACATAGAAGAAGTCAAAGAAGTAGATGTCGATAAAAAAAGGAAAAAATTGAAGTAGCAGAAGCCATAGAAGAAGTCAAAGAAGTAGACGTTGATGAAAAAAGGAAAAACTTGGACTAGCAGAAGCCATAGAAGAAGTCAAAGAAGTAGAAGTCGATGAAAAAAGGAAAAAATCTAAGTAGCAGAAGCCATAGAAGAAGTCAAAGAAGTAGACGTCGATGAAAAAAGGAAAAAATTGGAGTAACAGAAGCCATAGAAGAAGTCAAAGAAGTAGAAGTCGATGAAAAAAGGAAAAAATCTAAGTAGCAGAAGCCATAGAAGAAGTCAAAGAAGTAGAAGTCGATGAAAAAAGGAAAAAATCTAAGTAGTAGAAGCCATAGAAGAAGTCAAAGAAGTAGAAGTCGATGAAAAAAGGAAAAAATCTAAGTAGCAGAAGCCATAGAAGAAGTCAAAGAAGTAGAAGTCGATGAGAAAAAGAAAAAAAAATCTATGTAGCAAAAGCCATAGAAGAAGACAAAGAAGTAGAAGTCGATGAAAAAAGGAAAAAATCTAAGTAGCAGAAGCCATAGAAGAAGTCAAAAAAGTAGAAGTCGATGAAAAAAGGAAAAAATCTAAGTAGCAGAAGCTACAGAAGAAGTCAAAGTAGAAGTCGATGAAAAAAAAAAAATCTAAGTAGCAGAAGTTATAGAAGAAGTCAAAGAAGTAGAAGTCGATGAAAAAAGGAAAAAATCTAAGTAGCAGAAGCCATAGAAGAAGTCAAAGAAGTAGACGTCGATAACAAAAGGAAAAAATTGGAGTAGCAGAAGCCATAGGAGTAAAAGAAGTAGACGTCGATGAAAAAAGGAAAAAATTGAAGTAGCAGAAGCCATGGAAGAAGTCAAAGAAGTAGACGTCGATGAAAAAAGGCAAAAATTGGAGTAGCAGAAGACATAGAAGAAGTCAAAGAAGTAGACGTCGATAAAAAAAGGAAAAAATCTAAGTAGCAGAAGCCATAGAAGAAGTCAAAGAAGTAGACGTCGATGAAAAAAGGCAAAAATTGGAGTAGCAGAAGCCATAGAAGAAGTCAAAGAAGTAGACGTTGATGAAAAAAGGAAAAAATCTAAGTAGCAGAAGCCATAGAAGAAGTCAAAGAAGTAGAAGTCGATAAAAAAAAACAAAAATATCTAAGTAGCAGAAGCCACAGAAGAAGTCAAAGAAGTAGAAGTTGATGAAAAAAGGAAAAAATCTAAGTAGCAGAAGCCATAGAAGAAGTCAAAGAAGTAGAAGTCGATAAAAAAAAAAAAAATCTAAGTAGCAGAAGTTATAGAAGAAGTCAAAGAAGTAGAAGTCGATGAAAAAAGGAAAAAATCTAAGTAGCAGAAGCCAAAGAAGAAGTCAAAGAAGTAGACGTCGATGAAAAAAGGCAAAAATTGGAGTAGCAGAAGACATAGAAGAAGTCAAAGAAGTAGACGTCGATAAAAAAAGGAAAAAATTAAAGTAGCAGAAGCCATAGAAGAAGTCAAAGAAGTAGACGTTGATGAAAAAAGGAAAAACTTGGACTAGCAGAAGCCATAGAAGAAGTCAAAGAAGTAGAAGTCGATGAAAAAAAAAAAAAAATATCTAAGTAGCAGAAGCCACAGAAGAAGTCAAAGAAGTAGAAGTTGATGAAAAAAGGAAAAAATCTAAGTAGTAGAAGACACAGAAGAAGTCAAAGAAGTAGACGTTGATAAAAAAAGGAAAAAATTGGAGTAGCAGAAGACATAGAAGAAGTCAAAGAAGTACAAGTCGATGAAAAAAGGAAAAAATCTAAGTAGCAGAAGCCATAGAAGAAGTCAAAGAAGTAGACCTCGATGAAAAAAGGAAAAAATTGGAGTAACAGAAGCCATAGTAGAAGTCAAAGAAGTAGAAGTCGATGAAAAAAGGAAAAAATCTAAGTAGCAGAAGCCATAGAAGAAGTCAAAGAAGTAGAAGTCGATGAAAAAAGGAAAAAATCTAAGTAGTAGAAGCCATAGAAGAAGTCAAAGAAGTAGAAGTCGATGAAAAAAGGAAAAAATCTAAGTAGCAGAATCCATAGAAGAAGTCAAAAAAGTAGAAGTCGATGAAAAAATGAAAAAATCTAAGTAGCAGAAGCTACAGAAGAATTCAAAGTAGAAGTCGATGAAAAAAAAAAAAATTCTAAGTAGCAGAAGTTATAGAAGAAGTCAAAGTAGAAGTCGATGAAAAAAGGAAAAAATCTAAGTAGCAGAAGCCATAGAAGAAGTCAAAGAAGTAGACGTCGATGACAAAAGGAAAAAATTGGAGTAGCAGAAGCCATAGGAGTAAAAGAAGTAGACGTTGATGAAAAAAGGCAAAAATTGGAGTAGCAGAAGACATAGAAGAAGTCAAAGAAGTAGACGTCGATAAAAAAAGGAAAAAATCTAAGTAGCAGAAGCCATAGAAGAAGTCAAAGAAGTAGACGTCGATGAAAAAAGGCAAAAATTGGAGTAGCAGAAGACATAGAAGAAGTCAAAGAAGTAGACGTCAATAAAAAAAAAGGAAAAAGTCTAAGTAGTAGAAGACACAGAAGAAGTCAAAGAAGTAGACGTCGATAAAAAAAGGAAAAAATTGGAGTAGCAGAAGACATAGAAGAAGTCAAAGAAGTAGAAGTCGATGAAAAAAGGAAAAAATTGGAGTAACAGAAGCCATAAAAGAAGTCAAAGAAGTAGAAGTCAATGAAAAAAGGAAAAAATCTAAGTAGCAGAAGCCATAGAAAAAGTCAAAGAAGTAGAAGTCGATGAAAAAAAAACAAAAATATCTAAGTAACAGAAGCCACAGAAGAAGTCAAAGAAGTAGAAGTTGATGAAAAAAGGAAAAAATCTAAGTAGTAGAAGACACAGAAGAAGTCAAAGTAGTAGACGTCGATAAAAAAAGGAAAAAATTGGAGTAGCAGAAGACATAGAAGAAGTCAAAGAAGTAGAAGTCGATGAAAAAAGGAAAAAATTGGAGTAACAGAAGCCATAGAAGAAGTCAAAGTAGTAGAAGTCGATGAAAAAAGGAAAAAATCTAAGTAGCAGAAGCCATAGAAAAAGTCAAAGAAGTAGAAGTCGATGAAAAAAAAACAAAAATATCTAAGTAACAGAAGCCACAGAAGAAGTCAAAGAAGTAGAAGTCGATGAAAAAAGGAAAAAATCTAAGTAGCAGAAGCCATAGAAGAAGTCAAAGAAGTAGACGTCGATGACAAAAATGAAAAAATTGGAGTAGCAGAAGCCATAGAAGTCAAAGAAGTAGACGTCGATGAAAAAAGGAAAAAATTGGACTAGCAGAAGCCACAGAAGAAGTCAAAGAAGTAGACGTCGATGAAAAAAGGAAAAATTGGAGTAGCAGAAGACATAGAAGAAGTCAAAGTAGAAGTCGATGAAAAAAAAACAAAAATATCTAAGTAGCAGAAGCCACAGAAGAAGTCAAAGAAGTAGAAGTTGATGAAAAAAGGAAAAAATCTAAGTAGCAGAAGCCATAGAAGAAGTCAAAGAAGTAGAAGTCGATGAAAAAAAAAAAAATCTAAGTAGCAGAAGTTATAGAAGAAGTCAAAGAAGTAGAAGTCGATGAAAAAAAAAAAAAATCTAAGTAGCAGAAGTTATAGAAGAAGTCAAAGAAGTAGAAGTCGATGAAAAAAAAAAAAATCTAAGTAGCAGAAGTTATAGAAGAAGTCAAAGAAGTAGACGTCGATGAAAAAAGGAAAAAATTGAAGTAGCAGAAGCCATAGAAGTCAAAGAAGTAGACGTCGATGAAAAAAGGAAAAACTTGGACTAGCAGAAGCCATAGAAGAAGTCAAAGAAGTAGAAGTCGATGAAAAAAAAACAAAAATATCTAAGTAGCAGAAGCCACAGAAGAAGTCAAAGAAGTAGAAGTTGATGAAAAAAGGAAAAAATCTAAGTAGTAGAAGACACAGAAGAAGTCAAAGAAGTAGACGTCGATAAAAAAAAGGAAAAAATTGGAGTAGCAGAAGACATAGAAGAAGTCAAAGAAGTACAAGTCGATTAAAAAAAAAAAAATATCTAAGTAGCAGAAGCCATAGAAGAAGTCAAAGAAGTAGAAGTCGATGAAAAAAGGAAAAAAGCTAAGTAGCAGAAGCCATAGAAGAAGTCAAAGAAGTAGAAGTCGATGAAAAAAGGAAAAAATCTAAGTAGCAGAAGCCATAGAAGTAGTCAAAGAAGTAGACGTTGATGAAAAAAGGAAAAAATTGGAGTAACAGAAGCCATAGAAGAAGTCAAAGAAGTAGAAGTCGATGAAAAAAGGAAAAAATCTAAGTAGCAGAAGCCATAGAAGAAGTCAAAGTAGAAGTCGATGAAAAAAGGAAAAAATCTAAGTAGTAGAAGCCATAGAAGAAGTCAAAGAAGTAGAAGTCGATGAAAAAAGGAAAAAATCTAAGTAGCAGAAGCCATAGAAGAAGTCAAAGAAGTAGAAGTCGATGAGAAAAAGAAAAAAAAATCTATGTAGCAAAAGCCATAGAAGAAGACAAAGAAGTAGAAGTCGATGAAAAAAAAACAAAAATATCTAAGTAGCAGAAGCCACAGAAGAAGTCAAAGAAGTAGAAGTCGATGAAAAAAAAAAAATCTAAGTAGCAGAAGTTATAGAAGAAGTCAAAGAAGTAGAAGTCGATGAAAAAAGGAAAAAATCTAAGTAGCAGAAGCCAAAGAAGAAGTCAAAGAAGTAGACGTCGATGAAAAAAGGCAAAAATTGGAGTAGCAGAAGACATAGAAGAAGTCAAAGAAGTAGACGTCGATAAAAAAAGGAAAAAATTGAAGTAGCAGAAGCCATAGAAGAAGTCAAAGAAGTAGACGTTGATGAAAAAAGGAAAAACTTGGACTAGCAGAAGCCATAGAAGAAGTCAAAGAAGTAGAAGTCGATGAAAAAAAAAAAAAAATCTAAGTAGCAGAAGCCACAGAAGAAGTCAAAGAAGTAGAAGTTGATGAAAAAAGGGAAAAATCTAAGTAGTAGAAGACACAGAAGAAGTCAAAGAAGTAGACGTCGATAAAAAAAGGAAAAAATTGGAGTAGCAGAAGACATAGAAGAAGTCAAAGAAGTACAAGTCGATTAAAAAAGGAAAAAATCTAAGTAGCAGAAGCCATAGAAGAAGTCAAAGAAGTAGAAGTCGATGAAAAAAGGAAAAAATCTAAGTAGTAGAAGCCATAGAAGAAGTCAAAGAAGTAGAAGTCGATGAAAAAAGGAAAAAATCTAAGTAGCAGAATCCATAGAAGAAGTCAAAAAAGTAGAAGTCGATGAAAAAAGGAAAAAATATAAGTAGCAGAACCTACAGAAGAAGTCAAAGTAGAAGTCGATGAAAAAAAAAAAAATTCTAAGTAGCAGAAGTTATAGAAGAAGTCAAAGAAGTAGAAGTCGATGAAAAAAGGAAAAAATCTAAGTAGCAGAAGCCATAGAAGAAGTCAAAGAAGTAGACGTCGATGACAAAAGGAAAAAATTGGAGTAGCAGAAGCCATAGGAGTAAAAGAAGTAGACGTCGATGAAAAAAGGCAAAAATTGGAGTAGCAGAAGACATAGAAGAAGTCAAAGAAGTAGACGTCGATAAAAAAAGGAAAAAATCTAAGTAGCAGAAGCCATAGAAGAAGTCAAAGAAGTAGACGTCGATGAAAAAAGGCAAAAATTGGAGTAGCAGAAGACATAGAAGAAGTCAAAGAAGTAGACGTCAATAAAAAAAAAGGAAAAAATCTAAGTAGCAGAAGCCATAGAAGAAGTCAAAGAAGTAGAAGTCGATGAAAAAAAAACAAAAATATCTAAGTAGCAGAAGCCATAGAAGAAGTCAAAGAAGTAGACGTCGATGAAAAAAGGCAAAAATTGGAGTAGCAGAAGACATAGAAGAAGTCAAAGAAGTAGAAGTCGATGAAAAAAAAAAAAATCTAAGTAGCAGAAGTTATAGAAGAAGTCAAAGAAGTAGAAGTCGATGAAAAAAGGAAAAAATCTAAGTAGCAGAAGCCATAGAAGAAGTCAAAGAAGTAGACGTCGATGACAAAAGTAAAAAATTGGAGTAGCAGAAGCCATAGAAGTCAAAGAAGTAGACGTCGATGAAAAAAGGAAAAAATTGAAGTAGCAGAAGCCATAGAAGAAGTCAAAGAAGTAGACGTCGATGAAAAAAGGAAAAAATCGAAGTAGCAGAAGCCATAGAAGAAGTCAAAGAAGTAGAAGTCGATGAAAAAAACCCAAAAATATCTAAGTAGTAGAAGACACAGAAGAAGTCAAAGAAGTAGACGTCGATAAAAAAAGGAAAAAATTGGAGTAGCAGAAGACATAGAAGAAGTCAAAGAAGTAGAAGTCGATGAAAAAAGGAAAAAATTGGAGTAACAGAAGCCATAGAAGAAGTCAAAGAAGTAGAAGTCGATGAAAAAAGGAAAAAATCTAAGTAGCAGAAGCCATAGAAAAAGTCAAAGAAGTAGAAGTCGCTGAAAAAAAAACAAAAATATCTAAGTAACAGAAGCCACAGAAGAAGTCAAAGAAGTAGAAGTTGATGAAAAAAGGAAAAAATCTAAGTAGTAGAAGACACAGAAGAAGTCAAAGAAGTAGACGTCGATAAAAAAAGGAAAAAATTGGAGTAGCAGAAGACATAGAAGAAGTCAAAGAAGTAGAAGTCGATGAAAAAAGGAAAAAATTGGAGTAACAGAAGCCATAGAAGAAGTCAAAGAAGTAGACGTCGATGAAAAAAGGAAAAAATCTAAGTAGCAGAAGCCATAGAAAAAGTCAAAGAAGTAGAAGTCGATGAAAAAAGGAAAAAATTGGAGTAGCAGAAGACATAGAAGAAGTCAAAGAAGTACAAGTCGATTAAAAAAAAATATATATATATAAGTAGCAGAAGCCATAGAAGAAGTCAAAGAAGTAGAAGTCGATGAAAAAAGGAAAAAATCTAAGTAGCAGAAGCCATAGAAGAAGTCAAAGAAGTAGACGTCGATGAAAAAAGGAAAAAATTGGAGTAACAGAAGCCATAGAAGAAGTCAAAGAAGTAGAAGTGGATGAAAAAAAAACAAAAATATCTAAGTAGCAGAAGCCACAGAAGAAGTCAAAGAAGTAGAAGTCGATGAAAAAAAGAAAAATACATCTAAGTAGCAGAAGCCATAGAAGAAGTCAAAGAAGTAGAAGTCAATGAAAAAAGGAAAAAGCTAAGTAGCAGAAGCCATAGAAGAAGTCAAAGAAGTAGACGTCGATGAAAAAAGGAAAAAATTGGACTAGCAGAAGCCACAGAAGAAGTCAAAGAAGTAGACGTCGATGAAAAAAGGCAAAAATTGGAGTAGCAGAAGACATAGAAGAAGTCAAAGTAGAAGTCGATGAAAAAAAAAAAATCTAAGTAGCAGAAGTTATAGAAGAAGTCAAAGAAGTAGAAGTCGATGAAAAAAAAAAAAATCTAAGTAGCAGAAGTTATAGAAGAAGTCAAAGAAGTAGAAGTCGATGAAAAAAAGGAAAAAATTGGAGTAGCAGAAGACATAGAAGAAGTCAAAGAAGTACAAGTCGATTAAAAAAAAAAAAATATCTAAGTAGCAGAAGCCATAGAAGAAGTCAAAGAAGTAGAAGTCGATGAAAAAAGGAAAAAAGCTAAGTAGCAGAAGCCATAGAAGAAGTCAAAGAAGTAGAAGTCGATGAAAAAAGGAAAAAATCTAAGTAGCAGAAGCCATAGAAGTAGTCAAAGAAGTAGACGTTGATGAAAAAAGGAAAAAATTGGAGTAACAGAAGCCATAGAAGAAGTCAAAGAAGTAGAAGTCGATGAAAAAAGGAAAAAATCTAAGTAGCAGAAGCCATAGAAGAAGTCAAAGAAGTAGACGTCGATGACAAAAGGAAAAAATTGGAGTAGCAGAAGCCATAGAAGTCAAAGAAGTAGACGTCGATGAAAAAAGGAAAAAATTGGAGTAACAGAAGCCATAGAAGAAGTCAAAGAAGTAGAAGTCGATGAAAAAAGGAAAAAATCTAAGTAGCAGAAGCCATAGAAGAAGTCAAAGAAGTAGAAGTTGATGAAAAAAGGAAAAAATCTAAGTAGTAGAAGACACAGAAGAAGTCAAAGAAGTAGACGTCGATAAAAAAAGGAAAAAATTGGAGTAGCAGAAGACATAGAAGAAGTCAAAGAAGTAGAAGTCGATGAAAAAAGGAAAAAATTGGAGTAACAAAAGCCATAGAAGAAGTCAAAGAAGTAGACGTCGATGAAAAAAGGAAAAAATCTAAGTAGCAGAAGCCACAGAAGAAGTCAAAGAAGTAGAAGTTGATGAAAAAATGAAAAAATCTAAGTAGCAGAAGCCATTAGAAGAAGTCAAAGAAGTAGAAGTCGATGAAAAAAAAAAAAATCTAAGTAGCAGAAGTTATAGAAGAAGTCAAAGAAGTAGAAGTCGATGAAAAAAGGAAAAAATCTAAGTAGCAGAAGCCATAGAAGAAGTCAAAGAAGTAGAAGTCGATGAAAAAAGAAAAAATCTAAGTAGTAGAAGCCATAGAAGAAGTCAAAGAAGTAGAAGTCGATGAAAAAAGGAAAAAATCTAAGTAGCAGAAGCCATAGAAGAAGTCAAAGAAGTAGAAGTCGATGAGAAAAAGAAAAAAAAATCTATGTAGCAAAAGCCATAGAAGAAGACAAAGAAGTAGAAGTCGATGAAAAAAAAACAAAAATATCTAAGTAGCAGAAGCCACAGAAGAAGTCAAAGAAGTAGAAGTCGATGAAAAAAAAAAAATCTAAGTAGCAGAAGTTATAGAAGAAGTCAAAGAAGTAGAAGTCGATGAAAAAAGGAAAAAATCTAAGTAGCAGAAGCCAAAGAAGAAGTCAAAGAAGTAGACGTCGATAAAAAAAAGGCAAAAATTGGAGTAGCAGAAGACATAGAAGAAGTCAAAGAAGTAGACGTCGATAAAAAAAGGAAAAAATTGAAGTAGTAGAAGCCATAGAAGAAGTCAAAGAAGTAGACGTTGATGAAAAAAGGAAAAACTTGGACTAGCAGAAGCCATAGAAGGAGTCAGAAGTTATAGAAGAAGGAGTAGCAGAAGACATAGAAGAAGTCAAAGAAGTAGACGTCGATAAAAAAAGGAAAAAATTGAAGTAGTAGAAGCCATAGAAGAAGTCAAAGAAGTAGACGTTGATGAAAAAAGGAAAAACTTGGACTAGCAGAAGCCATAGAAGGAGTCAGAAGTTATAGAAGAAGTCAAAGATGTAGAAGTCGATGAAAAAAGGAAAAAATCTAAGTAGCAGAAGCCAAAGAAGAAGTCAAAGAAGTAGACGTCGATGAAAAAAGGCAAAAATTGGAGTAGCAGAAGTTATAGAAGAAGTCAAAGAAGTAGACGTCGATAAAAAAAGGAAAAAATCTAAGTAGCAGAAGCCATAGAAGAAGTCAAAGAAGTAGACGTCGATGACAAAAGGAAAAAATTGGAGTAGCAGAAGCCATAGGAGTAAAAGAAGTAGACGTCGATGAAAAAAGGCAAAAATTGGAGTAGCAGAAGACATAGAAGAAGTCAAAGAAGTAGACGTCGATAAAAAAAGGAAAAAATCTAAGTAGCAGAAGCCATAGAAGAAGTCAAAGAAGTAGACGTCGATGAAAAAAGGCAAAAATTGGAGTAGCAGAAGACATAGAAGAAGTCAAAGAAGTAGACGTCAATAAAAAAAAAGGAAAAAATCTAAGTAGCAGAAGCCATAGAAGAAGTCAAAGAAGTAGAAGTCGATGAAAAAAAAACAAAAATATCTAAGTAGCAGAAGCCATAGAAGAAGTCAAAGAAGTAGACGTCGATGAAAAAAGGCAAAAATTGGAGTAGCAGAAGACATAGAAGAAGTCAAAGAAGTAGAAGTCGATGAAAAAAAAAAAATCTAAGTAGCAGAAGTTATAGAAGAAGTCAAAGAAGTAGAAGTCGATGAAAAAAGGAAAAAATCTAAGTAGCAGAAGCCATAGAAGAAGTCAAAGAAGTAGACGTCGATGACAAAAGGAAAAAATTGGAGTAGCAGAAGCCATAGAAGTCAAAGAAGTAGACGTCGATGAAAAAAGGAAAAAATTGAAGTAGCAGAAGCCATAGAAGAAGTCAAAGAAGTAGACGTCGATGAAAAAAGGAAAAAATCGAAGTAGCAGAAGCCATAGAAGAAGTCAAAGAAGTAGAAGTCGATGAAAAAAAAACAAAAATATCTAAGTAGTAGAAGACACAGAAGTCAAAGAAGTAGACGTCGATAAAAAAAGGAAAAAATTGGAGTAGCAGAAGACATAGAAGAAGTCAAAGAAGTAGAAGTCGATGAAAAAAGGAAAAAATTGGAGTAACAGAAGCCATAGAAGAAGTCAAAGAAGTAGAAGTCGATGAAAAAAGGAAAAAATCTAAGTAGCAGAAGCCATAGAAAAAGTCAAAGAAGTAGAAGTCGCTGAAAAAAAAAGAAAAATATCTAAGTAACAGAAGCCACAGAAGAAGTCAAAGAAGTAGAAGTTGATGAAAAAAGGAAAAAATCTAAGTAGTAGAAGACACAGAAGAAGTCAAAGAAGTAGACGTCGATAAAAAAAGGAAAAAATTGGAGTAGCAGAAGACATAGAAGAAGTCAAAGAAGTAGAAGTCGATGAAAAAAGGAAAAAATTGGAGTAACAGAAGCCATAGAAGAAGTCAAAGAAGTAGACGTCGATGAAAAAAGGAAAAAATCTAAGTAGCAGAAGCCACAGAAGAAGTCAAAGAAGTAGAAGTTGATGAAAAAATGAAAAAATCTAAGTAGCAGAAGCCATTAGAAGAAGTCAAAGAAGTAGAAGTCGATGAAAAAAGGAAAAAATCTAAGTAGCAGAAGCCATAGAAGAAGTCAAAGAAGTAGAAGTCGATGAAAAAAGAAAAAATCTAAGTAGTAGAAGCCATAGAAGAAGTCAAAGAAGTAGAAGTCGATGAAAAAAGGAAAAAATCTAAGTAGCAGAAGCCATAGAAGAAGTCAAAGAAGTAGAAGTCGATGAGAAAAAGAAAAAAAAATCTATGTAGCAAAAGCCATAGAAGAAGACAAAGAAGTAGAAGTCGATGAAAAAAAAACAAAAATATCTAAGTAGCAGAAGCCACAGAAGAAGTCAAAGAAGTAGAAGTCGATGAAAAAAAAAAAATCTAAGTAGCAGAAGTTATAGAAGAAGTCAAAGAAGTAGAAGTCGATGAAAAAAGGAAAAAATCTAAGTAGCAGAAGCCAAAGAAGAAGTCAAAGAAGTAGACGTCGATAAAAAAAAGGCAAAAATTGGAGTAGCAGAAGACATAGAAGAAGTCAAAGAAGTAGACGTCGATAAAAAAAGGAAAAAATTGAAGTAGTAGAAGCCATAGAAGAAGTCAAAGAAGTAGACGTTGATGAAAAAAGGAAAAACTTGGACTAGCAGAAGCCATAGAAGGAGTCAGAAGTTATAGAAGAAGGAGTAGCAGAAGACATAGAAGAAGTCAAAGAAGTAGACGTCGATAAAAAAAGGAAAAAATTGAAGTAGTAGAAGCCATAGAAGAAGTCAAAGAAGTAGACGTTGATGAAAAAAGGAAAAACTTGGACTAGCAGAAGCCATAGAAGGAGTCAGAAGTTATAGAAGAAGTCAAAGAAGTAGAAGTCGATGAAAAAAGGAAAAAATCTAAGTAGCAGAAGCCAAAGAAGAAGTCAAAGAAGTAGACGTCGATGAAAAAAGGCAAAAATTGGAGTAGCAGAAGTTATAGAAGAAGTCAAAGAAGTAGACGTCGATAAAAAAAGGAAAAAATCTAAGTAGCAGAAGCCATAGAAGAAGTCAAAGAAGTAGACGTCGATGACAAAAGGAAAAAATTGGAGTAGCAGAAGCCATAGGAGTAAAAGAAGTAGACGTCGATGAAAAAAGGCAAAAATTGGAGTAGCAGAAGACATAGAAGAAGTCAAAGAAGTAGACGTCGATAAAAAAAGGAAAAAATCTAAGTAGCAGAAGCCATAGAAGAAGTCAAAGAAGTAGACGTCGATGAAAAAAGGCAAAAATTGGAGTAGCAGAAGACATAGAAGAAGTCAAAGAAGTAGACGTCAATAAAAAAAAAGGAAAAAATCTAAGTAGCAGAAGCCATAGAAGAAGTCAAAGAAGTAGAAGTCGATGAAAAAAAAACAAAAATATCTAAGTAGCAGAAGCCATAGAAGAAGTCAAAGAAGTAGACGTCGATGAAAAAAGGCAAAAATTGGAGTAGCAGAAGACATAGAAGAAGTCAAAGAAGTAGAAGTCGATGAAAAAAAAAAAATCTAAGTAGCAGAAGTTATAGAAGAAGTCAAAGAAGTAGAAGTCGATGAAAAAAGGAAAAAATCTAAGTAGCAGAAGCCATAGAAGAAGTCAAAGAAGTAGACGTCGATGACAAAAGGAAAAAATTGGAGTAGCAGAAGCCATAGAAGTCAAAGAAGTAGACGTCGATGAAAAAAGGAAAAAATTGAAGTAGCAGAAGCCATAGAAGAAGTCAAAGAAGTAGACGTCGATGAAAAAAGGAAAAAATCGAAGTAGCAGAAGCCATAGAAGAAGTCAAAGAAGTAGAAGTCGATGAAAAAAAAACAAAAATATCTAAGTAATAGAAGACACAGAAGAAGTCAAAGAAGTAGACGTCGATAAAAAAAGGAAAAAATTGGAGTAGCAGAAGACATAGAAGAAGTCAAAGAAGTAGAAGTCGATGAAAAAAGGAAAAAATTGGAGTAACAGAAGCCATAGAAGAAGTCAAAGAAGTAGAAGTCGATGAAAAAAGGAAAAAATCTAAGTAGCAGAAGCCATAGAAAAAGTCAAAGAAGTAGAAGTCGCTGAAAAAAAAACAAAAATATCTAAGTAACAGAAGCCACAGAAGAAGTCAAAGAAGTAGAAGTTGATGAAAAAAGGAAAAAATCTAAGTAGTAGAAGACACAGAAGAAGTCAAAGAAGTAGACGTCGATAAAAAAAGGAAAAAATTGGAGTAGCAGAAGACATAGAAGAAGTCAAAGAAGTAGAAGTCGATGAAAAAAGGAAAAAATTGGAGTAACAGAAGCCATAGAAGAAGTCAAAGAAGTAGACGTCGATGAAAAAAGGAAAAAATCTAAGTAGCAGAAGCCACAGAAGAAGTCAAAGAAGTAGAAGTTGATGAAAAAATGAAAAAATCTAAGTAGCAGAAGCCATTAGAAGAAGTCAAAGAAGTAGAAGTCGATGAAAAAAAAAAAAATCTAAGTAGCAGAAGTTATAGAAGAAGTCAAAGAAGTAGAAGTCGATGAAAAAAGGAAAAAATCTAAGTAGCAGAAGCCAAAGAAGAAGTCAAAGAAGTAGACGTCGATGAAAAAAGGCAAAAATTGGAGTAGCAGAAGACATAGAAGAAGTCAAAGAAGTAGATGTCGATAAAAAAAGGAAAAAATTGAAGTAGCAGAAGCCATAGAAGAAGTCAAAGAAGTAGACGTTGATGAAAAAAGGAAAAACTTGGACTAGCAGAAGCCATAGAAGAAGTCAAAGAAGTAGAAGTCGATGAAAAAAGGAAAAAATCTAAGTAGCAGAAGCCATAGAAGAAGTCAAAGAAGTAGACGTCGATGAAAAAAGGAAAAAATTGGAGTAACAGAAGCCATAGAAGAAGTCAAAGAAGTAGAAGTCGATGAAAAAAGGAAAAAATCTAAGTAGCAGAAGCCATAGAAGAAGTCAAAGAAGTAGAAGTCGATGAAAAAAGGAAAAAATCTAAGTAGTAGAAGCCATAGAAGAAGTCAAAGAAGTAGAAGTCGATGAAAAAAGGAAAAAATCTAAGTAGCAGAAGCCATAGAAGAAGTCAAAGAAGTAGAAGTCGATGAGAAAAAGAAAAAAAAATCTATGTAGCAAAAGCCATAGAAGAAGACAAAGAAGTAGAAGTCGATGAAAAAAGGAAAAAATCTAAGTAGCAGAAGCCATAGAAGAAGTCAAAAAAGTAGAAGTCGATGAAAAAAGGAAAAAATCTAAGTAGCAGAAGCTACAGAAGAAGTCAAAGTAGAAGTCGATGAAAAAAAAAAAATCTAAGTAGCAGAAGTTATAGAAGAAGTCAAAGAAGTAGAAGTCGATGAAAAAAGGAAAAAATCTAAGTAGCAGAAGCCATAGAAGAAGTCAAAGAAGTAGACGTCGATAACAAAAGGAAAAAATTGGAGTAGCAGAAGCCATAGGAGTAAAAGAAGTAGACGTCGATGAAAAAAGGAAAAAATTGAAGTAGCAGAAGCCATGGAAGAAGTCAAAGAAGTAGACGTCGATGAAAAAAGGCAAAAATTGGAGTAGCAGAAGACATAGAAGAAGTCAAAGAAGTAGACGTCGATAAAAAAAGGAAAAAATCTAAGTAGCAGAAGCCATAGAAGAAGTCAAAAAAGTAGACGTCGATGAAAAAAGGCAAAAATTGGAGTAGCAGAAGCCATAGAAGAAGTCAAAGAAGTAGACGTTGATGAAAAAAGGAAAAAATCTAAGTAGCAGAAGCCATAGAAGAAGTCAAAGAAGTAGAAGTCGATAAAAAAAAACTAAAATATCTAAGTAGCAGAAGCCACAGAAGAAGTCAAAGAAGTAGAAGTTGATGAAAAAAGGAAAAAATCTAAGTAGCAGAAGCCATAGAAGAAGTCAAAGAAGTAGAAGTCGATAAAAAAAAAAAAAATCTAAGTAGCAGAAGTTATAGAAGAAGTCAAAGAAGTAGAAGTCGATGAAAAAAGGAAAAAATCTAAGTAGCAGAAGCCAAAGAAGAAGTCAAAGAAGTAGACGTCGATGAAAAAAGGCAAAAATTGGAGTAGCAGAAGACATAGAAGAAGTCAAAGAAGTAGACGTCGATAAAAAAAGGAAAAAATTGAAGTAGCAGAAGCCACAGAAGAAGTCAAAGAAGTAGACGTTGATAAAAAAAGGAAAAAATTGGAGTAGCAGAAGACATAGAAGAAGTCAAAGAAGTACAAGTCGATGAAAAAAGGAAAAAATCTAAGTAGCAGAAGCCATAGAAGAAGTCAAAGAAGTAGACCTCGATGAAAAAAGAAAAAATTGGAGTAACAGAAGCCATAGTAGAAGTCAAAGAAGTAGAAGTCGATGAAAAAAGGAAAAAATCTAAGTAGCAGAAGCCATAGAAGAAGTCAAAGAAGTAGAAGTCGATGAAAAAAGGAAAAAATCTAAGTAGTAGAAGCCATAGAAGAAGTCAAAGAAGTAGAAGTCGATGAAAAAAGGAAAAAATCTAAGTAGCAGAATCCATAGAAGAAGTCAAAAAAGTAGAAGTCGATGAAAAAATGAAAAAATCTAAGTAGCAGAAGCTACAGAAGAATTCAAAGTAGAAGTCGATGAAAAAAAAAAAAATTCTAAGTAGCAGAAGTTATAGAAGAAGTCAAAGTAGAAGTCGATGAAAAAAGGAAAAAATCTAAGTAGCAGAAGCCATAGAAGAAGTCAAAGAAGTAGACGTCGATGACAAAAGGAAAAAATTGGAGTAGCAGAAGCCATAGGAGTAAAAGAAGTAGACGTTGATGAAAAAAGGCAAAAATTGGAGTAGCAGAAGACATAGAAGAAGTCAAAGAAGTAGAAGTCGATGAAAAAAGGAAAAAATCTAAGTAGCAGAAGCCATAGAAGAAGTCAAAGAAGTAGACGTCGATGAAAAAAGGAAAAAATTGGAGTAACAGAAGCCATAGAAGAAGTCAAAGAAGTAGAAGTCGATGAAAAAAGGAAAAAATCTAAGTAGCAGAAGCCATAGAAGAAGTCAAAGAAGTAGAAGTCGCTGAAAAAAAAACAAAAATATCTAAGTAACAGAAGCCACAGAAGAAGTCAAAGAAGTAGAAGTTGATGAAAAAAGGAAAAAATCTAAGTAGTAGAAGACACAGAAGAAGTCAAAGAAGTAGACGTCGATAAAAAAAGGAAAAAATTGGAGTAGCAGAAGACATAGAAGAAGTCAAAGAAGTAGAAGTCGATGAAAAAAGGAAAAAATTGGAGTAACAGAAGCCATAGAAGAAGTCAAAGAAGTAGACGTCGATGAAAAAAGGAAAAAATCTAAGTAGCAGAAGCCACAGAAGAAGTCAAAGAAGTAGAAGTTGATGAAAAAATGAAAAAATCTAAGTAGCAGAAGCCATTAGAAGAAGTCAAAGAAGTAGAAGTCGATGAAAAAAAAAAAAATCTAAGTAGCAGAAGTTATAGAAGAAGTCAAAGAAGTAGAAGTCGATGAAAAAAGGAAAAAATCTAAGTAGCAGAAGCCAAAGAAGAAGTCAAAGAAGTAGACGTCGATGAAAAAAGGCAAAAATTGGAGTAGCAGAAGACATAGAAGAAGTCAAAGAAGTAGATGTCGATAAAAAAAGGAAAAAATTGAAGTAGCAGAAGCCATAGAAGAAGTCAAAGAAGTAGACGTTGATGAAAAAAGGAAAAACTTGGACTAGCAGAAGCCATAGAAGAAGTCAAAGAAGTAGAAGTCGATGAAAAAAGGAAAAAATCTAAGTAGCAGAAGCCATAGAAGAAGTCAAAGAAGTAGACGTCGATGAAAAAAGGAAAAAATTGGAGTAACAGAAGCCATAGAAGAAGTCAAAGAAGTAGAAGTCGATGAAAAAAGGAAAAAATCTAAGTAGCAGAAGCCATAGAAGAAGTCAAAGAAGTAGAAGTCGATGAAAAAAGGAAAAAATCTAAGTAGTAGAAGCCATAGAAGAAGTCAAAGAAGTAGAAGTCGATGAAAAAAGGAAAAAATCTAAGTAGCAGAAGCCATAGAAGAAGTCAAAGAAGTAGAAGTCGATGAGAAAAAGAAAAAAAAATCTATGTAGCAAAAGCCATAGAAGAAGACAAAGAAGTAGAAGTCGATGAAAAAAGGAAAAAATCTAAGTAGCAGAAGCCATAGAAGAAGTCAAAAAAGTAGAAGTCGATGAAAAAAGGAAAAAATCTAAGTAGCAGAAGCTACAGAAGAAGTCAAAGTAGAAGTCGATGAAAAAAAAAAAATCTAAGTAGCAGAAGTTATAGAAGAAGTCAAAGAAGTAGAAGTCGATGAAAAAAGGAAAAAATCTAAGTAGCAGAAGCCATAGAAGAAGTCAAAGAAGTAGACGTCGATAACAAAAGGAAAAAATTGGAGTAGCAGAAGCCATAGGAGTAAAAGAAGTAGACGTCGATGAAAAAAGGAAAAAATTGAAGTAGCAGAAGCCATGGAAGAAGTCAAAGAAGTAGACGTCGATGAAAAAAGGCAAAAATTGGAGTAGCAGAAGACATAGAAGAAGTCAAAGAAGTAGACGTCGATAAAAAAAGGAAAAAATCTAAGTAGCAGAAGCCATAGAAGAAGTCAAAAAAGTAGACGTCGATGAAAAAAGGCAAAAATTGGAGTAGCAGAAGCCATAGAAGAAGTCAAAGAAGTAGACGTTGATGAAAAAAGGAAAAAATCTAAGTAGCAGAAGCCATAGAAGAAGTCAAAGAAGTAGAAGTCGATAAAAAAAAACTAAAATATCTAAGTAGCAGAAGCCACAGAAGAAGTCAAAGAAGTAAAAGTTGATGAAAAAAGGAAAAAATCTAAGTAGCAGAAGCCATAGAAGAAGTCAAAGAAGTAGAAGTCGATAAAAAAAAAAAAAATCTAAGTAGCAGAAGTTATAGAAGAAGTCAAAGAAGTAGAAGTCGATGAAAAAAGGAAAAAATCTAAGTAGCAGAAGCCAAAGAAGAAGTCAAAGAAGTAGACGTCGATGAAAAAAGGCAAAAATTGGAGTAGCAGAAGACATAGAAGAAGTCAAAGAAGTAGACGTCGATAAAAAAAGGAAAAAATTGAAGTAGCAGAAGCCACAGAAGAAGTCAAAGAAGTAGACGTTGATAAAAAAAGGAAAAAATTGGAGTAGCAGAAGACATAGAAGAAGTCAAAGAAGTACAAGTCGATGAAAAAAGGAAAAAATCTAAGTAGCAGAAGCCATAGAAGAAGTCAAAGAAGTAGACCTCGATGAAAAAAGAAAAAATTGGAGTAACAGAAGCCATAGTAGAAGTCAAAGAAGTAGAAGTCGATGAAAAAAGGAAAAAATCTAAGTAGCAGAAGCCATAGAAGAAGTCAAAGAAGTAGAAGTCGATGAAAAAAGGAAAAAATCTAAGTAGTAGAAGCCATAGAAGAAGTCAAAGAAGTAGAAGTCGATGAAAAAAGGAAAAAATCTAAGTAGCAGAATCCATAGAAGTCAAAAAAGTAGAAGTCGATGAAAAAATGAAAAAATCTAAGTAGCAGAAGCTACAGAAGAATTCAAAGTAGAAGTCGATGAAAAAAAAAAAAATTCTAAGTAGCAGAAGTTATAGAAGAAGTCAAAGTAGAAGTCGATGAAAAAAGGAAAAAATCTAAGTAGCAGAAGCCATAGAAGAAGTCAAAGAAGTAGACGTCGATGACAAAAGGAAAAAATTGGAGTAGCAGAAGCCATAGGAGTAAAAGAAGTAGACGTTGATGAAAAAAGGCAAAAATTGGAGTAGCAGAAGACATAGAAGAAGTCAAAGAAGTAGACGTCGATAAAAAAAGGAAAAAATCTAAGTAGCAGAAGCCATAGAAGAAGTCAAAGAAGTAGACGTCGATGAAAAAAGGCAAAAATTGGAGTAGCAGAAGACATAGAAGAAGTCAAAGAAGTAGACGTCAATAAAAAAAAAGGAAAAAGTCTAAGTAGCAGAAGCCATAGAAGAAGTCAAAGAAGTAGAAGTCGATGAAAAAAGGAAAAAATCTAAGTAGCAGAAGCCATAGAAGAAGTCAAAGAAGTAGACGTCGATGACAAAAGGAAAAAATTGGAGTAGCAGAAGCCATAGAAGTCAAAGAAGTAGACGTCGATGAAAAAAGGAAAAAATCGAAGTAGCAGAAGCCATAGAAGAAGTCAAAGAAGTAGAAGTCGATGAAAAAAAACCAAAAATATCTAAGTATTAGAAGACACAGAAGAAGTCAAAGAAGTAGACGTCGATAAAAAAAGGAAAAAATTGGAGTAGCAGAAGACATAGAAGAAGTCAAAGAAGTAGAAGTCGATGAAAAAAGGAAAAAATTGGAGTAGCAGAAGACATAGAAGAAGTCAAAGAAGTAGAAGTCGATGAAAAAAAAAAAAAAATATCTAAGTAGCAGAAGCCACAGAAGAAGTCAAAGAAGTAGAAGTTGATGAAAAAAGGAAAAAATCTAAGTAGTAGAAGACACAGAAGAAGTCAAAGAAGTAGACGTTGATAAAAAAAGGAAAAAATTGGAGTAGCAGAAGACATAGAAGAACTCAAAGAAGTACAAGTCGATGAAAAAAGGAAAAAATCTAAGTAGCAGAAGCCACAGAAGAAGTCAAAGAAGTAGACGTTGATAAAAAAAGGAAAAAATTGGAGTAGCAGAAGACATAGAAGAAGTCAAAGAAGTACAAGTCGATGAAAAAAGGAAAAAATCTAAGTAGCAGAAGCCATAGAAGAAGTCAAAGAAGTAGACCTCGATGAAAAAAGGAAAAAATTGGAGTAACAGAAGCCATAGTAGAAGTCAAAGAAGTAGAAGTCGATGAAAAAAGGAAAAAATCTAAGTAGCAGAAGCCATAGAAGAAGTCAAAGAAGTAGAAGTCGATGAAAAAAGGAAAAAATCTAAGTAGTAGAAGCCATAGAAGAAGTCAAAGAAGTAGAAGTCGATGAAAAAAGGAAAAAATCTAAGTAGCAGAATCCATAGAAGAAGTCAAAAAAGTAGAAGTCGATGAAAAAATGAAAAAATCTAAGTAGCAGAAGCTACAGAAGAAGTCAAAGTAGAAGTCGATGAAAAAAGGAAAAAATCTAAGTAGCAGAAGCCATAGAAGAAGTCAAAGAAGTAGACGTCGATGACAAAAGGAAAAAATTGGAGTAGCAGAAGCCATAGGAGTAAAAGAAGTAGATGTTGATGAAAAAAGGCAAAAATTGGAGTAGCAGAAGACATAGAAGAAGTCAAAGAAGTAGACGTCGATAAAAAAAGGAAAAAATCTAAGTAGCAGAAGCCATAGAAGAAGTCAAAGAAGTAGACGTCGATGAAAAAAGGCAAAAATTGGAGTAGCAGAAGACATAGAAGAAGTCAAAGAAGTAGACGTCAATAAAAAAAAAGGAAAAAGTCTAAGTAGCAGAAGCCATAGAAGAAGTCAAAGAAGTAGAAGTCGATGAAAAAAGGAAAAAATCTAAGTAGCAGAAGCCATAGAAGAAGTCAAAGAAGTAGACGTCGATGACAAAAGGAAAAAATTGGAGTAGCAGAAGCCATAGAAGTCAAAGAAGTAGACGTCGATGAAAAAAGGAAAAAATCGAAGTAGCAGAAGCCATAGAAGAAGTCAAAGAAGTAGAAGTCGATGAAAAAAAACCAAAAATATCTAAGTATTAGAAGACACAGAAGAAGTCAAAGAAGTAGACGTCGACAAAAAAAGGAAAAAATTGGAGTAGCAGAAGACATAGAAGAAGTCAAAGAAGTAGAAGTCGATGAAAAAAGGAAAAAATTGGAGTAACAGAAGCCATAGAAGAAGTCAAAGAAGTAGAAGTCAATGAAAAAAGGAAAAAATCTAAGTAGCAGAAGCCATAGAAAAAGTCAAAGAAGTAGAAGTCGATGAAAAAAAAACAAAAATATCTAAGTAACAGAAGCCACAGAAGAAGTCAAAGAAGTAGAAGTTGATGAAAAAAGGAAAAAATCTAAGTAGTAGAAGACACAGAAGAAGTCAAAGAAGTAGACGTCGATAAAAAAAGGAAAAAATTGGAGTAGCAGAAGACATAGAAGAAGTCAAAGAAGTAGAAGTCGATGAAAAAAGGAAAAAATTGGAGTAACAGAAGCCATAGAAGAAGTCAAAGTAGTAGAAGTCGATGAAAAAAGGAAAAAATCTAAGTAGCAGAAGCCATAGAAAAAGTCAAAGAAGTAGAAGTCGATGAAAAAAAAACAAAAATATCTAAGTAACAGAAGCCACAGAAGAAGTCAAAGAAGTAGAAGTCGATGAAAAAAGGAAAAAATCTAAGTAGCAGAAGCCATAGAAGAAGTCAAAGAAGTAGACGTCGATGACAAAAATGAAAAAATTGGAGTAGCAGAAGCCATAGAAGTCAAAGAAGTAGACGTCGATGAAAAAAGGAAAAAATTGGACTAGCAGAAGCCACAGAAGAAGTCAAAGAAGTAGACGTCGATGAAAAAAGGCAAAAATTGGAGTAGCAGAAGACATAGAAGAAGTCAAAGTAGAAGTCGATGAAAAAAAAACAAAAATATCTAAGTAGCAGAAGCCACAGAAGAAGTCAAAGAAGTAGAAGTTGATGAAAAAAGGAAAAAATCTAAGTAGCAGAAGCCATAGAAGAAGTCAAAGAAGTAGACGTTGATGAAAAAAGGAAAAACTTGGACTAGCAGAAGCCATAGAAGAAGTCAAAGAAGTAGAAGTCGATGAAAAAAAAAAAAAATATCTAAGTAGCAGAAGCCACAGAAGAAGTCAAAGAAGTAGAAGTTGATGAAAAAAGGAAAAAATCTAAGTAGTAGAAGACACAGAAGAAGTCAAAGAAGTAGACGTTGATAAAAAAAGGAAAAAATTGGAGTAGCAGAAGACATAGAAGAAGTCAAAGAAGTACAAGTCGATGAAAAAAGGAAAAAATCTAAGTAGCAGAAGCCATAGAAGAAGTCAAAGAAGTAGACCTCGATGAAAAAAGGAAAAAATTGGAGTAACAGAAGCCATAGTAGAAGTCAAAGAAGTAGAAGTCGATGAAAAAAGGAAAAAATCTAAGTAGCAGAAGCCATAGAAGAAGTCAAAGAAGTAGAAGTCGATGAAAAAAGGAAAAAATCTAAGTAGTAGAAGCCATAGAAGAAGTCAAAGAAGTAGAAGTCGATGAAAAAAGGAAAAAATCTAAGTAGCAGAATCCATAGAAGAAGTCAAAAAAGTAGAAGTCGATGAAAAAATGAAAAAATCTAAGTAGCAGAAGCTACAGAAGAATTCAAAGTAGAAGTCGATGAAAAAAAAAAAAATTCTAAGTAGCAGAAGTTATAGAAGAAGTCAAAGTAGAAGTCGATGAAAAAAGGAAAAAATCTAAGTAGCAGAAGCCATAGAAGAAGTCAAAGAAGTAGACGTCGATGACAAAAGGAAAAAATTGGAGTAGCAGAAGCCATAGGAGTAAAAGAAGTAGACGTTGATGAAAAAAGGCAAAAATTGGAGTAGCAGAAGACATAGAAGAAGTCAAAGAAGTAGACGTCGATAAAAAAAGGAAAAAATCTAAGTAGCAGAAGCCATAGAAGAAGTCAAAGAAGTAGACGTCGATGAAAAAAGGCAAAAATTGGAGTAGCAGAAGACATAGAAGAAGTCAAAGAAGTAGACGTCAATAAAAAAAAAGGAAAAAGTCTAAGTAGCAGAAGCCATAGAAGAAGTCAAAGAAGTAGAAGTCGATGAAAAAAGGAAAAAATCTAAGTAGCAGAAGCCACAGAAGAAGTCAAAGAAGTAGACGTCGATAAAAAAAGGAAAAAATTGGAGTAGCAGAAGACATAGAAGAAGTCAAAGAAGTAGAAGTCGATGAAAAAAGGAAAAAATTGGAGTAACAGAAGCCATAGAAGAAGTCAAAGAAGTAGAAGTCAATGAAAAAAGGAAAAAATCTAAGTAGCAGAAGCCATAGAAAAAGTCAAAGAAGTAGAAGTCGATGAAAAAAAAACAAAAATATCTAAGTAACAGAAGCCACAGAAGAAGTCAAAGAAGTAGAAGTTGATGAAAAAAGGAAAAAATCTAAGTAGTAGAAGACACAGAAGAAGTCAAAGAAGTAGACGTCGATAAAAAAAGGAAAAAATTGGAGTAGCAGAAGACATAGAAGAAGTCAAAGAAGTAGAAGTCGATGAAAAAAGGAAAAAATTGGAGTAACAGAAGCCATAGAAGAAGTCAAAGTAGTAGAAGTCGATGAAAAAAGGAAAAAATCTAAGTAGCAGAAGCCATAGAAAAAGTCAAAGAAGTAGAAGTCGATGAAAAAAAAACAAAAATATCTAAGTAACAGAAGCCACAGAAGAAGTCAAAGAAGTAGAAGTCGATGAAAAAAGGAAAAAATCTAAGTAGCAGAAGCCATAGAAGAAGTCAAAGAAGTAGACGTCGATGACAAAAATGAAAAAATTGGAGTCGCAGAAGCCATAGAAGTCAAAGAAGTAGACGTCGATGAAAAAAGGAAAAAATTGGACTAGCAGAAGACATAGAAGAAGTCAAAGTAGAAGTCGATGAAAAAAAAACAAAAATATCTAAGTAGCAGAAGCCACAGAAGAAGTCAAAGAAGTAGAAGTTGATGAAAAAAGGAAAAAATCTAAGTAGCAGAAGCCATAGAAGAAGTCAAAGAAGTAGAAGTCGATGAAAAAAAAAAAAATCTAAGTAGCAGAAGTTATAGAAGAAGTCAAAGAAGTAGAAGTCGATGAAAAAAAAAAAAAATCTAAGTAGCAGAAGTTATAGAAGAAGTCAAAGAAGTAGAAGTCGATGAAAAAAAAAAAATCTAAGTAGCAGAAGTTATAGAAGAAGTCAAAGAAGTAGACGTCGATGAAAAAAGGAAAAAATTGAAGTAGCAGAAGCCATAGAAGTCAAAGAAGTAGACGTCGATGAAAAAAGGAAAAACTTGGACTAGCAGAAGCCATAGAAGAAGTCAAAGAAGTAGAAGTCGATGAAAAAAAAACAAAAATATCTAAGTAGCAGAAGCCACAGAAGAAGTCAAAGAAGTAGAAGTTGATGAAAAAAGGAAAAAATCTAAGTAGTAGAAGACACAGAAGAAGTCAAAGAAGTAGACGTCGATAAAAAAAAGGAAAAAATTGGAGTAGCAGAAGACATAGAAGAAGTCAAAGAAGTACAAGTCGATTAAAAAAAAAAAAATATCTAAGTAGCAGAAGCCATAGAAGAAGTCAAAGAAGTAGAAGTCGATGAAAAAAGGAAAAAAGCTAAGTAGCAGAAGCCATAGAAGAAGTCAAAGAAGTAGAAGTCGATGAAAAAAGGAAAAAATCTAAGTAGCAGAAGCCATAGAAGTAGTCAAAGAAGTAGACGTTGATGAAAAAAGGAAAAAATTGCAGTAACAGAAGCCATAGAAGAAGTCAAAGAAGTAGAAGTCGATGAAAAAAGGAAAAAATCTAAGTAGCAGAAGCCATAGAAGAAGTCAAAGTAGAAGTCGATGAAAAAAGGAAAAAATCTAAGTAGTAGAAGCCATAGAAGAAGTCAAAGAAGTAGAAGTCGATGAAAAAAGGAAAAAATCTAAGTAGCAGAAGCCATAGAAGAAGTCAAAGAAGTAGAAGTCGATGAGAAAAAGAAAAAAAAATCTATGTAGCAAAAGCCATAGAAGAAGACAAAGAAGTAGAAGTCGATGAAAAAAAAACAAAAATATCTAAGTAGCAGAAGCCACAGAAGAAGTCAAAGAAGTAGAAGTCGATGAAAAAAAAAAAATCTAAGTAGCAGAAGTTATAGAAGAAGTCAAAGAAGTAGAAGTCGATGAAAAAAGGAAAAAATCTAAGTAGCAGAAGCCAAAGAAGAAGTCAAAGAAGTAGACGTCGATGAAAAAAGGCAAAAATTGGAGTAGCAGAAGACATAGAAGAAGTCAAAGAAGTAGACGTCGATAAAAAAAGGAAAAAATTGAAGTAGCAGAAGCCATAGAAGAAGTCAAAGAAGTAGACGTTGATGAAAAAAGGAAAAACTTGGACTAGCAGAAGCCATAGAAGAAGTCAAAGAAGTAGAAGTCGATGAAAAAAAAAAAATATCTAAGTAGCAGAAGCCACAGAAGAAGTCAAAGAAGTAGAAGTTGATGAAAAAAGGGAAAAATCTAAGTAGTAGAAGACACAGAAGAAGTCAAAGAAGTAGACGTCGATAAAAAAAGGAAAAAATTGGAGTAGCAGAAGACATAGAAGAAGTCAAAGAAGTACAAGTCGATTAAAAAAGGAAAAAATCTAAGTAGCAGAAGCCATAGAAGAAGTCAAAGAAGTAGAAGTCGATGAAAAAAGGAAAAAATCTAAGTAGTAGAAGCCATAGAAGAAGTCAAAGAAGTAGAAGTCGATGAAAAAAGGAAAAAATCTAAGTAGCAGAATCCATAGAAGAAGTCAAAAAAGTAGAAGTCGATGAAAAAAGGAAAAAATATAAGTAGCAGAACCTACAGAAGAAGTCAAAGTAGAAGTCGATGAAAAAAAAAAAAATTCTAAGTAGCAGAAGTTATAGAAGAAGTCAAAGAAGTAGAAGTCGATGAAAAAAGGAAAAAATCTAAGTAGCAGAAGCCATAGAAGAAGTCAAAGAAGTAGACGTCGATGACAAAAGGAAAAAATTGGAGTAGCAGAAGCCATAGGAGTAAAAGAAGTAGACGTCGATGAAAAAAGGCAAAAATTGGAGTAGCAGAAGACATAGAAGAAGTCAAAGAAGTAGACGTCGATAAAAAAAGGAAAAAATCTAAGTAGCAGAAGCCATAGAAGAAGTCAAAGAAGTAGACGTCGATGAAAAAAGGCAAAAATTGGAGTAGCAGAAGACATAGAAGAAGTCAAAGAAGTAGACGTCAATAAAAAAAAAGGAAAAAATCTAAGTAGCAGAAGCCATAGAAGAAGTCAAAGAAGTAGAAGTCGATGAAAAAAAAACAAAAATATCTAAGTAGCAGAAGCCATAGAAGAAGTCAAAGAAGTAGACGTCGATGAAAAAAGGCAAAAATTGGAGTAGCAGAAGACATAGAAGAAGTCAAAGAAGTAGAAGTCGATGAAAAAAAAAAAAATCTAAGTAGCAGAAGTTATAGAAGAAGTCAAAGAAGTAGAAGTCGATGAAAAAATGAAAAAATCTAAGTAGCAGAAGCCATAGAAGAAGTCAAAGAAGTAGACGTCGATGACAAAAGTAAAAAATTGGAGTAGCAGAAGCCATAGAAGTCAAAGAAGTAGACGTCGATGAAAAAAGGAAAAAATTGAAGTAGCAGAAGCCATAGAAGAAGTCAAAGAAGTAGACGTCGATGAAAAAAGGAAAAAATCGAAGTAGCAGAAGCCATAGAAGAAGTCAAAGAAGTAGAAGTCGATGAAAAAAACCCAAAAATATCTAAGTAGTAGAAGACACAGAAGAAGTCAAAGAAGTAGACGTCGATAAAAAAAGGAAAAAATTGGAGTAGCAGAAGACATAGAAGAAGTCAAAGAAGTAGAAGTCAATGAAAAAAGGAAAAAATTGGAGTAACAGAAGCCATAGAAGAAGTCAGAGAAGTAGAAGTCGATGAAAAAAGGAAAAAATCTAAGTAGCAGAAGCCATAGAAAAAGTCAAAGAAGTAGAAGTCGCTGAAAAAAAAACAAAAATATCTAAGTAACAGAAGCCACAGAAGAAGTCAAAGAAGTAGAAGTTGATGAAAAAAGGAAAAAATCTAAGTAGTAGAAGACACAGAAGAAGTCAAAGAAGTAGACGTCGATAAAAAAAGGAAAAAATTGGAGTAGCAGAAGACATAGAAGAAGTCAAAGAAGTAGAAGTCGATGAAAAAAGGAAAAAATTGGAGTAACAGAAGCCATAGAAGAAGTCAAAGAAGTAGACGTCGATGAAAAAAGGAAAAAATCTAAGTAGCAGAAGCCATAGAAAAAGTCAAAGAAGTAGAAGTCGATGAAAAAAGGAAAAAATTGGAGTAGCAGAAGACATAGAAGAAGTCAAAGAAGTACAAGTCGATTAAAAAAAAAAATATATATATATATATATAAGTAGCAGAAGCCATAGAAGAAGTCAAAGAAGTAGAAGTCGATGAAAAAAGGAAAAAATCTAAGTAGCAGAAGCCATAGAAGAAGTCAAAGAAGTAGACGTCGATGAAAAAAGGAAAAAATTGGAGTAACAGAAGCCATAGAAGAAGTCAAAGAAGTAGAAGTGGATGAAAAAAAAACAAAAATATCTAAGTAGCAGAAGCCACAGAAGAAGTCAAAGAAGTAGAAGTCGATGAAAAAAAGAAAAATACATCTAAGTAGCAGAAGCCATAGAAGAAGTCAAAGAAGTAGAAGTCAATGAAAAAAGGAAAAAGCTAAGTAGCAGAAGCCATAGAAGAAGTCAAAGAAGTAGACGTCGATGAAAAAAGGAAAAAATTGGACTAGCAGAAGCCACAGAAGAAGTCAAAGAAGTAGACGTCGATGAAAAAAGGCAAAAATTGGAGTAGCAGAAGACATAGAAGAAGTCAAAGTAGAAGTCGATGAAAAAAAAAAAAATTCTAAGTAGCAGAAGTTATAGAAGAAGTCAAAGAAGTAGAAGTCGATGAAAAAAGGAAAAAATCTAAGTAGCAGAAGCCATAGAAGAAGTCAAAGAAGTAGACGTCGATGACAAAAGGAAAAAATTGGAGTAGCAGAAGCCATAGGAGTAAAAGAAGTAGACGTCGATGAAAAAAGGCAAAAATTGGAGTAGCAGAAGACATAGAAGAAGTCAAAGAAGTAGACGTCGATAAAAAAAGGAAAAAATCTAAGTAGCAGAAGCCATAGAAGAAGTCAAAGAAGTAGACGTCGATGAAAAAAGGCAAAAATTGGAGTAGCAGAAGACATAGAAGAAGTCAAAGAAGTAGACGTCAATAAAAAAAAAGGAAAAAATCTAAGTAGCAGAAGCCATAGAAGAAGTCAAAGAAGTAGAAGTCGATGAAAAAAAAACAAAAATATCTAAGTAGCAGAAGCCATAGAAGAAGTCAAAGAAGTAGACGTCGATGAAAAAAGGCAAAAATTGGAGTAGCAGAAGACATAGAAGAAGTCAAAGAAGTAGAAGTCGATGAAAAAAAAAAAAATCTAAGTAGCAGAAGTTATAGAAGAAGTCAAAGAAGTAGAAGTCGATGAAAAAATGAAAAAATCTAAGTAGCAGAAGCCATAGAAGAAGTCAAAGAAGTAGACGTCGATGACAAAAGTAAAAAATTGGAGTAGCAGAAGCCATAGAAGTCAAAGAAGTAGACGTCGATGAAAAAAGGAAAAAATTGAAGTAGCAGAAGCCATAGAAGAAGTCAAAGAAGTAGACGTCGATGAAAAAAGGAAAAAATCGAAGTAGCAGAAGCCATAGAAGAAGTCAAAGAAGTAGAAGTCGATGAAAAAAACCCAAAAATATCTAAGTAGTAGAAGACACAGAAGAAGTCAAAGAAGTAGACGTCGATAAAAAAAGGAAAAAATTGGAGTAGCAGAAGACATAGAAGAAGTCAAAGAAGTAGAAGTCGATGAAAAAAGGAAAAAATTGGAGTAACAGAAGCCATAGAAGAAGTCAAAGAAGTAGAAGTCGATGAAAAAAGGAAAAAATCTAAGTAGCAGAAGCCATAGAAAAAGTCAAAGAAGTAGAAGTCGCTGAAAAAAAAACAAAAATATCTAAGTAACAGAAGCCACAGAAGAAGTCAAAGAAGTAGAAGTTGATGAAAAAAGGAAAAAATCTAAGTAGTAGAAGACACAGAAGAAGTCAAAGAAGTAGACGTCGATAAAAAAAGGAAAAAATTGGAGTAGCAGAAGACATAGAAGAAGTCAAAGAAGTAGAAGTCGATGAAAAAAGGAAAAAATTGGAGTAACAGAAGCCATAGAAGAAGTCAAAGAAGTAGACGTCGATGAAAAAAGGAAAAAATCTAAGTAGCAGAAGCCATAGAAAAAGTCAAAGAAGTAGAAGTCGATGAAAAAAGGAAAAAATTGGAGTAGCAGAAGACATAGAAGAAGTCAAAGAAGTACAAGTCGATTAAAAAAATATATATATATATAAGTAGCAGAAGCCATAGAAGAAGTCAAAGAAGTAGAAGTCGATGAAAAAAGGAAAAAATTGGAGTAACAGAAGCCATAGAAGAAGTCAAAGAAGTAGAAGTGGATGAAAAAAAAACAAAAATATCTAAGTAGCAGAAGCCACAGAAGAAGTCAAAGAAGTAGAAGTCGATGAAAAAAAGAAAAATACATCTAAGTAGCAGAAGCCATAGAAGAAGTCAAAGAAGTAGAAGTCAATGAAAAAAGGAAAAAGCTAAGTAGCAGAAGCCATAGAAGAAGTCAAAGAAGTAGACGTCGATGAAAAAAGGAAAAAATTGGACTAGCAGAAGCCACAGAAGAAGTCAAAGAAGTAGACGTCGATGAAAAAAGGCAAAAATTGGAGTAGCAGAAGACATAGAAGAAGTCAAAGTAGAAGTCGATGAAAAAAAAAAAATCTAAGAAGCAGAAGTTATAGAAGAAGTCAAAGAAGTAGAAGTCGATGAAAAAAAAAAAAATCTAAGTAGCAGAAGTTATAGAAGAAGTCAAAGAAGTAGAAGTCGATGAAAAAAAGGAAAAAATTGGAGTAGCAGAAGACATAGAAGAAGTCGAAGTACAAGTCGATTAAAAAAAAAAAAATATCTAAGTAGCAGAAGCCATAGAAGAAGTCAAAGAAGTAGAAGTCGATGAAAAAAGGAAAAAAGCTAAGTAGCAGAAGCCATAGAAGAAGTCAAAGAAGTAGAAGTCGATGAAAAAAGGAAAAAATCTAAGTAGCAGAAGCCATAGAAGTAGTCAAAGAAGTAGACGTTGATGAAAAAAGGAAAAAATTGGAGTAACAGAAGCCATAGAAGAAGTCAAAGAAGTAGAAGTCGATGAAAAAAGGAAAAAATCTAAGTAGCAGAAGCCATAGAAGAAGTCAAAGAAGTAGAAGTCGATGAAAAAAGGAAAAAATCTAAGTAGTAGAAGCCATAGAAGAAGTCAAAGAAGTAGAAGTCGATGAAAAAAGGAAAAAATCTAAGTAGCAGAAGCCATAGAAGAAGTCAAAGAAGTAGAAGTCGATGAGAAAAAGAAAAAAAAATCTATGTAGCAAAAGCCATAGAAGTAGAAGTCGATGAAAAAAAAACAAAAATATCTAAGTAGCAGAAGCCACAGAAGAAGTCAAAGAAGTAGAAGTCGATGAAAAAAAAAAAATCTAAGTAGCAGAAGTTATAGAAGAAGTCAAAGAAGTAGAAGTCGATGAAAAAAGGAAAAAATCTAAGTAGCAGAAGCCAAAGAAGAAGTCAAAGAAGTAGACGTCGATGAAAAAAGGCAAAAATTGGAGTAGCAGAAGACATAGAAGAAGTCAAAGAAGTAGACGTCGATAAAAAAAGGAAAAAATTGAAGTAGCAGAAGCCATAGAAGAAGTCAAAGAAGTAGACGTTGATGAAAAAAGGAAAAACTTGGACTAGCAGAAGCCATAGAAGAAGTCAAAGAAGTAGAAGTCGATGAAAAAAAAAAAAAAATCTAAGTAGCAGAAGCCACAGAAGAAGTCAAAGAAGTAGAAGTTGATGAAAAAAGGGAAAAATCTAAGTAGTAGAAGACACAGAAGAAGTCAAAGAAGTAGACGTCGATAAAAAAAGGAAAAAATTGGAGTAGCAGAAGACATAGAAGAAGTCAAAGAAGTACAAGTCGATTAAAAAAGGAAAAAATCTAAGTAGCAGAAGCCATAGAAGAAGTCAAAGAAGTAGAAGTCGATGAAAAAAGGAAAAAATCTAAGTAGTAGAAGCCATAGAAGAAGTCAAAGAAGTAGAAGTCGATGAAAAAAGGAAAAAATCTAAGTAGCAGAATCCATAGAAGAAGTCAAAAAAGTAGAAGTCGATGAAAAAAGGAAAAAATATAAGTAGCAGAACCTACAGAAGAAGTCAAAGTAGAAGTCGATGAAAAAAAAAAAAATTCTAAGTAGCAGAAGTTATAGAAGAAGTCAAAGAAGTAGAAGTCGATGAAAAAAGGAAAAAATCTAAGTAGCAGAAGCCATAGAAGAAGTCAAAGAAGTAGACGTCGATGACAAAAGGAAAAAATTGGAGTAGCAGAAGCCATAGGAGTAAAAGAAGTAGACGTCGATGAAAAAAGGCAAAAATTGGAGTAGCAGAAGACATAGAAGAAGTCAAAGAAGTAGACGTCGATAAAAAAAGGAAAAAATCTAAGTAGCAGAAGCCATAGAAGAAGTCAAAGAAGTAGACGTCGATGAAAAAAGGCAAAAATTGGAGTAGCAGAAGACATAGAAGAAGTCAAAGAAGTAGACGTCAATAAAAAAAAAGGAAAAAATCTAAGTAGCAGAAGCCATAGAAGAAGTCAAAGAAGTAGAAGTCGATGAAAAAAAAACAAAAATATCTAAGTAGCAGAAGCCATAGAAGAAGTCAAAGAAGTAGACGTCGATGAAAAAAGGCAAAAATTGGAGTAGCAGAAGACATAGAAGAAGTCAAAGAAGTAGAAGTCGATGAAAAAAAAAAAAATCTAAGTAGCAGAAGTTATAGAAGAAGTCAAAGAAGTAGAAGTCGATGAAAAAAGGAAAAAATCTAAGTAGCAGAAGCCATAGAAGAAGTCAAAGAAGTAGACGTCGATGACAAAAGTAAAAAATTGGAGTAGCAGAAGCCATAGAAGTCAAAGAAGTAGACGTCGATGAAAAAAGGAAAAAATTGAAGTAGCAGAAGCCATAGAAGAAGTCAAAGAAGTAGACGTCGATGAAAAAAGGAAAAAATCGAAGTAGCAGAAGCCATAGAAGAAGTCAAAGAAGTAGAAGTCGATGAAAAAAACCCAAAAATATCTAAGTAGTAGAAGACACAGAAGAAGTCAAAGAAGTAGACGTCGATAAAAAAAGGAAAAAATTGGAGTAGCAGAAGACATAGAAGAAGTCAAAGAAGTAGAAGTCGATGAAAAAAGGAAAAAATTGGAGTAACAGAAGCCATAGAAGAAGTCAAAGAAGTAGAAGTCGATGAAAAAAGGAAAAAATCTAAGTAGCAGAAGCCATAGAAAAAGTCAAAGAAGTAGAAGTCGCTGAAAAAAAAACAAAAATATCTAAGTAACAGAAGCCACAGAAGAAGTCAAAGAAGTAGAAGTTGATGAAAAAAGGAAAAAATCTAAGTAGTAGAAGACACAGAAGAAGTCAAAGAAGTAGACGTCGATAAAAAAAGGAAAAAATTGGAGTAGCAGAAGACATAGAAGAAGTCAAAGAAGTAGAAGTCGATGAAAAAAGGAAAAAATTGGAGTAACAGAAGCCATAGAAGAAGTCAAAGAAGTAGACGTCGATGAAAAAAGGAAAAAATCTAAGTAGCAGAAGCCATAGAAAAAGTCAAAGAAGTAGAAGTCGATGAAAAAAGGAAAAAATTGGAGTAGCAGAAGACATAGAAGAAGTCAAAGAAGTACAAGTCGATTAAAAAAAAATATATATATATAAGTAGCAGAAGCCATAGAAGAAGTCAAAGAAGTAGAAGTCGATGAAAAAAGGAAAAAATCTAAGTAGCAGAAGCCATAGAAGAAGTCAAAGAAGTAGACGTCGATGAAAAAAGGAAAAAATTGGAGTAACAGAAGCCATAGAAGAAGTCAAAGAAGTAGAAGTGGATGAAAAAAAAACAAAAATATCTAAGTAGCAGAAGCCACAGAAGAAGTCAAAGAAGTAGAAGTCGATGAAAAAAAGAAAAATACATCTAAGTAGCAGAAGCCATAGAAGAAGTCAAAGAAGTAGAAGTCAATGAAAAAAGGAAAAAGCTAAGTAGCAGAAGCCATAGAAGAAGTCAAAGAAGTAGACGTCGATGAAAAAAGGAAAAAATTGGACTAGCAGAAGCCACAGAAGAAGTCAAAGAAGTAGACGTCGATGAAAAAAGGCAAAAATTGGAGTAGCAGAAGACATAGAAGAAGTCAAAGTAGAAGTCGATGAAAAAAAAAAAATCTAAGTAGCAGAAGTTATAGAAGAAGTCAAAGAAGTAGAAGTCGATGAAAAAAAAAAAAATCTAAGTAGCAGAAGTTATAGAAGAAGTCAAAGAAGTAGAAGTCGATGAAAAAAAGGAAAAAATTGGAGTAGCAGAAGACATAGAAGAAGTCAAAGAAGTACAAGTCGATTAAAAAAAAAAAAATATCTAAGTAGCAGAAGCCATAGAAGAAGTCAAAGAAGTAGAAGTCGATGAAAAAAGGAAAAAAGCTAAGTAGCAGAAGCCATAGAAGAAGTCAAAGAAGTAGAAGTCGATGAAAAAAGGAAAAAATCTAAGTAGCAGAAGCCATAGAAGTAGTCAAAGAAGTAGACGTTGATGAAAAAAGGAAAAAATTGGAGTAACAGAAGCCATAGAAGAAGTCAAAGAAGTAGAAGTCGATGAAAAAAGGAAAAAATCTAAGTAGCAGAAGCCATAGAAGAAGTCAAAGAAGTAGACGTCGATGACAAAAGGAAAAAATTGGAGTAGCAGAAGCCATAGAAGTCAAAGAAGTAGACGTCGATGAAAAAAGGAAAAAATTGGAGTAACAGAAGCCATAGAAGAAGTCAAAGAAGTAGAAGTCGATGAAAAAAGGAAAAAATCTAAGTAGCAGAAGCCATAGAAGAAGTCAAAGAAGTAGAAGTTGATGAAAAAAGGAAAAAATCTAAGTAGTAGAAGACACAGAAGAAGTCAAAGAAGTAGACGTCGATAAAAAAAGGAAAAAATTGGAGTAGCAGAAGACATAGAAGAAGTCAAAGAAGTAGAAGTCGATGAAAAAAGGAAAAAATTGGAGTAACAAAAGCCATAGAAGAAGTCAAAGAAGTAGACGTCGATGAAAAAAGGAAAAAATCTAAGTAGCAGAAGCCACAGAAGAAGTCAAAGAAGTAGAAGTTGATGAAAAAATGAAAAAATCTAAGTAGCAGAAGCCATTAGAAGAAGTCAAAGAAGTAGAAGTCGATGAAAAAAAAAAAAATCTAAGTAGCAGAAGTTATAGAAGAAGTCAAAGAAGTAGAAGTCGATGAAAAAAGGAAAAAATCTAAGTAGCAGAAGCCATAGAAGAAGTCAAAGAAGTAGAAGTCGATGAAAAAAGAAAAAATCTAAGTAGTAGAAGCCATAGAAGAAGTCAAAGAAGTAGAAGTCGATGAAAAAAGGAAAAAATCTAAGTAGCAGAAGCCATAGAAGAAGTCAAAGAAGTAGAAGTCGATGAGAAAAAGAAAAAAAAATCTATGTAGCAAAAGCCATAGAAGAAGACAAAGAAGTAGAAGTCGATGAAAAAAAAACAAAAATATCTAAGTAGCAGAAGCCACAGAAGAAGTCAAAGAAGTAGAAGTCGATGAAAAAAAAAAAATCTAAGTAGCAGAAGTTATAGAAGAAGTCAAAGAAGTAGAAGTCGATGAAAAAAGGAAAAAATCTAAGTAGCAGAAGCCAAAGAAGAAGTCAAAGAAGTAGACGTCGATAAAAAAAAGGCAAAAATTGGAGTAGCAGAAGACATAGAAGAAGTCAAAGAAGTAGACGTCGATAAAAAAAGGAAAAAATTGAAGTAGTAGAAGCCATAGAAGAAGTCAAAGAAGTAGACGTTGATGAAAAAAGGAAAAACTTGGACTAGCAGAAGCCATAGAAGGAGTCAGAAGTTATAGAAGAAGGAGTAGCAGAAGACATAGAAGAAGTCAAAGAAGTAGACGTCGATAAAAAAAGGAAAAAATTGAAGTAGTAGAAGCCATAGAAGAAGTCAAAGAAGTAGACGTTGATGAAAAAAGGAAAAACTTGGACTAGCAGAAGCCATAGAAGGAGTCAGAAGTTATAGAAGAAGTCAAAGATGTAGAAGTCGATGAAAAAAGGAAAAAATCTAAGTAGCAGAAGCCAAAGAAGAAGTCAAAGAAGTAGACGTCGATGAAAAAAGGCAAAAATTGGAGTAGCAGAAGTTATAGAAGAAGTCAAAGAAGTAGACGTCGATAAAAAAAGGAAAAAATCTAAGTAGCAGAAGCCATAGAAGAAGTCAAAGAAGTAGACGTCGATGACAAAAGGAAAAAATTGGAGTAGCAGAAGCCATAGGAGTAAAAGAAGTAGACGTCGATGAAAAAAGGCAAAAATTGGAGTAGCAGAAGACATAGAAGAAGTCAAAGAAGTAGACGTCGATAAAAAAAGGAAAAAATCTAAGTAGCAGAAGCCATAGAAGAAGTCAAAGAAGTAGACGTCGATGAAAAAAGGCAAAAATTGGAGTAGCAGAAGACATAGAAGAAGTCAAAGAAGTAGACGTCAATAAAAAAAAAGGAAAAAATCTAAGTAGCAGAAGCCATAGAAGAAGTCAAAGAAGTAGAAGTCGATGAAAAAAAAACAAAAATATCTAAGTAGCAGAAGCCATAGAAGAAGTCAAAGAAGTAGACGTCGATGAAAAAAGGCAAAAATTGGAGTAGCAGAAGACATAGAAGAAGTCAAAGAAGTAGAAGTCGATGAAAAAAAAAAAATCTAAGTAGCAGAAGTTATAGAAGAAGTCAAAGAAGTAGAAGTCGATGAAAAAAGGAAAAAATCTAAGTAGCAGAAGCCATAGAAGAAGTCAAAGAAGTAGACGTCGATGACAAAAGGAAAAAATTGGAGTAGCAGAAGCCATAGAAGTCAAAGAAGTAGACGTCGATGAAAAAAGGAAAAAATTGAAGTAGCAGAAGCCATAGAAGAAGTCAAAGAAGTAGACGTCGATGAAAAAAGGAAAAAATCGAAGTAGCAGAAGCCATAGAAGAAGTCAAAGAAGTAGAAGTCGATGAAAAAAAAACAAAAATATCTAAGTAGTAGAAGACACAGAAGTCAAAGAAGTAGACGTCGATAAAAAAAGGAAAAAATTGGAGTAGCAGAAGACATAGAAGAAGTCAAAGAAGTAGAAGTCGATGAAAAAAGGAAAAAATTGGAGTAACAGAAGCCATAGAAGAAGTCAAAGAAGTAGAAGTCGATGAAAAAAGGAAAAAATCTAAGTAGCAGAAGCCATAGAAAAAGTCAAAGAAGTAGAAGTCGCTGAAAAAAAAAGAAAAATATCTAAGTAACAGAAGCCACAGAAGAAGTCAAAGAAGTAGAAGTTGATGAAAAAAGGAAAAAATCTAAGTAGTAGAAGACACAGAAGAAGTCAAAGAAGTAGACGTCGATAAAAAAAGGAAAAAATTGGAGTAGCAGAAGACATAGAAGAAGTCAAAGAAGTAGAAGTCGATGAAAAAAGGAAAAAATTGGAGTAACAGAAGCCATAGAAGAAGTCAAAGAAGTAGACGTCGATGAAAAAAGGAAAAAATCTAAGTAGCAGAAGCCACAGAAGAAGTCAAAGAAGTAGAAGTTGATGAAAAAATGAAAAAATCTAAGTAGCAGAAGCCATTAGAAGAAGTCAAAGAAGTAGAAGTCGATGAAAAAAGGAAAAAATCTAAGTAGCAGAAGCCATAGAAGAAGTCAAAGAAGTAGAAGTCGATGAAAAAAGAAAAAATCTAAGTAGTAGAAGCCATAGAAGAAGTCAAAGAAGTAGAAGTCGATGAAAAAAGGAAAAAATCTAAGTAGCAGAAGCCATAGAAGAAGTCAAAGAAGTAGAAGTCGATGAGAAAAAGAAAAAAAAATCTATGTAGCAAAAGCCATAGAAGAAGACAAAGAAGTAGAAGTCGATGAAAAAAAAACAAAAATATCTAAGTAGCAGAAGCCACAGAAGAAGTCAAAGAAGTAGAAGTCGATGAAAAAAAAAAAATCTAAGTAGCAGAAGTTATAGAAGAAGTCAAAGAAGTAGAAGTCGATGAAAAAAGGAAAAAATCTAAGTAGCAGAAGCCAAAGAAGAAGTCAAAGAAGTAGACGTCGATAAAAAAAAGGCAAAAATTGGAGTAGCAGAAGACATAGAAGAAGTCAAAGAAGTAGACGTCGATAAAAAAAGGAAAAAATTGAAGTAGTAGAAGCCATAGAAGAAGTCAAAGAAGTAGACGTTGATGAAAAAAGGAAAAACTTGGACTAGCAGAAGCCATAGAAGGAGTCAGAAGTTATAGAAGAAGGAGTAGCAGAAGACATAGAAGAAGTCAAAGAAGTAGACGTCGATAAAAAAAGGAAAAAATTGAAGTAGTAGAAGCCATAGAAGAAGTCAAAGAAGTAGACGTTGATGAAAAAAGGAAAAACTTGGACTAGCAGAAGCCATAGAAGGAGTCAGAAGTTATAGAAGAAGTCAAAGAAGTAGAAGTCGATGAAAAAAGGAAAAAATCTAAGTAGCAGAAGCCAAAGAAGAAGTCAAAGAAGTAGACGTCGATGAAAAAAGGCAAAAATTGGAGTAGCAGAAGTTATAGAAGAAGTCAAAGAAGTAGACGTCGATAAAAAAAGGAAAAAATCTAAGTAGCAGAAGCCATAGAAGAAGTCAAAGAAGTAGACGTCGATGACAAAAGGAAAAAATTGGAGTAGCAGAAGCCATAGGAGTAAAAGAAGTAGACGTCGATGAAAAAAGGCAAAAATTGGAGTAGCAGAAGACATAGAAGAAGTCAAAGAAGTAGACGTCGATAAAAAAAGGAAAAAATCTAAGTAGCAGAAGCCATAGAAGAAGTCAAAGAAGTAGACGTCGATGAAAAAAGGCAAAAATTGGAGTAGCAGAAGACATAGAAGAAGTCAAAGAAGTAGACGTCAATAAAAAAAAAGGAAAAAATCTAAGTAGCAGAAGCCATAGAAGAAGTCAAAGAAGTAGAAGTCGATGAAAAAAAAACAAAAATATCTAAGTAGCAGAAGCCATAGAAGAAGTCAAAGAAGTAGACGTCGATGAAAAAAGGCAAAAATTGGAGTAGCAGAAGACATAGAAGAAGTCAAAGAAGTAGAAGTCGATGAAAAAAAAAAAATCTAAGTAGCAGAAGTTATAGAAGAAGTCAAAGAAGTAGAAGTCGATGAAAAAAGGAAAAAATCTAAGTAGCAGAAGCCATAGAAGAAGTCAAAGAAGTAGACGTCGATGACAAAAGGAAAAAATTGGAGTAGCAGAAGCCATAGAAGTCAAAGAAGTAGACGTCGATGAAAAAAGGAAAAAATTGAAGTAGCAGAAGCCATAGAAGAAGTCAAAGAAGTAGACGTCGATGAAAAAAGGAAAAAATCGAAGTAGCAGAAGCCATAGAAGAAGTCAAAGAAGTAGAAGTCGATGAAAAAAAAACAAAAATATCTAAGTAATAGAAGACACAGAAGAAGTCAAAGAAGTAGACGTCGATAAAAAAAGGAAAAAATTGGAGTAGCAGAAGACATAGAAGAAGTCAAAGAAGTAGAAGTCGATGAAAAAAGGAAAAAATTGGAGTAACAGAAGCCATAGAAGAAGTCAAAGAAGTAGAAGTCGATGAAAAAAGGAAAAAATCTAAGTAGCAGAAGCCATAGAAAAAGTCAAAGAAGTAGAAGTCGCTGAAAAAAAAACAAAAATATCTAAGTAACAGAAGCCACAGAAGAAGTCAAAGAAGTAGAAGTTGATGAAAAAAGGAAAAAATCTAAGTAGTAGAAGACACAGAAGAAGTCAAAGAAGTAGACGTCGATAAAAAAAGGAAAAAATTGGAGTAGCAGAAGACATAGAAGAAGTCAAAGAAGTAGAAGTCGATGAAAAAAGGAAAAAATTGGAGTAACAGAAGCCATAGAAGAAGTCAAAGAAGTAGACGTCGATGAAAAAAGGAAAAAATCTAAGTAGCAGAAGCCACAGAAGAAGTCAAAGAAGTAGAAGTTGATGAAAAAATGAAAAAATCTAAGTAGCAGAAGCCATTAGAAGAAGTCAAAGAAGTAGAAGTCGATGAAAAAAAAAAAAATCTAAGTAGCAGAAGTTATAGAAGAAGTCAAAGAAGTAGAAGTCGATGAAAAAAGGAAAAAATCTAAGTAGCAGAAGCCAAAGAAGAAGTCAAAGAAGTAGACGTCGATGAAAAAAGGCAAAAATTGGAGTAGCAGAAGACATAGAAGAAGTCAAAGAAGTAGATGTCGATAAAAAAAGGAAAAAATTGAAGTAGCAGAAGCCATAGAAGAAGTCAAAGAAGTAGACGTTGATGAAAAAAGGAAAAACTTGGACTAGCAGAAGCCATAGAAGAAGTCAAAGAAGTAGAAGTCGATGAAAAAAGGAAAAAATCTAAGTAGCAGAAGCCATAGAAGAAGTCAAAGAAGTAGACGTCGATGAAAAAAGGAAAAAATTGGAGTAACAGAAGCCATAGAAGAAGTCAAAGAAGTAGAAGTCGATGAAAAAAGGAAAAAATCTAAGTAGCAGAAGCCATAGAAGAAGTCAAAGAAGTAGAAGTCGATGAAAAAAGGAAAAAATCTAAGTAGTAGAAGCCATAGAAGAAGTCAAAGAAGTAGAAGTCGATGAAAAAAGGAAAAAATCTAAGTAGCAGAAGCCATAGAAGAAGTCAAAGAAGTAGAAGTCGATGAGAAAAAGAAAAAAAAATCTATGTAGCAAAAGCCATAGAAGAAGACAAAGAAGTAGAAGTCGATGAAAAAAGGAAAAAATCTAAGTAGCAGAAGCCATAGAAGAAGTCAAAAAAGTAGAAGTCGATGAAAAAAGGAAAAAATCTAAGTAGCAGAAGCTACAGAAGAAGTCAAAGTAGAAGTCGATGAAAAAAAAAAAATCTAAGTAGCAGAAGTTATAGAAGAAGTCAAAGAAGTAGAAGTCGATGAAAAAAGGAAAAAATCTAAGTAGCAGAAGCCATAGAAGAAGTCAAAGAAGTAGACGTCGATAACAAAAGGAAAAAATTGGAGTAGCAGAAGCCATAGGAGTAAAAGAAGTAGACGTCGATGAAAAAAGGAAAAAATTGAAGTAGCAGAAGCCATGGAAGAAGTCAAAGAAGTAGACGTCGATGAAAAAAGGCAAAAATTGGAGTAGCAGAAGACATAGAAGAAGTCAAAGAAGTAGACGTCGATAAAAAAAGGAAAAAATCTAAGTAGCAGAAGCCATAGAAGAAGTCAAAAAAGTAGACGTCGATGAAAAAAGGCAAAAATTGGAGTAGCAGAAGCCATAGAAGAAGTCAAAGAAGTAGACGTTGATGAAAAAAGGAAAAAATCTAAGTAGCAGAAGCCATAGAAGAAGTCAAAGAAGTAGAAGTCGATAAAAAAAAACTAAAATATCTAAGTAGCAGAAGCCACAGAAGAAGTCAAAGAAGTAGAAGTTGATGAAAAAAGGAAAAAATCTAAGTAGCAGAAGCCATAGAAGAAGTCAAAGAAGTAGAAGTCGATAAAAAAAAAAAAAATCTAAGTAGCAGAAGTTATAGAAGAAGTCAAAGAAGTAGAAGTCGATGAAAAAAGGAAAAAATCTAAGTAGCAGAAGCCAAAGAAGAAGTCAAAGAAGTAGACGTCGATGAAAAAAGGCAAAAATTGGAGTAGCAGAAGACATAGAAGAAGTCAAAGAAGTAGACGTCGATAAAAAAAGGAAAAAATTGAAGTAGCAGAAGCCACAGAAGAAGTCAAAGAAGTAGACGTTGATAAAAAAAGGAAAAAATTGGAGTAGCAGAAGACATAGAAGAAGTCAAAGAAGTACAAGTCGATGAAAAAAGGAAAAAATCTAAGTAGCAGAAGCCATAGAAGAAGTCAAAGAAGTAGACCTCGATGAAAAAAGAAAAAATTGGAGTAACAGAAGCCATAGTAGAAGTCAAAGAAGTAGAAGTCGATGAAAAAAGGAAAAAATCTAAGTAGCAGAAGCCATAGAAGAAGTCAAAGAAGTAGAAGTCGATGAAAAAAGGAAAAAATCTAAGTAGTAGAAGCCATAGAAGAAGTCAAAGAAGTAGAAGTCGATGAAAAAAGGAAAAAATCTAAGTAGCAGAATCCATAGAAGAAGTCAAAAAAGTAGAAGTCGATGAAAAAATGAAAAAATCTAAGTAGCAGAAGCTACAGAAGAATTCAAAGTAGAAGTCGATGAAAAAAAAAAAAATTCTAAGTAGCAGAAGTTATAGAAGAAGTCAAAGTAGAAGTCGATGAAAAAAGGAAAAAATCTAAGTAGCAGAAGCCATAGAAGAAGTCAAAGAAGTAGACGTCGATGACAAAAGGAAAAAATTGGAGTAGCAGAAGCCATAGGAGTAAAAGAAGTAGACGTTGATGAAAAAAGGCAAAAATTGGAGTAGCAGAAGACATAGAAGAAGTCAAAGAAGTAGAAGTCGATGAAAAAAGGAAAAAATCTAAGTAGCAGAAGCCATAGAAGAAGTCAAAGAAGTAGACGTCGATGAAAAAAGGAAAAAATTGGAGTAACAGAAGCCATAGAAGAAGTCAAAGAAGTAGAAGTCGATGAAAAAAGGAAAAAATCTAAGTAGCAGAAGCCATAGAAGAAGTCAAAGAAGTAGAAGTCGCTGAAAAAAAAACAAAAATATCTAAGTAACAGAAGCCACAGAAGAAGTCAAAGAAGTAGAAGTTGATGAAAAAAGGAAAAAATCTAAGTAGTAGAAGACACAGAAGAAGTCAAAGAAGTAGACGTCGATAAAAAAAGGAAAAAATTGGAGTAGCAGAAGACATAGAAGAAGTCAAAGAAGTAGAAGTCGATGAAAAAAGGAAAAAATTGGAGTAACAGAAGCCATAGAAGAAGTCAAAGAAGTAGACGTCGATGAAAAAAGGAAAAAATCTAAGTAGCAGAAGCCACAGAAGAAGTCAAAGAAGTAGAAGTTGATGAAAAAATGAAAAAATCTAAGTAGCAGAAGCCATTAGAAGAAGTCAAAGAAGTAGAAGTCGATGAAAAAAAAAAAAATCTAAGTAGCAGAAGTTATAGAAGAAGTCAAAGAAGTAGAAGTCGATGAAAAAAGGAAAAAATCTAAGTAGCAGAAGCCAAAGAAGAAGTCAAAGAAGTAGACGTCGATGAAAAAAGGCAAAAATTGGAGTAGCAGAAGACATAGAAGAAGTCAAAGAAGTAGATGTCGATAAAAAAAGGAAAAAATTGAAGTAGCAGAAGCCATAGAAGAAGTCAAAGAAGTAGACGTTGATGAAAAAAGGAAAAACTTGGACTAGCAGAAGCCATAGAAGAAGTCAAAGAAGTAGAAGTCGATGAAAAAAGGAAAAAATCTAAGTAGCAGAAGCCATAGAAGAAGTCAAAGAAGTAGACGTCGATGAAAAAAGGAAAAAATTGGAGTAACAGAAGCCATAGAAGAAGTCAAAGAAGTAGAAGTCGATGAAAAAAGGAAAAAATCTAAGTAGCAGAAGCCATAGAAGAAGTCAAAGAAGTAGAAGTCGATGAAAAAAGGAAAAAATCTAAGTAGTAGAAGCCATAGAAGAAGTCAAAGAAGTAGAAGTCGATGAAAAAAGGAAAAAATCTAAGTAGCAGAAGCCATAGAAGAAGTCAAAGAAGTAGAAGTCGATGAGAAAAAGAAAAAAAAATCTATGTAGCAAAAGCCATAGAAGAAGACAAAGAAGTAGAAGTCGATGAAAAAAGGAAAAAATCTAAGTAGCAGAAGCCATAGAAGAAGTCAAAAAAGTAGAAGTCGATGAAAAAAGGAAAAAATCTAAGTAGCAGAAGCTACAGAAGAAGTCAAAGTAGAAGTCGATGAAAAAAAAAAAATCTAAGTAGCAGAAGTTATAGAAGAAGTCAAAGAAGTAGAAGTCGATGAAAAAAGGAAAAAATCTAAGTAGCAGAAGCCATAGAAGAAGTCAAAGAAGTAGACGTCGATAACAAAAGGAAAAAATTGGAGTAGCAGAAGCCATAGGAGTAAAAGAAGTAGACGTCGATGAAAAAAGGAAAAAATTGAAGTAGCAGAAGCCATGGAAGAAGTCAAAGAAGTAGACGTCGATGAAAAAAGGCAAAAATTGGAGTAGCAGAAGACATAGAAGAAGTCAAAGAAGTAGACGTCGATAAAAAAAGGAAAAAATCTAAGTAGCAGAAGCCATAGAAGAAGTCAAAAAAGTAGACGTCGATGAAAAAAGGCAAAAATTGGAGTAGCAGAAGCCATAGAAGAAGTCAAAGAAGTAGACGTTGATGAAAAAAGGAAAAAATCTAAGTAGCAGAAGCCATAGAAGAAGTCAAAGAAGTAGAAGTCGATAAAAAAAAACTAAAATATCTAAGTAGCAGAAGCCACAGAAGAAGTCAAAGAAGTAAAAGTTGATGAAAAAAGGAAAAAATCTAAGTAGCAGAAGCCATAGAAGAAGTCAAAGAAGTAGAAGTCGATAAAAAAAAAAAAAATCTAAGTAGCAGAAGTTATAGAAGAAGTCAAAGAAGTAGAAGTCGATGAAAAAAGGAAAAAATCTAAGTAGCAGAAGCCAAAGAAGAAGTCAAAGAAGTAGACGTCGATGAAAAAAGGCAAAAATTGGAGTAGCAGAAGACATAGAAGAAGTCAAAGAAGTAGACGTCGATAAAAAAAGGAAAAAATTGAAGTAGCAGAAGCCACAGAAGAAGTCAAAGAAGTAGACGTTGATAAAAAAAGGAAAAAATTGGAGTAGCAGAAGACATAGAAGAAGTCAAAGAAGTACAAGTCGATGAAAAAAGGAAAAAATCTAAGTAGCAGAAGCCATAGAAGAAGTCAAAGAAGTAGACCTCGATGAAAAAAGAAAAAATTGGAGTAACAGAAGCCATAGTAGAAGTCAAAGAAGTAGAAGTCGATGAAAAAAGGAAAAAATCTAAGTAGCAGAAGCCATAGAAGAAGTCAAAGAAGTAGAAGTCGATGAAAAAAGGAAAAAATCTAAGTAGTAGAAGCCATAGAAGAAGTCAAAGAAGTAGAAGTCGATGAAAAAAGGAAAAAATCTAAGTAGCAGAATCCATAGAAGTCAAAAAAGTAGAAGTCGATGAAAAAATGAAAAAATCTAAGTAGCAGAAGCTACAGAAGAATTCAAAGTAGAAGTCGATGAAAAAAAAAAAAATTCTAAGTAGCAGAAGTTATAGAAGAAGTCAAAGTAGAAGTCGATGAAAAAAGGAAAAAATCTAAGTAGCAGAAGCCATAGAAGAAGTCAAAGAAGTAGACGTCGATGACAAAAGGAAAAAATTGGAGTAGCAGAAGCCATAGGAGTAAAAGAAGTAGACGTTGATGAAAAAAGGCAAAAATTGGAGTAGCAGAAGACATAGAAGAAGTCAAAGAAGTAGACGTCGATAAAAAAAGGAAAAAATCTAAGTAGCAGAAGCCATAGAAGAAGTCAAAGAAGTAGACGTCGATGAAAAAAGGCAAAAATTGGAGTAGCAGAAGACATAGAAGAAGTCAAAGAAGTAGACGTCAATAAAAAAAAAGGAAAAAGTCTAAGTAGCAGAAGCCATAGAAGAAGTCAAAGAAGTAGAAGTCGATGAAAAAAGGAAAAAATCTAAGTAGCAGAAGCCATAGAAGAAGTCAAAGAAGTAGACGTCGATGACAAAAGGAAAAAATTGGAGTAGCAGAAGCCATAGAAGTCAAAGAAGTAGACGTCGATGAAAAAAGGAAAAAATCGAAGTAGCAGAAGCCATAGAAGAAGTCAAAGAAGTAGAAGTCGATGAAAAAAAACCAAAAATATCTAAGTATTAGAAGACACAGAAGAAGTCAAAGAAGTAGACGTCGATAAAAAAAGGAAAAAATTGGAGTAGCAGAAGACATAGAAGAAGTCAAAGAAGTAGAAGTCGATGAAAAAAGGAAAAAATTGGAGTAGCAGAAGACATAGAAGAAGTCAAAGAAGTAGAAGTCGATGAAAAAAAAAAAAAAATATCTAAGTAGCAGAAGCCACAGAAGAAGTCAAAGAAGTAGAAGTTGATGAAAAAAGGAAAAAATCTAAGTAGTAGAAGACACAGAAGAAGTCAAAGAAGTAGACGTTGATAAAAAAAGGAAAAAATTGGAGTAGCAGAAGACATAGAAGAACTCAAAGAAGTACAAGTCGATGAAAAAAGGAAAAAATCTAAGTAGCAGAAGCCACAGAAGAAGTCAAAGAAGTAGACGTTGATAAAAAAAGGAAAAAATTGGAGTAGCAGAAGACATAGAAGAAGTCAAAGAAGTACAAGTCGATGAAAAAAGGAAAAAATCTAAGTAGCAGAAGCCATAGAAGAAGTCAAAGAAGTAGACCTCGATGAAAAAAGGAAAAAATTGGAGTAACAGAAGCCATAGTAGAAGTCAAAGAAGTAGAAGTCGATGAAAAAAGGAAAAAATCTAAGTAGCAGAAGCCATAGAAGAAGTCAAAGAAGTAGAAGTCGATGAAAAAAGGAAAAAATCTAAGTAGTAGAAGCCATAGAAGAAGTCAAAGAAGTAGAAGTCGATGAAAAAAGGAAAAAATCTAAGTAGCAGAATCCATAGAAGAAGTCAAAAAAGTAGAAGTCGATGAAAAAATGAAAAAATCTAAGTAGCAGAAGCTACAGAAGAAGTCAAAGTAGAAGTCGATGAAAAAAGGAAAAAATCTAAGTAGCAGAAGCCATAGAAGAAGTCAAAGAAGTAGACGTCGATGACAAAAGGAAAAAATTGGAGTAGCAGAAGCCATAGGAGTAAAAGAAGTAGATGTTGATGAAAAAAGGCAAAAATTGGAGTAGCAGAAGACATAGAAGAAGTCAAAGAAGTAGACGTCGATAAAAAAAGGAAAAAATCTAAGTAGCAGAAGCCATAGAAGAAGTCAAAGAAGTAGACGTCGATGAAAAAAGGCAAAAATTGGAGTAGCAGAAGACATAGAAGAAGTCAAAGAAGTAGACGTCAATAAAAAAAAAGGAAAAAGTCTAAGTAGCAGAAGCCATAGAAGAAGTCAAAGAAGTAGAAGTCGATGAAAAAAGGAAAAAATCTAAGTAGCAGAAGCCATAGAAGAAGTCAAAGAAGTAGACGTCGATGACAAAAGGAAAAAATTGGAGTAGCAGAAGCCATAGAAGTCAAAGAAGTAGACGTCGATGAAAAAAGGAAAAAATCGAAGTAGCAGAAGCCATAGAAGAAGTCAAAGAAGTAGAAGTCGATGAAAAAAAACCAAAAATATCTAAGTATTAGAAGACACAGAAGAAGTCAAAGAAGTAGACGTCGACAAAAAAAGGAAAAAATTGGAGTAGCAGAAGACATAGAAGAAGTCAAAGAAGTAGAAGTCGATGAAAAAAGGAAAAAATTGGAGTAACAGAAGCCATAGAAGAAGTCAAAGAAGTAGAAGTCAATGAAAAAAGGAAAAAATCTAAGTAGCAGAAGCCATAGAAAAAGTCAAAGAAGTAGAAGTCGATGAAAAAAAAACAAAAATATCTAAGTAACAGAAGCCACAGAAGAAGTCAAAGAAGTAGAAGTTGATGAAAAAAGGAAAAAATCTAAGTAGTAGAAGACACAGAAGAAGTCAAAGAAGTAGACGTCGATAAAAAAAGGAAAAAATTGGAGTAGCAGAAGACATAGAAGAAGTCAAAGAAGTAGAAGTCGATGAAAAAAGGAAAAAATTGGAGTAACAGAAGCCATAGAAGAAGTCAAAGTAGTAGAAGTCGATGAAAAAAGGAAAAAATCTAAGTAGCAGAAGCCATAGAAAAAGTCAAAGAAGTAGAAGTCGATGAAAAAAAAACAAAAATATCTAAGTAACAGAAGCCACAGAAGAAGTCAAAGAAGTAGAAGTCGATGAAAAAAGGAAAAAATCTAAGTAGCAGAAGCCATAGAAGAAGTCAAAGAAGTAGACGTCGATGACAAAAATGAAAAAATTGGAGTAGCAGAAGCCATAGAAGTCAAAGAAGTAGACGTCGATGAAAAAAGGAAAAAATTGGACTAGCAGAAGCCACAGAAGAAGTCAAAGAAGTAGACGTCGATGAAAAAAGGCAAAAATTGGAGTAGCAGAAGACATAGAAGAAGTCAAAGTAGAAGTCGATGAAAAAAAAACAAAAATATCTAAGTAGCAGAAGCCACAGAAGAAGTCAAAGAAGTAGAAGTTGATGAAAAAAGGAAAAAATCTAAGTAGCAGAAGCCATAGAAGAAGTCAAAGAAGTAGACGTTGATGAAAAAAGGAAAAACTTGGACTAGCAGAAGCCATAGAAGAAGTCAAAGAAGTAGAAGTCGATGAAAAAAAAAAAAAATATCTAAGTAGCAGAAGCCACAGAAGAAGTCAAAGAAGTAGAAGTTGATGAAAAAAGGAAAAAATCTAAGTAGTAGAAGACACAGAAGAAGTCAAAGAAGTAGACGTTGATAAAAAAAGGAAAAAATTGGAGTAGCAGAAGACATAGAAGAAGTCAAAGAAGTACAAGTCGATGAAAAAAGGAAAAAATCTAAGTAGCAGAAGCCATAGAAGAAGTCAAAGAAGTAGACCTCGATGAAAAAAGGAAAAAATTGGAGTAACAGAAGCCATAGTAGAAGTCAAAGAAGTAGAAGTCGATGAAAAAAGGAAAAAATCTAAGTAGCAGAAGCCATAGAAGAAGTCAAAGAAGTAGAAGTCGATGAAAAAAGGAAAAAATCTAAGTAGTAGAAGCCATAGAAGAAGTCAAAGAAGTAGAAGTCGATGAAAAAAGGAAAAAATCTAAGTAGCAGAATCCATAGAAGAAGTCAAAAAAGTAGAAGTCGATGAAAAAATGAAAAAATCTAAGTAGCAGAAGCTACAGAAGAATTCAAAGTAGAAGTCGATGAAAAAAAAAAAAATTCTAAGTAGCAGAAGTTATAGAAGAAGTCAAAGTAGAAGTCGATGAAAAAAGGAAAAAATCTAAGTAGCAGAAGCCATAGAAGAAGTCAAAGAAGTAGACGTCGATGACAAAAGGAAAAAATTGGAGTAGCAGAAGCCATAGGAGTAAAAGAAGTAGACGTTGATGAAAAAAGGCAAAAATTGGAGTAGCAGAAGACATAGAAGAAGTCAAAGAAGTAGACGTCGATAAAAAAAGGAAAAAATCTAAGTAGCAGAAGCCATAGAAGAAGTCAAAGAAGTAGACGTCGATGAAAAAAGGCAAAAATTGGAGTAGCAGAAGACATAGAAGAAGTCAAAGAAGTAGACGTCAATAAAAAAAAAGGAAAAAGTCTAAGTAGCAGAAGCCATAGAAGAAGTCAAAGAAGTAGAAGTCGATGAAAAAAGGAAAAAATCTAAGTAGCAGAAGCCACAGAAGAAGTCAAAGAAGTAGACGTCGATAAAAAAAGGAAAAAATTGGAGTAGCAGAAGACATAGAAGAAGTCAAAGAAGTAGAAGTCGATGAAAAAAGGAAAAAATTGGAGTAACAGAAGCCATAGAAGAAGTCAAAGAAGTAGAAGTCAATGAAAAAAGGAAAAAATCTAAGTAGCAGAAGCCATAGAAAAAGTCAAAGAAGTAGAAGTCGATGAAAAAAAAACAAAAATATCTAAGTAACAGAAGCCACAGAAGAAGTCAAAGAAGTAGAAGTTGATGAAAAAAGGAAAAAATCTAAGTAGTAGAAGACACAGAAGAAGTCAAAGAAGTAGACGTCGATAAAAAAAGGAAAAAATTGGAGTAGCAGAAGACATAGAAGAAGTCAAAGAAGTAGAAGTCGATGAAAAAAGGAAAAAATTGGAGTAACAGAAGCCATAGAAGAAGTCAAAGTAGTAGAAGTCGATGAAAAAAGGAAAAAATCTAAGTAGCAGAAGCCATAGAAAAAGTCAAAGAAGTAGAAGTCGATGAAAAAAAAACAAAAATATCTAAGTAACAGAAGCCACAGAAGAAGTCAAAGAAGTAGAAGTCGATGAAAAAAGGAAAAAATCTAAGTAGCAGAAGCCATAGAAGAAGTCAAAGAAGTAGACGTCGATGACAAAAATGAAAAAATTGGAGTCGCAGAAGCCATAGAAGTCAAAGAAGTAGACGTCGATGAAAAAAGGAAAAAATTGGACTAGCAGAAGACATAGAAGAAGTCAAAGTAGAAGTCGATGAAAAAAAAACAAAAATATCTAAGTAGCAGAAGCCACAGAAGAAGTCAAAGAAGTAGAAGTTGATGAAAAAAGGAAAAAATCTAAGTAGCAGAAGCCATAGAAGAAGTCAAAGAAGTAGAAGTCGATGAAAAAAAAAAAAATCTAAGTAGCAGAAGTTATAGAAGAAGTCAAAGAAGTAGAAGTCGATGAAAAAAAAAAAAAATCTAAGTAGCAGAAGTTATAGAAGAAGTCAAAGAAGTAGAAGTCGATGAAAAAAAAAAAATCTAAGTAGCAGAAGTTATAGAAGAAGTCAAAGAAGTAGACGTCGATGAAAAAAGGAAAAAATTGAAGTAGCAGAAGCCATAGAAGTCAAAGAAGTAGACGTCGATGAAAAAAGGAAAAACTTGGACTAGCAGAAGCCATAGAAGAAGTCAAAGAAGTAGAAGTCGATGAAAAAAAAACAAAAATATCTAAGTAGCAGAAGCCACAGAAGAAGTCAAAGAAGTAGAAGTTGATGAAAAAAGGAAAAAATCTAAGTAGTAGAAGACACAGAAGAAGTCAAAGAAGTAGACGTCGATAAAAAAAAGGAAAAAATTGGAGTAGCAGAAGACATAGAAGAAGTCAAAGAAGTACAAGTCGATTAAAAAAAAAAAAATATCTAAGTAGCAGAAGCCATAGAAGAAGTCAAAGAAGTAGAAGTCGATGAAAAAAGGAAAAAAGCTAAGTAGCAGAAGCCATAGAAGAAGTCAAAGAAGTAGAAGTCGATGAAAAAAGGAAAAAATCTAAGTAGCAGAAGCCATAGAAGTAGTCAAAGAAGTAGACGTTGATGAAAAAAGGAAAAAATTGCAGTAACAGAAGCCATAGAAGAAGTCAAAGAAGTAGAAGTCGATGAAAAAAGGAAAAAATCTAAGTAGCAGAAGCCATAGAAGAAGTCAAAGTAGAAGTCGATGAAAAAAGGAAAAAATCTAAGTAGTAGAAGCCATAGAAGAAGTCAAAGAAGTAGAAGTCGATGAAAAAAGGAAAAAATCTAAGTAGCAGAAGCCATAGAAGAAGTCAAAGAAGTAGAAGTCGATGAGAAAAAGAAAAAAAAATCTATGTAGCAAAAGCCATAGAAGAAGACAAAGAAGTAGAAGTCGATGAAAAAAAAACAAAAATATCTAAGTAGCAGAAGCCACAGAAGAAGTCAAAGAAGTAGAAGTCGATGAAAAAAAAAAAATCTAAGTAGCAGAAGTTATAGAAGAAGTCAAAGAAGTAGAAGTCGATGAAAAAAGGAAAAAATCTAAGTAGCAGAAGCCAAAGAAGAAGTCAAAGAAGTAGACGTCGATGAAAAAAGGCAAAAATTGGAGTAGCAGAAGACATAGAAGAAGTCAAAGAAGTAGACGTCGATAAAAAAAGGAAAAAATTGAAGTAGCAGAAGCCATAGAAGAAGTCAAAGAAGTAGACGTTGATGAAAAAAGGAAAAACTTGGACTAGCAGAAGCCATAGAAGAAGTCAAAGAAGTAGAAGTCGATGAAAAAAAAAAAATATCTAAGTAGCAGAAGCCACAGAAGAAGTCAAAGAAGTAGAAGTTGATGAAAAAAGGGAAAAATCTAAGTAGTAGAAGACACAGAAGAAGTCAAAGAAGTAGACGTCGATAAAAAAAGGAAAAAATTGGAGTAGCAGAAGACATAGAAGAAGTCAAAGAAGTACAAGTCGATTAAAAAAGGAAAAAATCTAAGTAGCAGAAGCCATAGAAGAAGTCAAAGAAGTAGAAGTCGATGAAAAAAGGAAAAAATCTAAGTAGTAGAAGCCATAGAAGAAGTCAAAGAAGTAGAAGTCGATGAAAAAAGGAAAAAATCTAAGTAGCAGAATCCATAGAAGAAGTCAAAAAAGTAGAAGTCGATGAAAAAAGGAAAAAATATAAGTAGCAGAACCTACAGAAGAAGTCAAAGTAGAAGTCGATGAAAAAAAAAAAAATTCTAAGTAGCAGAAGTTATAGAAGAAGTCAAAGAAGTAGAAGTCGATGAAAAAAGGAAAAAATCTAAGTAGCAGAAGCCATAGAAGAAGTCAAAGAAGTAGACGTCGATGACAAAAGGAAAAAATTGGAGTAGCAGAAGCCATAGGAGTAAAAGAAGTAGACGTCGATGAAAAAAGGCAAAAATTGGAGTAGCAGAAGACATAGAAGAAGTCAAAGAAGTAGACGTCGATAAAAAAAGGAAAAAATCTAAGTAGCAGAAGCCATAGAAGAAGTCAAAGAAGTAGACGTCGATGAAAAAAGGCAAAAATTGGAGTAGCAGAAGACATAGAAGAAGTCAAAGAAGTAGACGTCAATAAAAAAAAAGGAAAAAATCTAAGTAGCAGAAGCCATAGAAGAAGTCAAAGAAGTAGAAGTCGATGAAAAAAAAACAAAAATATCTAAGTAGCAGAAGCCATAGAAGAAGTCAAAGAAGTAGACGTCGATGAAAAAAGGCAAAAATTGGAGTAGCAGAAGACATAGAAGAAGTCAAAGAAGTAGAAGTCGATGAAAAAAAAAAAAATCTAAGTAGCAGAAGTTATAGAAGAAGTCAAAGAAGTAGAAGTCGATGAAAAAATGAAAAAATCTAAGTAGCAGAAGCCATAGAAGAAGTCAAAGAAGTAGACGTCGATGACAAAAGTAAAAAATTGGAGTAGCAGAAGCCATAGAAGTCAAAGAAGTAGACGTCGATGAAAAAAGGAAAAAATTGAAGTAGCAGAAGCCATAGAAGAAGTCAAAGAAGTAGACGTCGATGAAAAAAGGAAAAAATCGAAGTAGCAGAAGCCATAGAAGAAGTCAAAGAAGTAGAAGTCGATGAAAAAAACCCAAAAATATCTAAGTAGTAGAAGACACAGAAGAAGTCAAAGAAGTAGACGTCGATAAAAAAAGGAAAAAATTGGAGTAGCAGAAGACATAGAAGAAGTCAAAGAAGTAGAAGTCAATGAAAAAAGGAAAAAATTGGAGTAACAGAAGCCATAGAAGAAGTCAGAGAAGTAGAAGTCGATGAAAAAAGGAAAAAATCTAAGTAGCAGAAGCCATAGAAAAAGTCAAAGAAGTAGAAGTCGCTGAAAAAAAAACAAAAATATCTAAGTAACAGAAGCCACAGAAGAAGTCAAAGAAGTAGAAGTTGATGAAAAAAGGAAAAAATCTAAGTAGTAGAAGACACAGAAGAAGTCAAAGAAGTAGACGTCGATAAAAAAAGGAAAAAATTGGAGTAGCAGAAGACATAGAAGAAGTCAAAGAAGTAGAAGTCGATGAAAAAAGGAAAAAATTGGAGTAACAGAAGCCATAGAAGAAGTCAAAGAAGTAGACGTCGATGAAAAAAGGAAAAAATCTAAGTAGCAGAAGCCATAGAAAAAGTCAAAGAAGTAGAAGTCGATGAAAAAAGGAAAAAATTGGAGTAGCAGAAGACATAGAAGAAGTCAAAGAAGTACAAGTCGATTAAAAAAAAAAATATATATATATATATATAAGTAGCAGAAGCCATAGAAGAAGTCAAAGAAGTAGAAGTCGATGAAAAAAGGAAAAAATCTAAGTAGCAGAAGCCATAGAAGAAGTCAAAGAAGTAGACGTCGATGAAAAAAGGAAAAAATTGGAGTAACAGAAGCCATAGAAGAAGTCAAAGAAGTAGAAGTGGATGAAAAAAAAACAAAAATATCTAAGTAGCAGAAGCCACAGAAGAAGTCAAAGAAGTAGAAGTCGATGAAAAAAAGAAAAATACATCTAAGTAGCAGAAGCCATAGAAGAAGTCAAAGAAGTAGAAGTCAATGAAAAAAGGAAAAAGCTAAGTAGCAGAAGCCATAGAAGAAGTCAAAGAAGTAGACGTCGATGAAAAAAGGAAAAAATTGGACTAGCAGAAGCCACAGAAGAAGTCAAAGAAGTAGACGTCGATGAAAAAAGGCAAAAATTGGAGTAGCAGAAGACATAGAAGAAGTCAAAGTAGAAGTCGATGAAAAAAAAAAAAATTCTAAGTAGCAGAAGTTATAGAAGAAGTCAAAGAAGTAGAAGTCGATGAAAAAAGGAAAAAATCTAAGTAGCAGAAGCCATAGAAGAAGTCAAAGAAGTAGACGTCGATGACAAAAGGAAAAAATTGGAGTAGCAGAAGCCATAGGAGTAAAAGAAGTAGACGTCGATGAAAAAAGGCAAAAATTGGAGTAGCAGAAGACATAGAAGAAGTCAAAGAAGTAGACGTCGATAAAAAAAGGAAAAAATCTAAGTAGCAGAAGCCATAGAAGAAGTCAAAGAAGTAGACGTCGATGAAAAAAGGCAAAAATTGGAGTAGCAGAAGACATAGAAGAAGTCAAAGAAGTAGACGTCAATAAAAAAAAAGGAAAAAATCTAAGTAGCAGAAGCCATAGAAGAAGTCAAAGAAGTAGAAGTCGATGAAAAAAAAACAAAAATATCTAAGTAGCAGAAGCCATAGAAGAAGTCAAAGAAGTAGACGTCGATGAAAAAAGGCAAAAATTGGAGTAGCAGAAGACATAGAAGAAGTCAAAGAAGTAGAAGTCGATGAAAAAAAAAAAAATCTAAGTAGCAGAAGTTATAGAAGAAGTCAAAGAAGTAGAAGTCGATGAAAAAATGAAAAAATCTAAGTAGCAGAAGCCATAGAAGAAGTCAAAGAAGTAGACGTCGATGACAAAAGTAAAAAATTGGAGTAGCAGAAGCCATAGAAGTCAAAGAAGTAGACGTCGATGAAAAAAGGAAAAAATTGAAGTAGCAGAAGCCATAGAAGAAGTCAAAGAAGTAGACGTCGATGAAAAAAGGAAAAAATCGAAGTAGCAGAAGCCATAGAAGAAGTCAAAGAAGTAGAAGTCGATGAAAAAAACCCAAAAATATCTAAGTAGTAGAAGACACAGAAGAAGTCAAAGAAGTAGACGTCGATAAAAAAAGGAAAAAATTGGAGTAGCAGAAGACATAGAAGAAGTCAAAGAAGTAGAAGTCGATGAAAAAAGGAAAAAATTGGAGTAACAGAAGCCATAGAAGAAGTCAAAGAAGTAGAAGTCGATGAAAAAAGGAAAAAATCTAAGTAGCAGAAGCCATAGAAAAAGTCAAAGAAGTAGAAGTCGCTGAAAAAAAAACAAAAATATCTAAGTAACAGAAGCCACAGAAGAAGTCAAAGAAGTAGAAGTTGATGAAAAAAGGAAAAAATCTAAGTAGTAGAAGACACAGAAGAAGTCAAAGAAGTAGACGTCGATAAAAAAAGGAAAAAATTGGAGTAGCAGAAGACATAGAAGAAGTCAAAGAAGTAGAAGTCGATGAAAAAAGGAAAAAATTGGAGTAACAGAAGCCATAGAAGAAGTCAAAGAAGTAGACGTCGATGAAAAAAGGAAAAAATCTAAGTAGCAGAAGCCATAGAAAAAGTCAAAGAAGTAGAAGTCGATGAAAAAAGGAAAAAATTGGAGTAGCAGAAGACATAGAAGAAGTCAAAGAAGTACAAGTCGATTAAAAAAATATATATATATATAAGTAGCAGAAGCCATAGAAGAAGTCAAAGAAGTAGAAGTCGATGAAAAAAGGAAAAAATTGGAGTAACAGAAGCCATAGAAGAAGTCAAAGAAGTAGAAGTGGATGAAAAAAAAACAAAAATATCTAAGTAGCAGAAGCCACAGAAGAAGTCAAAGAAGTAGAAGTCGATGAAAAAAAGAAAAATACATCTAAGTAGCAGAAGCCATAGAAGAAGTCAAAGAAGTAGAAGTCAATGAAAAAAGGAAAAAGCTAAGTAGCAGAAGCCATAGAAGAAGTCAAAGAAGTAGACGTCGATGAAAAAAGGAAAAAATTGGACTAGCAGAAGCCACAGAAGAAGTCAAAGAAGTAGACGTCGATGAAAAAAGGCAAAAATTGGAGTAGCAGAAGACATAGAAGAAGTCAAAGTAGAAGTCGATGAAAAAAAAAAAATCTAAGAAGCAGAAGTTATAGAAGAAGTCAAAGAAGTAGAAGTCGATGAAAAAAAAAAAAATCTAAGTAGCAGAAGTTATAGAAGAAGTCAAAGAAGTAGAAGTCGATGAAAAAAAGGAAAAAATTGGAGTAGCAGAAGACATAGAAGAAGTCGAAGTACAAGTCGATTAAAAAAAAAAAAATATCTAAGTAGCAGAAGCCATAGAAGAAGTCAAAGAAGTAGAAGTCGATGAAAAAAGGAAAAAAGCTAAGTAGCAGAAGCCATAGAAGAAGTCAAAGAAGTAGAAGTCGATGAAAAAAGGAAAAAATCTAAGTAGCAGAAGCCATAGAAGTAGTCAAAGAAGTAGACGTTGATGAAAAAAGGAAAAAATTGGAGTAACAGAAGCCATAGAAGAAGTCAAAGAAGTAGAAGTCGATGAAAAAAGGAAAAAATCTAAGTAGCAGAAGCCATAGAAGAAGTCAAAGAAGTAGAAGTCGATGAAAAAAGGAAAAAATCTAAGTAGTAGAAGCCATAGAAGAAGTCAAAGAAGTAGAAGTCGATGAAAAAAGGAAAAAATCTAAGTAGCAGAAGCCATAGAAGAAGTCAAAGAAGTAGAAGTCGATGAGAAAAAGAAAAAAAAATCTATGTAGCAAAAGCCATAGAAGTAGAAGTCGATGAAAAAAAAACAAAAATATCTAAGTAGCAGAAGCCACAGAAGAAGTCAAAGAAGTAGAAGTCGATGAAAAAAAAAAAATCTAAGTAGCAGAAGTTATAGAAGAAGTCAAAGAAGTAGAAGTCGATGAAAAAAGGAAAAAATCTAAGTAGCAGAAGCCAAAGAAGAAGTCAAAGAAGTAGACGTCGATGAAAAAAGGCAAAAATTGGAGTAGCAGAAGACATAGAAGAAGTCAAAGAAGTAGACGTCGATAAAAAAAGGAAAAAATTGAAGTAGCAGAAGCCATAGAAGAAGTCAAAGAAGTAGACGTTGATGAAAAAAGGAAAAACTTGGACTAGCAGAAGCCATAGAAGAAGTCAAAGAAGTAGAAGTCGATGAAAAAAAAAAAAATATCTAAGTAGCAGAAGCCACAGAAGAAGTCAAAGAAGTAGAAGTTGATGAAAAAAGGGAAAAATCTAAGTAGTAGAAGACACAGAAGAAGTCAAAGAAGTAGACGTCGATAAAAAAAGGAAAAAATTGGAGTAGCAGAAGACATAGAAGAAGTCAAAGAAGTACAAGTCGATTAAAAAAGGAAAAAATCTCAGTAGCAGAAGCCATAGAAGAAGTCAAAGAAGTAGAAGTCGATGAAAAAAGGAAAAAATCTAAGTAGTAGAAGCCATAGAAGAAGTCAAAGAAGTAGAAGTCGATGAAAAAAGGAAAAAATCTAAGTAGCAGAATCCATAGAAGAAGTCAAAAAAGTAGAAGTCGATGAAAAAAGGAAAAAATATAAGTAGCAGAACCTACAGAAGAAGTCAAAGTAGAAGTCGATGAAAAAAAAAAAAATTCTAAGTAGCAGAAGTTATAGAAGAAGTCAAAGAAGTAGAAGTCGATGAAAAAAGGAAAAAATCTAAGTAGCAGAAGCCATAGAAGAAGTCAAAGAAGTAGACGTCGATGACAAAAGGAAAAAATTGGAGTAGCAGAAGCCATAGGAGTAAAAGAAGTAGACGTCGATGAAAAAAGGCAAAAATTGGAGTAGCAGAAGACATAGAAGAAGTCAAAGAAGTAGACGTCGATAAAAAAAGGAAAAAATCTAAGTAGCAGAAGCCATAGAAGAAGTCAAAGAAGTAGACGTCGATGAAAAAAGGCAAAAATTGGAGTAGCAGAAGACATAGAAGAAGTCAAAGAAGTAGACGTCAATAAAAAAAAAGGAAAAAATCTAAGTAGCAGAAGCCATAGAAGAAGTCAAAGAAGTAGAAGTCGATGAAAAAAAAACAAAAATATCTAAGTAGCAGAAGCCATAGAAGAAGTCAAAGAAGTAGACGTCGATGAAAAAAGGCAAAAATTGGAGTAGCAGAAGACATAGAAGAAGTCAAAGAAGTAGAAGTCGATGAAAAAAAAAAAAATCTAAGTAGCAGAAGTTATAGAAGAAGTCAAAGAAGTAGAAGTCGATGAAAAAAGGAAAAAATTGGAGTAGCAGAAGCCATAGAAGTCAAAGAAGTAGACGTCGATGAAAAAAGGAAAAAATTGAAGTAGCAGAAGCCATAGAAGAAGTCAAAGAAGTAGACGTCGATGAAAAAAGGAAAAAATCGAAGTAGCAGAAGCCATAGAAGAAGTCAAAGAAGTAGAAGTCGACGAAAAAAACCCAAAAATATCTAAGTAGTAGAAGACACAGAAGAAGTCAAAGAAGTAGACGTCGATAAAAAAAGGAAAAAATTGGAGTAGCAGAAGACATAGAAGAAGTCAAAGAAGTAGAAGTCGATGAAAAAAGGAAAAAATTGGAGTAACAGAAGCCATAGAAGAAGTCAAAGAAGTAGAAGTCGATGAAAAAAGGAAAAAATCTAAGTAGCAGAAGCCATAGAAAAAGTCAAAGAAGTAGAAGTCGCTGAAAAAAAAACAAAAATATCTAAGTAACAGAAGCCACAGAAGAAGTCAAAGAAGTAGAAGTTGATGAAAAAAGGAAAAAATCTAAGTAGTAGAAGACACAGAAGAAGTCAAAGAAGTAGACGTCGATAAAAAAAGGAAAAAATTGGAGTAGCAGAAGACATAGAAGAAGTCAAAGAAGTAGAAGTCGATGAAAAAAGGAAAAAATTGGAGTAACAGAAGCCATAGAAGAAGTCAAAGAAGTAGACGTCGATGAAAAAAGGAAAAAATCTAAGTAGCAGAAGCCATAGAAAAAGTCAAAGAAGTAGAAGTCGATGAAAAAAGGAAAAAATTGGAGTAGCAGAAGACATAGAAGAAGTCAAAGAAGTACAAGTCGATTAAAAAAAAATATATATATATAAGTAGCAGAAGCCATAGAAGAAGTCAAAGAAGTAGAAGTCGATGAAAAAAGGAAAAAATCTAAGTAGCAGAAGCCATAGAAGAAGTCAAAGAAGTAGACGTCGATGAAAAAAGGAAAAAATTGGAGTAACAGAAGCCATAGAAGAAGTCAAAGAAGTAGAAGTGGATGAAAAAAAAACAAAAATATCTAAGTAGCAGAAGCCACAGAAGAAGTCAAAGAAGTAGAAGTCGATGAAAAAAAGAAAAATACATCTAAGTAGCAGAAGCCATAGAAGAAGTCAAAGAAGTAGAAGTCAATGAAAAAAGGAAAAAGCTAAGTAGCAGAAGCCATAGAAGAAGTCAAAGAAGTAGACGTCGATGAAAAAAGGAAAAAATTGGACTAGCAGAAGCCACAGAAGAAGTCAAAGAAGTAGACGTCGATGAAAAAAGGCAAGAATTGGAGTAGCAGAAGACATAGAAGAAGTCAAAGTAGAAGTCGATGAAAAAAAAAAAATCTAAGTAGCAGAAGTTATAGAAGAAGTCAAAGAAGTAGAAGTCGATGAAAAAAAAAAAAATCTAAGTAGCAGAAGTTATAGAAGAAGTCAAAGAAGTAGAAGTCGATGAAAAAAAAAAAATCTAAGTAGCAGAAGTTATAGAAGAAGTCAAAGAAGTAGACGTCGATGAAAAAAGGAAAAAATTGAAGTAGCAGAAGCCATAGAAGAAGTCAAAGAAGTAGACGTCGATGAAAAAAGAAAAAACTTGGACTAGCAGAAGCCATAGAAGAAGTCAAAGAAGTAGAAGTCGATGAAAAAAAAACAAAAATATCTAAGTAGCAGAAGCCACAGAAGAAGTCAAAGAAGTAGAAGTTGATGAAAAAAGGAAAAAATCTAAGTAGTAGAAGACACAGAAGAAGTCAAAGAAGTAGACGTCGATAAAAAAAGGAAAAAATTGGAGTAGCAGAAGACATAGAAGAAGTCAAAGAAGTAGAAGTCGATGAAAAAAGGAAAAAATTGGAGTAACAGAAGCCATAGAAGAAGTCAAAGAAGTAGAAGTCGATGAAAAAAGGAAAAAATCTAAGTAGCAGAAGCCATAGAAAAAGTCAAAGAAGTAGAAGTCGCTGAAAAAAAAACAAAAATATCTAAGTAACAGAAGCCACAGAAGAAGTCAAAGAAGTAGAAGTTGATGAAAAAAGGAAAAAATCTAAGTAGTAGAAGACACAGAAGAAGTCAAAGAAGTAGACGTCGATAAAAAAAGGAAAAAATTGGAGTAGCAGAAGACATAGAAGAAGTCAAAGAAGTAGAAGTCGATGAAAAAAGGAAAAAATTGGAGTAACAGAAGCCATAGAAGAAGTCAAAGAAGTAGACGTCGATGAAAAAAGGAAAAAATCTAAGTAGCAGAAGCCATAGAAAAAGTCAAAGAAGTAGAAGTCGATGAAAAAAGGAAAAAATTGGAGTAGCAGAAGACATAGAAGAAGTCAAAGAAGTACAAGTCGATTAAAAAAAAATATATATATATAAGTAGCAGAAGCCATAGAAGAAGTCAAAGAAGTAGAAGTCGATGAAAAAAGGAAAAAATCTAAGTAGCAGAAGCCATAGAAGAAGTCAAAGAAGTAGACGTCGATGAAAAAAGGAAAAAATTGGAGTAACAGAAGCCATAGAAGAAGTCAAAGAAGTAGAAGTGGATGAAAAAAAAACAAAAATATCTAAGTAGCAGAAGCCACAGAAGAAGTCAAAGAAGTAGAAGTCGATGAAAAAAAGAAAAATACATCTAAGTAGCAGAAGCCATAGAAGAAGTCAAAGAAGTAGAAGTCAATGAAAAAAGGAAAAAGCTAAGTAGCAGAAGCCATAGAAGAAGTCAAAGAAGTAGACGTCGATGAAAAAAGGAAAAAATTGGACTAGCAGAAGCCACAGAAGAAGTCAAAGAAGTAGACGTCGATGAAAAAAGGCAAAAATTGGAGTAGCAGAAGACATAGAAGAAGTCAAAGTAGAAGTCGATGAAAAAAAAAAAATCTAAGTAGCAGAAGTTATAGAAGAAGTCAAAGAAGTAGAAGTCGATGAAAAAAAAAAAAATCTAAGTAGCAGAAGTTATAGAAGAAGTCAAAGAAGTAGAAGTCGATGAAAAAAAAAAAATCTAAGTAGCAGAAGTTATAGAAGAAGTCAAAGAAGTAGACGTCGATGAAAAAAGGAAAAAATTGAAGTAGCAGAAGCCATAGAAGAAGTCAAAGAAGTAGACGTCGATGAAAAAAGGAAAAACTTGGACTAGCAGAAGCCATAGAAGAAGTCAAAGAAGTAGAAGTCGATGAAAAAAAAACAAAAATATCTAAGTAGCAGAAGCCACAGAAGAAGTCAAAGAAGTAGAAGTTGATGAAAAAAGGAAAAAATCTAAGTAGTAGAAGACACAGAAGAAGTCAAAGAAGTAGACGTCGATAAAAAAAGGAAAAAATTGGAGTAGCAGAAGACATAGAAGTCAAAGAAGTACAAGTCGATTAAAAAAAAATATATATATCTAAGTAGCAGAAGCCATAGAAGAAGTCAAAGAAGTAGAAGTCGATGAAAAAAGGAAAAAAGCTAAGTAGCAGAAGCCATAGAAGAAGTCAAAGAAGTAGAAGTCGATGAAAAAAGGAAAAAATCTAAGTAGCAGAAGTTATAGAAGAAGTCAAAGAAGTAGAAGTCGATAAAAAAAGGAAAAAATTGAAGTAGCAGAAGCCATAGAAGAAGTCAAAGAAGTAGACGTTGATGAAAAAAGGCAAAAATTGGAGTAGCAGAAGACATAGAAGAAGTCAAAGAAGTAGACGTCGATAAAAAAAGGAAAAAATTGAAGTAGCAGAAGCCATAGAAGAAGTCAAAGAAGTAGACGTTGATGAAAAAAGGAAAAACTTGGACTAGCAGAAGCCATAGAAGAAGTCAAAGAAGTAGAAGTCGATGAAAAAAAAAAAAAAAATCTAAGTAGCAGAAGCCACAGAAGAAGTCAAAGAAGTAGAAGTTGATGAAAAAAGGGAAAAATCTAAGTAGTAGAAGACACAGAAGAAGTCAAAGAAGTAGACGTCGATAAAAAAAGGAAAAAATTGGAGTAGCAGAAGACATAGAAGAAGTCAAAGAAGTACAAGTCGATTAAAAAAGGAAAAAATCTAAGTAGCAGAAGCCATAGAAGAAGTCAAAGAAGTAGAAGTCGATGAAAAAAGGAAAAAATCTAAGTAGTAGAAGCCATAGAAGAAGTCAAAGAAGTAGAAGTCGATGAAAAAAGGAAAAAATCTAAGTAGCAGAATCCATAGAAGAAGTCAAAAAAGTAGAAGTCGATGAAAAAAGGAAAAAATATAAGTAGCAGAACCTACAGAAGAAGTCAAAGTAGAAGTCGATGAAAAAAAAAAAAATTCTAAGTAGCAGAAGTTATGGAAGAAGTCAAAGAAGTAGAAGTCGATGAAAAAAGGAAAAAATCTAAGTAGCAGAAGCCATAGAAGAAGTCAAAGAAGTAGACGTCGATGACAAAAGGAAAAAATTGGAGTAGCAGAAGCCATAGGAGTAAAAGAAGTAGACGTCGATGAAAAAAGGCAAAAATTGGAGTAGCAGAAGACATAGAAGAAGTCAAAGAAGTAGACGTCGATAAAAAAAGGAAAAAATCTAAGTAGCAGAAGCCATAGAAGAAGTCAAAGAAGTAGACGTCGATGAAAAAAGGCAAAAATTGGAGTAGCAGAAGACATAGAAGAAGTCAAAGAAGTAGACGTCAATAAAAAAAAAGGAAAAAATCTAAGTAGCAGAAGCCATAGAAGAAGTCAAAGAAGTAGAAGTCGATGAAAAAAAAACAAAAATATCTAAGTAGCAGAAGCCATAGAAGAAGTCAAAGAAGTAGACGTCGATGAAAAAAGGCAAAAATTGGAGTAGCAGAAGACATAGAAGAAGTCAAAGAAGTAGAAGTCGATGAAAAAAAAAAAAATCTAAGTAGCAGAAGTTATAGAAGAAGTCAAAGAAGTAGAAGTCGATGAAAAAATGAAAAAATCTAAGTAGCAGAAGCCATAGAAGAAGTCAAAGAAGTAGACGTCGATGACAAAAGTAAAAAATTGGAGTAGCAGAAGCCATAGAAGTCAAAGAAGTAGACGTCGATGAAAAAAGGAAAAAATTGAAGTAGCAGAAGCCATAGAAGAAGTCAAAGAAGTAGACGTCGATGAAAAAAGGAAAAAATCGAAGTAGCAGAAGCCATAGAAGAAGTCAAAGAAGTAGAAGTCGATGAAAAAAACCCAAAAATATCTAAGTAGTAGAAGACACAGAAGAAGTCAAAGAAGTAGACGTCGATAAAAAAAGGAAAAAATTGGAGTAGCAGAAGACATAGAAGAAGTCAAAGAAGTAGAAGTCGATGAAAAAAGGAAAAAATTGGAGTAACAGAAGCCATAGAAGAAGTCAAAGAAGTAGAAGTCGATGAAAAAAGGAAAAAATCTAAGTAGCAGAAGCCATAGAAAAAGTCAAAGAAGTAGAAGTCGCTGAAAAAAAAACAAAAATATCTAAGTAACAGAAGCCACAGAAGAAGTCAAAGAAGTAGAAGTTGATGAAAAAAGGAAAAAATCTAAGTAGTAGAAGACACAGAAGAAGTCAAAGAAGTAGACGTCGATAAAAAAAGGAAAAAATTGGAGTAGCAGAAGACATAGAAGAAGTCAAAGAAGTAGAAGTCGATGAAAAAAGGAAAAAATTGGAGTAACAGAAGCCATAGAAGAAGTCAAAGAAGTAGACGTCGATGAAAAAAGGAAAAAATCTAAGTAGCAGAAGCCATAGAAAAAGTCAAAGAAGTAGAAGTCGATGAAAAAAGGAAAAAATTGGAGTAGCAGAAGACATAGAAGAAGTCAAAGAAGTACAAGTCGATTAAAAAAAATATATATATATATAAGTAGCAGAAGCCATAGAAGAAGTCAAAGAAGCAGAAGTCGATGAAAAAAGGAAAAAATCTAAGTAGCAGAAGCCATAGAAGAAGTCAAAGAAGTAGACGTCGATGAAAAAAGGAAAAAATTGGAGTAACAGAAGCCATAGAAGAAGTCAAAGAAGTAGAAGTGGATGAAAAAAAAACAAAAATATCTAAGTAGCAGAAGCCACAGAAGAAGTCAAAGAAGTAGAAGTCGATGAAAAAAAGAAAAATACATCTAAGTAGCAGAAGCCATAGAAGAAGTCAAAGAAGTAGAAGTCAATGAAAAAAGGAAAAAGCTAAGTAGCAGAAGCCATAGAAGAAGTCAAAGAAGTAGACGTCGATGAAAAAAGGAAAAAATTGGACTAGCAGAAGCCACAGAAGAAGTCAAAGAAGTAGACGTCGATGAAAAAAGGCAAAAATTGGAGTAGCAGAAGACATAGAAGAAGTCAAAGTAGAAGTCGATGAAAAAAAAAAAATCTAAGTAGCAGAAGTTATAGAAGAAGTCAAAGAAGTAGAAGTCGATGAAAAAAAAAAAAATCTAAGTAGCAGAAGTTATAGAAGAAGTCAAAGAAGTAGAAGTCGATGAAAAAAAAAAAATCTAAGTAGCAGAAGTTATAGAAGAAGTCAAAGAAGTAGACGTCGATGAAAAAAGGAAAAAATTGAAGTAGCAGAAGCCATAGAAGAAGTCAAAGAAGTAGACGTCGATGAAAAAAGGAAAAACTTGGACTAGCAGAAGCCATAGAAGAAGTCAAAGAAGTAGAAGTCGATGAAAAAAAAACAAAAATATCTAAGTAGCAGAAGCCACAGAAGAAGTCAAAGAAGTAGAAGTTGATGAAAAAAGGAAAAAATCTAAGTAGTAGAAGACACAGAAGAAGTCAAAGAAGTAGACGTCGATAAAAAAAGGAAAAAATTGGAGTAGCAGAAGACATAGAAGAAGTCAAAGAAGTACAAGTCGATTAAAAAAAATATATATATCTAAGTAGCAGAAGCCATAGAAGAAGTCAAAGAAGTAGAAGTCGATGAAAAAAGGAAAAAAGCTAAGTAGCAGAAGCCATAGAAGAAGTCAAAGAAGTAGAAGTCGATGAAAAAAGGAAAAAATCTAAGTAGCAGAAGCCATAGAAGAAGTCAAAGAAGTAGACGTCGATGAAAAAAGGAAAAAATTGGAGTAACAGAAACCATAGAAGAAGTAAAAGAAGTAGAAGTCGATGAAAAAAGGAAAAAATCTAAGTAGCAGAAGCCATAGAAGAAGTCAAAGAAGTAGAAGTCGATGAAAAAAGGAAAAAATCTAAGTAGTAGAAGCCATAGAAGAAGTCAAAGAAGTAGAAGTCGATGAAAAAAGGAAAAAATCTAAGTAGCAGAAGCCATAGAAGAAGTCAAAGAAGTAGAAGTCGATGAGAAAAAGAAAAAAAAATCTATGTAGCAAAAGCCATAGAAGAAGACAAAGAAGTAGAAGTCGATGAAAAAAGGAAAAAATCAAAGTAGCAGAAGCCATAGAAGAAGTCAAAAAAGTAGAAGTCGATGAAAAAAGGAAAAAATCTAAGTAGCAGAAGCTACAGAAGAAGTCAAAGTAGAAGTCGATGAAAAAAAAAAAATTCTAAGTAGCAGAAGTTATAGAAGAAGTCAAAGAAGTAGAAGTCGATGAAAAAAGGAAAAAATCTAAGTAGCAGAAGCCTTAGAAGAAGTCAAAGAAGTAGACGTCGATGACAAAAGGAAAAAATTGGAGTAGCAGAAGACATAGAAGAAGTCAAAGAAGTAGACGTCAATAAAAAAAAAGGAAAAAATCTAAGTAGCAGAAGCCATAGAAGAAGTCAAAGAAGTAGACGTCGATGAAAAAAGGCAAAAATTGGAGTAGCAGAAGACATAGAAGAAGTCAAAGAAGTAGACGTCAATAAAAAAAAAGGAAAAAATCTAAGTAGCAGAAGCCATAGAAGAAGTCAAAGAAGTAGAAGTCGATGAAAAAAAAACAAAAATATCTAAGTAGCAGAAGCCATAGAAGAAGTCAAAGAAGTAGACGTCGATGAAAAAAGGCAAAAATTGGAGTAGCAGAAGACATAGAAGAAGTCAAAGAAGTAGAAGTCGATGAAAAAAAAAAAAATCTAAGTAGCAGAAGTTATAGAAGAAGTCAAAGAAGTAGAAGTCGATGAAAAAATGAAAAAATCTAAGTAGCAGAAGCCATAGAAGAAGTCAAAGAAGTAGAAGTCGATGAAAAAAGGAAAAAATCTAAGTAGTAGAAGCCATAGAAGAAGTCAAAGAAGTAGAAGTCGATGAAAAAAGGAAAAAATCTAAGTAGCAGAATCCATAGAAGAAGTCAAAAAAGTAGAAGTCGATGAAAAAAGGAAAAAATATAAGTAGCAGAACCTACAGAAGAAGTCAAAGTAGAAGTCGATGAAAAAAAAAAAAATTCTAAGTAGCAGAAGTTATGGAAGAAGTCAAAGAAGTAGAAGTCGATGAAAAAAGGAAAAAATCTAAGTAGCAGAAGCCATAGAAGAAGTCAAAGAAGTAGACGTCGATGACAAAAGGAAAAAATTGGAGTAGCAGAAGCCATAGGAGTAAAAGAAGTAGACGTCGATGAAAAAAGGCAAAAATTGGAGTAGCAGAAGACATAGAAGAAGTCAAAGAAGTAGACGTCGATAAAAAAAGGAAAAAATCTAAGTAGCAGAAGCCATAGAAGAAGTCAAAGAAGTAGACGTCGATGAAAAAAGGCAAAAATTGGAGTAGCAGAAGACATAGAAGAAGTCAAAGAAGTAGACGTCAATAAAAAAAAAGGAAAAAATCTAAGTAGCAGAAGCCATAGAAGAAGTCAAAGAAGTAGAAGTCGATGAAAAAAAAACAAAAATATCTAAGTAGCAGAAGCCATAGAAGAAGTCAAAGAAGTAGACGTCGATGAAAAAAGGCAAAAATTGGAGTAGCAGAAGACATAGAAGAAGTCAAAGAAGTAGAAGTCGATGAAAAAAAAAAAAATCTAAGTAGCAGAAGTTATAGAAGAAGTCAAAGAAGTAGAAGTCGATGAAAAAATGAAAAAATCTAAGTAGCAGAAGCCATAGAAGAAGTCAAAGAAGTAGACGTCGATGACAAAAGTAAAAAATTGGAGTAGCAGAAGCCATAGAAGTCAAAGAAGTAGACGTCGATGAAAAAAGGAAAAAATTGAAGTAGCAGAAGCCATAGAAGAAGTCAAAGAAGTAGACGTCGATGAAAAAAGGAAAAAATCGAAGTAGCAGAAGCCATAGAAGAAGTCAAAGAAGTAGAAGTCGATGAAAAAAACCCAAAAATATCTAAGTAGTAGAAGACACAGAAGAAGTCAAAGAAGTAGACGTCGATAAAAAAAGGAAAAAATTGGAGTAGCAGAAGACATAGAAGAAGTCAAAGAAGTAGAAGTCGATGAAAAAAGGAAAAAATTGGAGTAACAGAAGCCATAGAAGAAGTCAAAGAAGTAGAAGTCGATGAAAAAAGGAAAAAATCTAAGTAGCAGAAGCCATAGAAAAAGTCAAAGAAGTAGAAGTCGCTGAAAAAAAAACAAAAATATCTAAGTAACAGAAGCCACAGAAGAAGTCAAAGAAGTAGAAGTTGATGAAAAAAGGAAAAAATCTAAGTAGTAGAAGACACAGAAGAAGTCAAAGAAGTAGACGTCGATAAAAAAAGGAAAAAATTGGAGTAGCAGAAGACATAGAAGAAGTCAAAGAAGTAGAAGTCGATGAAAAAAGGAAAAAATTGGAGTAACAGAAGCCATAGAAGAAGTCAAAGAAGTAGACGTCGATGAAAAAAGGAAAAAATCTAAGTAGCAGAAGCCATAGAAAAAGTCAAAGAAGTAGAAGTCGATGAAAAAAGGAAAAAATTGGAGTAGCAGAAGACATAGAAGAAGTCAAAGAAGTACAAGTCGATTAAAAAAAATATATATATATATAAGTAGCAGAAGCCATAGAAGAAGTCAAAGAAGCAGAAGTCGATGAAAAAAGGAAAAAATCTAAGTAGCAGAAGCCATAGAAGAAGTCAAAGAAGTAGACGTCGATGAAAAAAGGAAAAAATTGGAGTAACAGAAGCCATAGAAGAAGTCAAAGAAGTAGAAGTGGATGAAAAAAAAACAAAAATATCTAAGTAGCAGAAGCCACAGAAGAAGTCAAAGAAGTAGAAGTCGATGAAAAAAAGAAAAATACATCTAAGTAGCAGAAGCCATAGAAGAAGTCAAAGAAGTAGAAGTCAATGAAAAAAGGAAAAAGCTAAGTAGCAGAAGCCATAGAAGAAGTCAAAGAAGTAGACGTCGATGAAAAAAGGAAAAAATTGGACTAGCAGAAGCCACAGAAGAAGTCAAAGAAGTAGACGTCGATGAAAAAAGGCAAAAATTGGAGTAGCAGAAGACATAGAAGAAGTCAAAGTAGAAGTCGATGAAAAAAAAAAAATCTAAGTAGCAGAAGTTATAGAAGAAGTCAAAGAAGTAGAAGTCGATGAAAAAAAAAAAAATCTAAGTAGCAGAAGTTATAGAAGAAGTCAAAGAAGTAGAAGTCGATGAAAAAAAAAAAATCTAAGTAGCAGAAGTTATAGAAGAAGTCAAAGAAGTAGACGTCGATGAAAAAAGGAAAAAATTGAAGTAGCAGAAGCCATAGAAGAAGTCAAAGAAGTAGACGTCGATGAAAAAAGGAAAAACTTGGACTAGCAGAAGCCATAGAAGAAGTCAAAGAAGTAGAAGTCGATGAAAAAAAAACAAAAATATCTAAGTAGCAGAAGCCACAGAAGAAGTCAAAGAAGTAGAAGTTGATGAAAAAAGGAAAAAATCTAAGTAGTAGAAGACACAGAAGAAGTCAAAGAAGTAGACGTCGATAAAAAAAGGAAAAAATTGGAGTAGCAGAAGACATAGAAGAAGTCAAAGAAGTACAAGTCGATTAAAAAAAATATATATATCTAAGTAGCAGAAGCCATAGAAGAAGTCAAAGAAGTAGAAGTCGATGAAAAAAGGAAAAAAGCTAAGTAGCAGAAGCCATAGAAGAAGTCAAAGAAGTAGAAGTCGATGAAAAAAGGAAAAAATCTAAGTAGCAGAAGCCATAGAAGAAGTCAAAGAAGTAGACGTCGATGAAAAAAGGAAAAAATTGGAGTAACAGAAACCATAGAAGAAGTAAAAGAAGTAGAAGTCGATGAAAAAAGGAAAAAATCTAAGTAGCAGAAGCCATAGAAGAAGTCAAAGAAGTAGAAGTCGATGAAAAAAGGAAAAAATCTAAGTAGTAGAAGCCATAGAAGAAGTCAAAGAAGTAGAAGTCGATGAAAAAAGGAAAAAATCTAAGTAGCAGAAGCCATAGAAGAAGTCAAAGAAGTAGAAGTCGATGAGAAAAAGAAAAAAAAATCTATGTAGCAAAAGCCATAGAAGAAGACAAAGAAGTAGAAGTCGATGAAAAAAGGAAAAAATCAAAGTAGCAGAAGCCATAGAAGAAGTCAAAAAAGTAGAAGTCGATGAAAAAAGGAAAAAATCTAAGTAGCAGAAGCTACAGAAGAAGTCAAAGTAGAAGTCGATGAAAAAAAAAAAATTCTAAGTAGCAGAAGTTATAGAAGAAGTCAAAGAAGTAGAAGTCGATGAAAAAAGGAAAAAATCTAAGTAGCAGAAGCCTTAGAAGAAGTCAAAGAAGTAGACGTCGATGACAAAAGGAAAAAATTGGAGTAGCAGAAGACATAGAAGAAGTCAAAGAAGTAGACGTCAATAAAAAAAAAGGAAAAAATCTAAGTAGCAGAAGCCATAGAAGAAGTCAAAGAAGTAGACGTCGATGAAAAAAGGCAAAAATTGGAGTAGCAGAAGACATAGAAGAAGTCAAAGAAGTAGACGTCAATAAAAAAAAAGGAAAAAATCTAAGTAGCAGAAGCCATAGAAGAAGTCAAAGAAGTAGAAGTCGATGAAAAAAAAACAAAAATATCTAAGTAGCAGAAGCCATAGAAGAAGTCAAAGAAGTAGACGTCGATGAAAAAAGGCAAAAATTGGAGTAGCAGAAGACATAGAAGAAGTCAAAGAAGTAGAAGTCGATGAAAAAAAAAAAAATCTAAGTAGCAGAAGTTATAGAAGAAGTCAAAGAAGTAGAAGTCGATGAAAAAAGGAAAAAATCTAAGTAGCAGAAGCCATAGAAGAAGTCAAAGAAGTAGACGTCGATAACAAAAGGAAAAAATTGGAGTAGCAGAAGCCATAGAAGTCAAAGAAGTAGACGTCGATGAAAAAAGGAAAAAATTGAAGTAGCAGAAGCCATAGAAGAAGTCAAAGAAGTAGACGTCGATGAAAAAAGGAAAAAATCGAAGTAGCAGAAGCCATAGAAGAAGTCAAAGAAGTAGAAGTCGATGAAAAAAAACCAAAAATATCTAAGTAGTAGAAGACACAGAGGAAGTCAAAGAAGTAGACGTCGATAAAAAAAGGAAAAAATTGGAGTAGCAGAAGACATAGAAGAAGTCAAAGAAGTAGAAGTCGATGAAAAAAGGAAAAAATTGGAGTAACAGAAGCCATAGAAGAAGTCAAAGAAGTAGAAGTCGATGAAAAAAGGAAAAAATCTAAGTAGTAGAAGACACAGAAGAAGTCAAAGAAGTAGACGTCGATAAAAAAAGGAAAAAATTGGAGTAGCAGAAGACATAGAAGAAGTCAAAGAAGTAGAAGTCGATGAAAAAAGGAAAAAATTGGAGTAACAGAAGCCATAGAAGAAGTCAAAGTAGTAGAAGTCGATGAAAAAAGGAAAAAATCTAAGTAGCAGAAGCCATAGAAAAAGTCAAAGAAGTAGAAGTCGATGAAAAAAGGAAAAAATCTAAGTAGCAGAAGCCATAGAAAAAGTCAAAGAAGTAGAAGTCGCTGAAAAAAAAACAAAAATATCTAAGTAGCAGAAGTTATAGAAGAAGTCAAAGAAGTAGAAGTCGATGAAAAAAGGAAAAAATCTAAGTAGCAGAAGCCATAGAAGAAGTCAAAGAAGTAGACGTTGATGACAAAAGGAAAAAATTGGAGTAGCAGAAGCCATAGGAGTAAAAGAAGTAGACGTTGATGAAAAAAGGCAAAAATTGGAGTAGCAGAAGACATAGAAGAAGTCAAAGAAGTAGAAGTCGATGAAAAAAGGAAAAAATCTAAGTAGCAGAAGCCTTAGAAGAAGTCAAAGAAGTAGACGTCGATGACAAAAGGAAAAAATTGGAGTAGCAGAAGACATAGAAGAAGTCAAAGAAGTAGACGTCAATAAAAAAAAAGGAAAAAATCTAAGTAGCAGAAGCCATAGAAGAAGTCAAAGAAGTAGACGTCGATGAAAAAAGGCAAAAATTGGAGTAGCAGAAGACATAGAAGAAGTCAAAGAAGTAGACGTCAATAAAAAAAAAGGAAAAAATCTAAGTAGCAGAAGCCATAGAAGAAGTCAAAGAAGTAGAAGTCGATGAAAAAAAAACAAAAATATCTAAGTAGCAGAAGCCATAGAAGAAGTCAAAGAAGTAGACGTCGATGAAAAAAGGCAAAAATTGGAGTAGCAGAAGACATAGAAGAAGTCAAAGAAGTAGAAGTCGATGAAAAAAAAAAAAATCTAAGTAGCAGAAGTTATAGAAGAAGTCAAAGTAGAAGTCGATGAAAAAAAAAAAATTCTAAGTAGCAGAAGTTATAGAAGAAGTCAAAGAAGTAGAAGTCGATGAAAAAAGGAAAAAATCTAAGTAGCAGAAGCCTTAGAAGAAGTCAAAGAAGTAGACGTCGATGACAAAAGGAAAAAATTGGAGTAGCAGAAGACATAGAAGAAGTCAAAGAAGTAGACGTCAATAAAAAAAAAGGAAAAAATCTAAGTAGCAGAAGCCATAGAAGAAGTCAAAGAAGTAGACGTCGATGAAAAAAGGCAAAAATTGGAGTAGCAGAAGACATAGAAGAAGTCAAAGAAGTAGACGTCAATAAAAAAAAAGGAAAAAATCTAAGTAGCAGAAGCCATAGAAGAAGTCAAAGAAGTAGAAGTCGATGAAAAAAAAACAAAAATATCTAAGTAGCAGAAGCCATAGAAGAAGTCAAAGAAGTAGACGTCGATGAAAAAAGGCAAAAATTGGAGTAGCAGAAGACATAGAAGAAGTCAAAGAAGTAGAAGTCGATGAAAAAAAAAAAAATCTAAGTAGCAGAAGTTATAGAAGAAGTCAAAGAAGTAGAAGTCGATGAAAAAAGGAAAAAATCTAAGTAGCAGAAGCCATAGAAGAAGTCAAAGTAGACGTCGATAACAAAAGGAAAAAATTGGAGTAGCAGAAGCCATAGAAGTCAAAGAAGTAGACGTCGATGAAAAAAGGAAAAAATTGAAGTAGCAGAAGCCATAGAAGAAGTCAAAGAAGTAGACGTCGATGAAAAAAGGAAAAAATCGAAGTAGCAGAAGCCATAGAAGAAGTCAAAGAAGTAGAAGTCGATGAAAAAAAACCAAAAATATCTAAGTAGTAGAAGACACAGAGGAAGTCAAAGAAGTAGACGTCGATAAAAAAAGGAAAAAATTGGAGTAGCAGAAGACATAGAAGAAGTCAAAGAAGTAGAAGTCGATGAAAAAAGGAAAAAATTGGAGTAACAGAAGCCATAGAAGAAGTCAAAGAAGTAGAAGTCGATGAAAAAAGGAAAAAATCTAAGTAGTAGAAGACACAGAAGAAGTCAAAGAAGTAGACGTCGATAAAAAAAGGAAAAAATTGGAGTAGCAGAAGACATAGAAGAAGTCAAAGAAGTAGAAGTCGATGAAAAAAGGAAAAAATTGGAGTAACAGAAGCCATAGAAGAAGTCAAAGTAGTAGAAGTCGATGAAAAAAGGAAAAAATCTAAGTAGCAGAAGCCATAGAAAAAGTCAAAGAAGTAGAAGTCGATGAAAAAAGGAAAAAATCTAAGTAGCAGAAGCCATAGAAAAAGTCAAAGAAGTAGAAGTCGCTGAAAAAAAAACAAAAATATCTAAGTAGCAGAAGTTATAGAAGAAGTCAAAGAAGTAGAAGTCGATGAAAAAAGGAAAAAATCTAAGTAGCAGAAGCCATAGAAGAAGTCAAAGAAGTAGACGTTGATGACAAAAGGAAAAAATTGGAGTAGCAGAAGCCATAGGAGTAAAAGAAGTAGACGTTGATGAAAAAAGGCAAAAATTGGAGTAGCAGAAGACATAGAAGAAGTCAAAGAAGTAGAAGTCGATGAAAAAAGGAAAATATCTAAGTAGCAGAAGCCTTAGAAGAAGTCAAAGAAGTAGACGTCGATGACAAAAGGAAAAAATTGGAGTAGCAGAAGACATAGAAGAAGTCAAAGAAGTAGACGTCGATGAAAAAAGGCAAAAATTGGAGTAGCAGAAGACATAGAAGAAGTCAAAGAAGTAGAAGTCGATGAAAAAAAAAAAAATCTAAGTAGCAGAAGTTATAGAAGAAGTCAAAGAAGTAGAAGTCGATGAAAAAAGGAAAAAATCTAAGTAGCAGAAGCCATAGAAGAAGTCAAAGAAGTAGACGTCGATGACAAAAGGAAAAAATTGGAGTAGCAGAAGCCATAGAAGTCAAAGAAGTAGACGTCGATGAAAAAAGGAAAAAATTGAAGTAGCAGAAGCCATAGAAGAAGTCAAAGAAGTAGACGTCGATGAAAAAAGGAAAAAATCTAAGTAGCAGAAGCCATAGAAGAAGTCAAAGAAGTAGAAGTCGATGAAAAAAAAACAAAAATATCTAAGTAGTAGAAGACACAGAAGAAGTCAAAGAAGTAGACGTCGATAAAAAAAGGAAAAAATTGGAGTAGCAGAAGACATAGAAGAAGTCAAAGAAGTAGAAGTCGATGAAAAAAGGAAAAAATTGGAGTAACAGAAGCCATAGAAGAAGTCAAAGAAGTAGAAGTCGATGAAAAAAGGAAAAAATCTAAGTAGCAGAAGCCATAGAAAAAGTCAAAGAAGTAGAAGTCGATGAAAAAAAAAAAAAATATCTAAGTAACAGAAGCCACAGAAGAAGTCAAAGAAGTAGAAGTTGATGAAAAAAGGAAAAAATCTAAGTAGTAGGAGACACAGAAGAAGTCAAAGAAGTAGACGTCGATAAAAAAAGGAAAAAATTGGAGTAGCAGAAGACATAGAAGAAGTCAAAGAAGTAGAAGTCGATGAAAAAAGGAAAAAATTGGAGTAACAGAAGCCACAGAAGAAGTCAAAGTAGTAGAAGTCGATGAAAAAAGGAAAAAATCTAAGTAGCAGAAGCCATAGAAGAAGTCAAAGAAGTAGACGTCGATGACAAAAGGAAAAAATTGGAGTAGCAGAAGCCATAGAAGTCAAAGAAGTAGACGTCGATGACAAAAGGAAAAAATTGGAGTAGCAGAAGCCATAGAAGTCAAAGAAGTAGAAGTCGATGAAAAAAAAAAAAATCTAAGTAGCAGAAGTTATAGAAGAAGTCAAAGAAGTAGAAGTCGATGAAAAAAAAAAAATCTAAGTAGCAGAAGTTATAGAAGAAGTCAAAGAAGTAGACGTCGATGAAAAAAGGAAAAAATTGAAGTAGCAGAAGCCATAGAAGAAGTCAAAGAAGTAGACGTCGATGAAAAAAGGAAAAACTTGGACTAGCAGAAGCCATAGAAGAAGTCAAAGAAGTAGAAGTCGATGAAAAAAAAACAAAAATATCTAAGTAGCAGAAGCCACAGAAGAAGTCAAAGAAGTAGAAGTTGATGAAAAAAGGAAAAAATCTAAGTAGTAGAAGACACAGAAGAAGTCAAAGAAGTAGACGTCGATAAAAAAAGGAAAAAATTGGAGTAGCAGAAGACATAGAAGAAGTCAAAGAAGTACAAGTCGATTAAAAAAAAAAAAAAATATCTAAGTAGCAGAAGGAATAGAAGAAGTCAAAGAAGTAGAAGTCGATGAAAAAAGGAAAAAAGCTAAGTAGCAGAAGCCATAGAAGAAGTCAAAGAAGTAGAAGTCGATGAAAAAAGGAAAAAATCTAAGTAGCAGAAGCCATAGAAGATGTCAAAGAAGTAGACGTTGATGAAAAAAGGAAAAAATTGGAGTAACAGAAGCCATAGAAGAAGTCAAAGAAGTAGAAGTCGATGAAAAAAGGAAAAAATCTAAGTAGCAGAAGCCATAGAAGAAGTCAAAGAAGTAGAAGTCGATGAAAAAAGAAAAAATCTAAGTAGTAGAAGCCATAGAAGAAGTCAAAGAAGTAGAAGTCGATGAAAAAAGGAAAAAATCTAAGTAGCAGAAGCCATAGAAGAAGTCAAAGAAGTAGACGTCGATGGAAAAAGAAAAAAATCAAAGTAGCAGAAGCCATAGAAGAAGTCAAAAAAGTAGAAGTCGATGAAAAAAGGAAAAAATCTAAGTAGCAGAAGCTACAGAAGAAGTCAAAGTAGAAGTCGATGAAAAAAAAAAAATCTAAGTAGCAGAAGTTATAGAAGAAGTCAAAGAAGTAGAAGTCGGTGAAAAAAGGAAAAAATCTAAGTAGCAGAAGCCATAGAAGTAGTCAAAGAAGTAGACGTCGATGACAAAAGGAAAAAATTGGAGTAGCAGAAGCCATAGGAGTAAAAGAAGTAGAAGTCGATGAAAAAAAAAAAAAATCTAAGTAGCAGAAGTTATAGAAGAAGTCAAAGAAATAGAAGTCGATGAAAAAAGGAAAAAATCTAAGTAGCAGAAGCCATAGAAGAAGTCAAAGAAGTAGACGTCGATGACAAAAGGAAAAAATTGGAGTAGCAGAAGCCATAGAAGTCAAAGAAGTAGACGTCGATGAAAAAAGGAAAAAATTGAAGTAGCAGAAGCCATAGAAGAAGTCAAAGAAGTAGACGTCGATGAAAAAAGGAAAAAATCTAAGAAGCAGAAGCCATAGAAGAAGTCAAAGAAGTAGAAGTCGATGAAAAAAAACCAAAAATATCTAAGTAGTAGAAGACACAGAAGAAGTCAAAGAAGTAGACGTCGATAAAAAAAGGAAAAAATTGGAGTAGCAGAAGACATAGAAGAAGTCAAAGAAGTAGAAGTCGATGAAAAAAGGAAAAAATTGGAGTAACAGAAGCCATAGAAGAAGTCAAAGAAGTAGAAGTCGATGAAAAAAGGAAAAAATCTAAGTAGCAGAAGCCATAGAAAAAGTCAAAGAAGTAGAAGTCGATGAAAAAAAAAAAAAAATATCTAAGTAACAGAAGCCACAGAAGAAGTCAAAGAAGTAGAAGTTGATGAAAAAAGGAAAAAATCTAAGTAGTAGAAGACACAGAAGAAGTCAAAGAAGTAGACGTCGATAAAAAAAGGAAAAAATTGGAGTAGCAGAAGACATAGAAGAAGTCAAAGAAGTAGAAGTCGATGAAAAAAGGAAAAAATTGGAGTAACAGAAGCCACAGAAGAAGTCAAAGTAGTAGAAGTCGATGAAAAAAGGAAAAAATCTAAGTAGCAGAAGCCATAGAAGAAGTCAAAGAAGTAGACGTCGATGACAAAAGGAAAAAATTGGAGTAGCAGAAGCCATAGAAGTCAAAGAAGTAGACGTCGATGACAAAAGGAAAAAATTGGAGTAGCAGAAGCCATAGAAGTCAAAGAAGTAGAAGTCGATGAAAAAAAAAAAAATCTAAGTAGCAGAAGTTATAGAAGAAGTCAAAGAAGTAGAAGTCGATGAAAAAAAAAAAATCTAAGTAGCAGAAGTTATAGAAGAAGTCAAAGAAGTAGACGTCGATGAAAAAAGGAAAAAATTGAAGTAGCAGAAGCCATAGAAGAAGTCAAAGAAGTAGACGTCGATGAAAAAAGGAAAAACTTGGACTAGCAGAAGCCATAGAAGAAGTCAAAGAAGTAGAAGTCGATGAAAAAAAAACAAAAATATCTAAGTAGCAGAAGCCACAGAAGAAGTCAAAGAAGTAGAAGTTGATGAAAAAAGGAAAAAATCTAAGTAGTAGAAGACACAGAAGTCAAAGAAGTAGACGTCGATAAAAAAAGGAAAAAATTGGAGTAGCAGAAGACATAGAAGAAGTCAAAGAAGTACAAGTCGATTAAAAAAAAAAAAAAATATCTAAGTAGCAGAAGGAATAGAAGAAGTCAAAGAAGTAGAAGTCGATGAAAAAAGGAAAAAAGCTAAGTAGCAGAAGCCATAGAAGAAGTCAAAGAAGTAGAAGTCGATGAAAAAAGGAAAAAATCTAAGTAGCAGAAGCCATAGAAGATGTCAAAGAAGTAGACGTTGATGAAAAAAGGAAAAAATTGGAGTAACAGAAGCCATAGAAGAAGTCAAAGAAGTAGAAGTCGATGAAAAAAGGAAAAAATCTAAGTAGCAGAAGCCATAGAAGAAGTCAAAGAAGTAGAAGTCGATGAAAAAAGAAAAAATCTAAGTAGTAGAAGCCATAGAAGAAGTCAAAGAAGTAGAAGTCGATGAAAAAAGGAAAAAATCTAAGTAGCAGAAGCCATAGAAGAAGTCAAAGAAGTAGAAGTCGATGAGAAAAAGAAAAAAAAATCTATGTAGCAAAAGCCATAGAAGAAGACAAAGAAGTAGAAGTCGATGAAAAAAAAACAAAAATATCTAAGTAGCAGAAGCCACAGAAGAAGTCAAAGAAGTAGAAGTCGATGAAAAAAAAAAAATCTAAGTAGCAGAAGTTATAGAAGAAGTCAAAGAAGTAGAAGTCGATGAAAAAAGGAAAAAATCTAAGTAGCAGAAGCCAAAGAAGAAGTCAAAGAAGTAGACGTCGATGAAAAAAGGCAAAAATTGGAGTAGCAGAAGACATAGAAGAAGTCAAAGAAGTAGACGTCGATAAAAAAAGGAAAAAATTGAAGTAGTAGAAGCCATAGAAGAAGTCAAAGAAGTAGACGTTGATGAAAAAAGGAAAAACTTGGACTAGCAGAAGCCATAGAAGGAGTCAGAAGTTATAGAAGAAGGAGTAGCAGAAGACATAGAAGAAGTCAAAGAAGTAGACGTCGATAAAAAAAGGAAAAAATTGAAGTAGTAGAAGCCATAGAAGAAGTCAAAGAAGTAGACGTTGATGAAAAAAGGAAAAACTTGGACTAGCAGAAGCCATAGAAGGAGTCAGAAGTTATAGAAGAAGTCAAAGAAGTAGAAGTCGATGAAAAAAGGAAAAAATCTAAGTAGCAGAAGCCAAAGAAGAAGTCAAAGAAGTAGACGTCGATGAAAAAAGGCAAAAATTGGAGTAGCAGAAGACATAGAAGAAGTCAAAGAAGTAGACGTCGATGAAAAAAGGAAAAACTTGGACTAGCAGAAGCCATAGAAGAAGTCAAAGAAGTAGAAGTCGATGAGAAAAAGAAAAAAAAATCTATGTAGCAAAAGCCATAGAAGAAGACAAAGAAGTAGAAGTCGATGAAAAAAGGAAAAAATCAAAGTAGCAGAAGCCATAGAAGAAGTCAAAAAAGTAGAAGTCGATGAAAAAAGGAAAAAATCTAAGTAGCAGAAGCTACAGAAGAAGTCAAAGTAGAAGTCGATGAAAAAAAAAAAATCTAAGTAGCAGAAGTTATAGAAGAAGTCAAAGAAGTAGAAGTCGGTGAAAAAAGGAAAAAATCTAAGTAGCAGAAGCCATAGAAGTAGTCAAAGAAGTAGACGTCGATGACAAAAGGAAAAAATTGGAGTAGCAGAAGCCATAGGAGTAAAAGAAGTAGACGTCGATGAAAAAAGGAAAAAATTGAAGTAGCAGAAGCCATAGAAGAAGTCAAAGAAGTAGACGTCGATGAAAAAAGGCAAAAATTGGAGTAGCAGAAGACATAGAAGTCAAAGAAGTAGACGTCGATAAAAAAAGGAAAAAATCTAAGTAGCAGAAGCCATAGAAGAAGTCAAAGAAGTAGAAGTCGATGAAAAAAAAACAAAAATATCTAAGTAGCAGAAGCCACAGAAGAAGTCAAAGAAGTAGAAGTTGATGAAAAAAGGAAAAAATCTAAGTAGCAGAAGCCATAGAAGAAGTCAAAGAAGTAGACGTCGATGAAAAAAGGAAGAAATTGGAGTAGCAGAAGCCTTAGAAGAAGTTAAAGAAGTAGACGTCGATGAAAAAAGGAAAAAATCTAAGTAGCAGAAGCCATTGAAGAAGTCAAAGAAGTAGAAGTCGATGAAAAAAAAACAAAAATATCTAACTAGCAGAAGCCTTAGAAGAAGTTAAAGAAGTAGACGTCGATGAAAAAAGGAAAAAATCTAAGTAGCAGAAGCCATTGAAGAAGTCAAAGAAGTAGAAGTCGATGAAAAAAAAACAAAAATATCTAACTAGCAGAAGCCATAGAAGAAGTCAAAGAAGTAGAAGTCGATGAAAAAAAAAAAATCTAAGTAGCAGAAGTTATAGAAGAAGTCAAATAAGTAGACGTCGATAAAAAAAGGAAAAAATTGGAGTAGCAGAAGACATAGAAGAAGTCAAAGAAGTACAAGTCGATTAAAAAAAAAAAAAAATCTAAGTAGCAGAAGCCATAGAAGAAGTCAAAGAAGTAGAAGTCGATGAAAAAAGGAAAAAAGCTAAGTAGCAGAAGCCATAGAAGAAGTCAAAGAAGTAGACGTCGATGAAAAAAGGAAAAAATCTAAGTAGTAGAAGCCATAGAAGAAGTCAAAGAAGTAGAAGTCGATGAAAAAAGGAAAAAATCTAAGTAGCAGAATCCATAGAAGAAGTCAAAAAAGTAGAAGTCGATGAAAAAAGGAAAAAATCTAAGTAGCAGAAGCTACAGAAGAAGTCAAAGTAGAAGTCGATGAAAAAAAAAAAATTCTAAGTAGCAGAAGTTATAGAAGAAGTCAAAGAAGTAGAAGTCGATGAAAAAAGGAAAAAATCTAAGTAGCAGAAGCCATAGAAGAAGTCAAAGAAGTAGACGTCGATGACAAAAGGAAAAAATTGGAGTAGCAGAAGACATAGAAGAAGTCAAAGAAGTAGACGTCAATAAAAAAAAAGGAAAAAATCTAAGTAGCAGAAGCCATAGAAGAAGTCAAAGAAGTAGACGTCGATGAAAAAAGGCAAAAATTGGAGTAGCAGAAGACATAGAAGAAGTCAAAGAAGTAGACGTCAATAAAAAAAAGGAAAAAATCTAAGTAGCAGAAGCCATAGAAGAAGTCAAAGAAGTAGAAGTCGATGAAAAAAAAACAAAAATATCTAAGTAGCAGAAGCCATAGAAGAAGTCAAAGAAGTAGACGTCGATGAAAAAAGGCAAAAATTGGAGTAGCAGAAGACATAGAAGAAGTCAAAGAAGTAGAAGTCGATGAAAAAAAAAAAAATCTAAGTAGCAGAAGTTCAAAGTCAAAGTCAAAGTCAAAGTCTGCTTTATTGTCAATTCTGCTATATATACAGTACATACATACAGAGAATTGAAATTGCGTTACTCTCAAACCCTAGATACATACAGGTAACATTAACAATAACAAGAAGTAAAATACAATTACGTACAAAAATAAATAATATATAAAAATACACATTTCCAGTAAGAGTCAAGTAACAAAATAAAGTGGCATTAATTATAAAGATGTATGAAAGATAAAGTGACTTATGAAGATAAAGATAAAGTGACAATGGCAGATAACAGTGCAATCCAGACAAATAGTGCAATTAATGTGTAGTGCAAGAGCTTAATAGTCTGTGTATGTAGAGACCAGTGCTCAGAGAGTCAGACGTGTATGAGGTAGATGGATGAGGTAGTGAATCATGGGGGGGTGTGGGGTGATGTCTCAGAGGTCAGGTACATGGGGCAGAAAGAGGGGAGAGGGGGGCGGGGGGCAGAGTCGGAGGGAGTTCAGCGTCCTGACAGCCTGATGGATGAAGCTGTCTTTCAATCTGCTGGTCCTGGCCTGAAGACTGCGCAGTCTCCTCCCTGATGGCAGCAGACTGAAGAGGCTGTGTGACGGGTGGGTGGGGTCACCAGCAATGCTGAGGGCTTTTCGGGTGAGACGGGTGTTGTAAATGTCCTGGAGGGAGGGGAGAGAGACACCAACGATCTTCTCAGCTGCTCTCACTATGCGCTGAAGTTTCATCCGGCAGGATGCACTGCAGGTGCCATACCACACAGTGATGCAGCTGGTCAGGATGCTCTCGATGGTGCCTCTGTAGAAGGTGCACATGATGGGGGCTGGGGCTCTGGCTCTTCTCAGTTTGCGAAGAAAGTAGAGTCGCTGCTGTGCTTTCATGGTCAGTGCTGTGGTGTTGGCTGTCCAGGAGAGGTCTTCTGTGATGTGCACACCCAGGAACTTAGTGCTACTCACTCTTTCCACGGTCGCACCGTTGATGGTCAGAGCAGCATGCTGAGTGTGCACTCTCCTGAAGTCAACAACAATCTCCTTCGTCTTCTCTACATTCAGAGAGAGATTGTTGTCACCGCACCATCCGGCCAGGCGGCTCACTTCACTTCTGTAGTTTGTCTCATCACGGTTGCTAATGAGACCAACCACAGTCGTGTCATCCGCAAACTTGATGAAGAGGTTGCTGTTGTGTGTCGGTGTGCAGTCATGGGTCAGCAGAGTGAAGAGAAGGGGGCTAAGCACACATCCTTGAGGGGCCCCAGTGTTCAGAATGATGGTGCTGGATGTGTTGCTGCCGACCCGTACTGCCTGAGGTCTCCCGGTCAGGAAGTCCAACAGCCAGTTGCACAGCGATGTGTTGAGTCCCAGCTGAGACAGCTTATGAGTGAGCTGTTGAGGGATGATCGTGTTGAATGCTGAACTGAAGTCTATGAACAGCATTCTGACATAAGAGTCTTTTTTGTCCAGATGTGTGAGTGCAGAGTGGAGGGCAGTGGAGACGGCATCATCGGTCGAGCGGTTTGACCGATATGCAAACTGGTAGGGGTCCAGGGAGGGGGGGAGGACAGACTTGATGTGCTGCATGACTAGTCGCTCGAAGCACTTCATGAGGATGGGAGTAAGTGCGACTGGGCGATAGTCGTTGAAGCAGGATGGAGATGATTTCTTCGGGACTGGGATGATTGTGGTAGCTTTGAAGCATGTGGGAACAACAGTCTGACTCAGGGAGATGTTGAAGATGTCTGTGAAGACATCAGTGAGTTCTGCTGCACAGTTTCTCAGAACACGTCCAGGGATGTTGTCAGGACCAGGAGCTTTGCGTGCGTTGATCCTGCTGAAGGATCTTCTCACGCTGTCTGTGGACAGAGTCAGCATCTGGTCGTCAGGAGGAGGTGGAGTCTTCTGTGCAGTGGTGCTGTTGTGTGCCTCAAAGCGAGCAAAGAAAGCGTTCAGCTCGTTCAGCATTGGGGTGGTGTTGTCACAGGTCCGCGGCGGGGGCTTGTAGTCCGTGATGGTCTGAATCCCCTGCCACAGGCTCCTGGTGTCTCTGCTGTCACTGAAACGATGGGCTATCCTCCTGGAGTACTGTCTCTTAGCCTTTCTGATGCCGCGTGACAGGTTGGCTCTAGCTTTCCTCAGACCCGCCTCGTCTCCAGCTCTGAAGGCAGCGTTGCGAGTCTTTAGAAGTCTGTAGACTTCCCCTGTCAGCCACGGTTTTTGGTTGGGCCGGACGGTGATGGTCTTTGTGACTGTTACATCCTCAATGCACTTGGTGATGTAGGCAGTGACAGTCTCTGAGTACTCCTGGAGGTCTGTTGTGTTGTGGTATGTAGCAGCCTGTTTGAACATGTCCCAGTCAGAGGTGTCAAAGCAGTCTTGAAGTGCCTCTGACGACCCTTCTGGCCACACTTGAATTTGTTTTTGAACCGGTTTGGTGACTTTAACGAGCGGTCTGTATGCTGGCATTAGCATAACAGTGATGTGGTCCGAAGCACCAAGGTGGGGGAGGGGTAGGGCTTTGTAAGCTCCTCTCTGTGTGGTGTAAACAAAGTCCAGTGTGTTGTTTCCACGTGTTGGAAAGTCTATGTGTTGTTGTATTTTAGGAAACACACTTTTTAAATCTGCATGATTGAAATCCCCAGCCAAGATGAGAAAAGCATCTGGGTGGGCTGTCTGCTGCTCACTGATGTGCTGGTAAAGTTCATTCAGTGCCTCACTCCTGTTGTTGTTATTGGAGCTGGGAGGGATGTATACTGCAGCAAGTATTATGGCTGTATATTCCCGCGGTAGATAGAACGGCCGGCACTTAATAATCATAAACTCCACCAGGGGTGAGCAGTGTTTGCAGACCACAACAGTATCGCGGCACCACGCATCATTGGTGTAAACACAAAGTCCGCCGCCGCGGGTCTTACCTCCCTCGACGAGCACTCTGTCCGCTCGATAGCATGTTAACTGGTCGAGCTGAATGGCGCAGTCCGGAACGCTGTTGTTGAGCCATGTTTCCGTAAACACAAAAACACAACAGTCTCTTACAGTCCTCTGAGTTGAGCGCAGAAGTCGGAGATCATCCAGTTTATTATCCAACGAGCGTACATTAGCCAGAACAATGGTTGGAATAGCTGGCTTGTGTGGGTTAGCCACTAGCCTAGCCCGGATACCTCCGCGCTTCCCCCTCTTTTGTTTCCTCTCACACCGCTTGTGGCGCATCCACTGTGGGTGAGGTGCAGTAGTGGGGGTCGGTGATGGAGTAGGCCTCCGGAGAAGACAATGGTCCCGCAGTTCTTGTACGAGCGTTGAGTTTGGATTTAAAACTGTGGTCTTTCCGACATCTAGCAGAAACTCACGACTGTAGGTGCGTTTGAAGACAGATGGACGCGACAAATACGTACAAAAACACTGTGACTTACAAGATAAAAAAACACGAAAACACCGATCTGTCGGGAGAGAGAGAAGCCGCTGCGTGTGCACGCGCCGCCATCTTGGATCATCAAAGTTATAGAAGAAGTCAAAGAAGTAGAAGTCGATGAAAAAAGGAAAAAATCTAAGTAGCAGAAGCCATAGAAGAAGTCAAAGAAGTAGACGTCGATGAAAAAAGGAAAAACTTGGACTAGCAGAAGCCATAGAAGAAGTCAAAGAAGTAGAAGTCGATGAAAAAAGGAAAAAAGCTAAGTAGCAGAAGCCATAGAAGAAGTCAAAGAAGTAGAAGTCGATGAAAAAAGGAAAAAATCTAAGTAGCAGAAGCCATAGAAGATGTCAAAGAAGTAGACGTTGATGAAAAAAGGAAAAAATTGGAGTAACAGAAGCCATAGAAGAAGTCAAAGAAGTAGAAGTCGATGAAAAAAGGAAAAAATCTAAGTAGCAGAAGCCATAGAAGAAGTCAAAGAAGTAGAAGTCGATGAAAAAAGAAAAAATCTAAGTAGTAGAAGCCATAGAAGAAGTCAAAGAAGTAGAAGTCGATGAAAAAAGGAAAAAATCTAAGTAGCAGAAGCCATAGAAGAAGTCAAAGAAGTAGAAGTCGATGAGAAAAAGAAAAAAAAATCTATGTAGCAAAAGCCATAGAAGAAGACAAAGAAGTAGAAGTCGATGAAAAAAAAACAAAAATATCTAAGTAGCAGAAGCCACAGAAGAAGTCAAAGAAGTAGAAGTCGATGAAAAAAAAAAAATCTAAGTAGCAGAAGTTATAGAAGAAGTCAAAGAAGTAGAAGTCGATGAAAAAAGGAAAAAATCTAAGTAGCAGAAGCCAAAGAAGAAGTCAAAGAAGTAGACGTCGATGAAAAAAGGCAAAAATTGGAGTAGCAGAAGACATAGAAGAAGTCAAAGAAGTAGACGTCGATAAAAAAAGGAAAAAATTGAAGTAGTAGAAGCCATAGAAGAAGTCAAAGAAGTAGACGTTGATGAAAAAAGGAAAAACTTGGACTAGCAGAAGCCATAGAAGGAGTCAGAAGTTATAGAAGAAGGAGTAGCAGAAGACATAGAAGAAGTCAAAGAAGTAGACGTCGATAAAAAAAGGAAAAAATTGAAGTAGTAGAAGCCATAGAAGAAGTCAAAGAAGTAGACGTTGATGAAAAAAGGAAAAACTTGGACTAGCAGAAGCCATAGAAGGAGTCAGAAGTTATAGAAGAAGTCAAAGAAGTAGAAGTCGATGAAAAAAGGAAAAAATCTAAGTAGCAGAAGCCAAAGAAGAAGTCAAAGAAGTAGACGTCGATGAAAAAAGGCAAAAATTGGAGTAGCAGAAGACATAGAAGAAGTCAAAGAAGTAGACGTCGATAAAAAAAGGAAAAAATTGAAGTAGTAGAAGCCATAGAAGAAGTCAAAGAAGTAGAAGTCGATGAAAAAAGGAAAAAATCTAAGTAGCAGAATCCATAGAAGAAGTCAAAAAAGTAGAAGTCGATGAAAAAAGGAAAAAATATAAGTAGCAGAAGCTACAGAAGAAGTCAAAGTAGAAGTCGATGAAAAAAAAAAAAATTCTAAGTAGCAGAAGTTATAGAAGAAGTCAAAGAAGTAGAAGTCGATGAAAAAAGGAAAAAATCTAAGTAGCAGAAGCCATAGAAGAAGTCAAAGAAGTAGACGTCGATGACAAAAGGAAAAAATTGGAGTAGCAGAAGCCATAGGAGTAAAAGAAGTAGACGTCGATGAAAAAAGGCAAAAATTGGAGTAGCAGAAGACATAGAAGAAGTCAAAGAAGTAGACGTCGATAAAAAAAGGAAAAAATCTAAGTAGCAGAAGCCATAGAAGAAGTCAAAGAAGTAGACGTCGATGAAAAAAGGCAAAAATTGGAGTAGCAGAAGACATAGAAGAAGTCAAAGAAGTAGACGTCAATAAAAAAAAAGGAAAAAATCTAAGTAGCAGAAGCCATAGAAGAAGTCAAAGAAGTAGAAGTCGATGAAAAAAAAACAAAAATATCTAAGTAGCAGAAGCCATAGAAGAAGTCAAAGAAGTAGACGTCGATGAAAAAAGGCAAAAATTGGAGTAGCAGAAGACATAGAAGAAGTCAAAGAAGTAGAAGTCGATGAAAAAAAAAAAAATCTAAGTAGCAGAAGTTATAGAAGAAGTCAAAGAAGTAGAAGTCGATGAAAAAAGGAAAAAATCTAAGTAGCAGAAGCCATAGAAGAAGTCAAAGAAGTAGACGTCGATGACAAAAGGAAAAAATTGAAGTAGCAGAAGCCATAGAAGTCAAAGAAGTAGACGTCGCTGAAAAAAAAACAAAAATATCTAAGTAGCAGAAGTTATAGAAGAAGTCAAAGAAGTAGAAGTCGATGAAAAAAGGAAAAAATCTAAGTAGCAGAAGCCATAGAAGAAGTCAAAGAAGTAGACGTTGATGACAAAAGGAAAAAATTGGAGTAGCAGAAGCCATAGGAGTAAAAGAAGTAGACGTTGATGAAAAAAGGCAAAAATTGGAGTAGCAGAAGACATAGAAGAAGTCAAAGAAGTAGAAGTCGATGAAAAAAGGAAAATATCTAAGTAGCAGAAGCCTTAGAAGAAGTCAAAGAAGTAGACGTCGATGACAAAAGGAAAAAATTGGAGTAGCAGAAGACATAGAAGAAGTCAAAGAAGTAGACGTCGATGAAAAAAGGCAAAAATTGGAGTAGCAGAAGACATAGAAGAAGTCAAAGAAGTAGAAGTCGATGAAAAAAAAAAAAATCTAAGTAGCAGAAGTTATAGAAGAAGTCAAAGAAGTAGAAGTCGATGAAAAAAGGAAAAAATCTAAGTAGCAGAAGCCATAGAAGAAGTCAAAGAAGTAGACGTCGATGACAAAAGGAAAAAATTGGAGTAGCAGAAGCCATAGAAGTCAAAGAAGTAGACGTCGATGAAAAAAGGAAAAAATTGAAGTAGCAGAAGCCATAGAAGAAGTCAAAGAAGTAGACGTCGATGAAAAAAGGAAAAAATCTAAGTAGCAGAAGCCATAGAAGAAGTCAAAGAAGTAGAAGTCGATGAAAAAAAAACAAAAATATCTAAGTAGTAGAAGACACAGAAGAAGTCAAAGAAGTAGACGTCGATAAAAAAAGGAAAAAATTGGAGTAGCAGAAGACATAGAAGAAGTCAAAGAAGTAGAAGTCGATGAAAAAAGGAAAAAATTGGAGTAACAGAAGCCATAGAAGAAGTCAAAGAAGTAGAAGTCGATGAAAAAAGGAAAAAATCTAAGTAGCAGAAGCCATAGAAAAAGTCAAAGAAGTAGAAGTCGATGAAAAAAAAAAAAAATATCTAAGTAACAGAAGCCACAGAAGAAGTCAAAGAAGTAGAAGTTGATGAAAAAAGGAAAAAATCTAAGTAGTAGGAGACACAGAAGAAGTCAAAGAAGTAGACGTCGATAAAAAAAGGAAAAAATTGGAGTAGCAGAAGACATAGAAGAAGTCAAAGAAGTAGAAGTCGATGAAAAAAGGAAAAAATTGGAGTAACAGAAGCCACAGAAGAAGTCAAAGTAGTAGAAGTCGATGAAAAAAGGAAAAAATCTAAGTAGCAGAAGCCATAGAAGAAGTCAAAGAAGTAGACGTCGATGACAAAAGGAAAAAATTGGAGTAGCAGAAGCCATAGAAGTCAAAGAAGTAGACGTCGATGACAAAAGGAAAAAATTGGAGTAGCAGAAGCCATAGAAGTCAAAGAAGTAGAAGTCGATGAAAAAAAAAAAAATCTAAGTAGCAGAAGTTATAGAAGAAGTCAAAGAAGTAGAAGTCGATGAAAAAAAAAAAATCTAAGTAGCAGAAGTTATAGAAGAAGTCAAAGAAGTAGACGTCGATGAAAAAAGGAAAAAATTGAAGTAGCAGAAGCCATAGAAGAAGTCAAAGAAGTAGACGTCGATGAAAAAAGGAAAAACTTGGACTAGCAGAAGCCATAGAAGAAGTCAAAGAAGTAGAAGTCGATGAAAAAAAAACAAAAATATCTAAGTAGCAGAAGCCACAGAAGAAGTCAAAGAAGTAGAAGTTGATGAAAAAAGGAAAAAATCTAAGTAGTAGAAGACACAGAAGAAGTCAAAGAAGTAGACGTCGATAAAAAAAGGAAAAAATTGGAGTAGCAGAAGACATAGAAGAAGTCAAAGAAGTACAAGTCGATTAAAAAAAAAAAAAAATATCTAAGTAGCAGAAGGAATAGAAGAAGTCAAAGAAGTAGAAGTCGATGAAAAAAGGAAAAAAGCTAAGTAGCAGAAGCCATAGAAGAAGTCAAAGAAGTAGAAGTCGATGAAAAAAGGAAAAAATCTAAGTAGCAGAAGCCATAGAAGATGTCAAAGAAGTAGACGTTGATGAAAAAAGGAAAAAATTGGAGTAACAGAAGCCATAGAAGAAGTCAAAGAAGTAGAAGTCGATGAAAAAAGGAAAAAATCTAAGTAGCAGAAGCCATAGAAGAAGTCAAAGAAGTAGAAGTCGATGAAAAAAGAAAAAATCTAAGTAGTAGAAGCCATAGAAGAAGTCAAAGAAGTAGAAGTCGATGAAAAAAGGAAAAAATCTAAGTAGCAGAAGCCATAGAAGAAGTCAAAGAAGTAGACGTCGATGGAAAAAGAAAAAAATCAAAGTAGCAGAAGCCATAGAAGAAGTCAAAAAAGTAGAAGTCGATGAAAAAAGGAAAAAATCTAAGTAGCAGAAGCTACAGAAGAAGTCAAAGTAGAAGTCGATGAAAAAAAAAAAATCTAAGTAGCAGAAGTTATAGAAGAAGTCAAAGAAGTAGAAGTCGGTGAAAAAAGGAAAAAATCTAAGTAGCAGAAGCCATAGAAGTAGTCAAAGAAGTAGACGTCGATGACAAAAGGAAAAAATTGGAGTAGCAGAAGCCATAGGAGTAAAAGAAGTAGAAGTCGATGAAAAAAAAAAAAAATCTAAGTAGCAGAAGTTATAGAAGAAGTCAAAGAAATAGAAGTCGATGAAAAAAGGAAAAAATCTAAGTAGCAGAAGCCATAGAAGAAGTCAAAGAAGTAGACGTCGATGACAAAAGGAAAAAATTGGAGTAGCAGAAGCCATAGAAGTCAAAGAAGTAGACGTCGATGAAAAAAGGAAAAAATTGAAGTAGCAGAAGCCATAGAAGAAGTCAAAGAAGTAGACGTCGATGAAAAAAGGAAAAAATCTAAGAAGCAGAAGCCATAGAAGAAGTCAAAGAAGTAGAAGTCGATGAAAAAAAACCAAAAATATCTAAGTAGTAGAAGACACAGAAGAAGTCAAAGAAGTAGACGTCGATAAAAAAAGGAAAAAATTGGAGTAGCAGAAGACATAGAAGAAGTCAAAGAAGTAGAAGTCGATGAAAAAAGGAAAAAATTGGAGTAACAGAAGCCATAGAAGAAGTCAAAGAAGTAGAAGTCGATGAAAAAAGGAAAAAATCTAAGTAGCAGAAGCCATAGAAAAAGTCAAAGAAGTAGAAGTCGATGAAAAAAAAAAAAAAATATCTAAGTAACAGAAGCCACAGAAGAAGTCAAAGAAGTAGAAGTTGATGAAAAAAGGAAAAAATCTAAGTAGTAGAAGACACAGAAGAAGTCAAAGAAGTAGACGTCGATAAAAAAAGGAAAAAATTGGAGTAGCAGAAGACATAGAAGAAGTCAAAGAAGTAGAAGTCGATGAAAAAAGGAAAAAATTGGAGTAACAGAAGCCACAGAAGAAGTCAAAGTAGTAGAAGTCGATGAAAAAAGGAAAAAATCTAAGTAGCAGAAGCCATAGAAGAAGTCAAAGAAGTAGACGTCGATGACAAAAGGAAAAAATTGGAGTAGCAGAAGCCATAGAAGTCAAAGAAGTAGACGTCGATGACAAAAGGAAAAAATTGGAGTAGCAGAAGCCATAGAAGTCAAAGAAGTAGAAGTCGATGAAAAAAAAAAAAATCTAAGTAGCAGAAGTTATAGAAGAAGTCAAAGAAGTAGAAGTCGATGAAAAAAAAAAAATCTAAGTAGCAGAAGTTATAGAAGAAGTCAAAGAAGTAGACGTCGATGAAAAAAGGAAAAAATTGAAGTAGCAGAAGCCATAGAAGAAGTCAAAGAAGTAGACGTCGATGAAAAAAGGAAAAACTTGGACTAGCAGAAGCCATAGAAGAAGTCAAAGAAGTAGAAGTCGATGAAAAAAAAACAAAAATATCTAAGTAGCAGAAGCCACAGAAGAAGTCAAAGAAGTAGAAGTTGATGAAAAAAGGAAAAAATCTAAGTAGTAGAAGACACAGAAGTCAAAGAAGTAGACGTCGATAAAAAAAGGAAAAAATTGGAGTAGCAGAAGACATAGAAGAAGTCAAAGAAGTACAAGTCGATTAAAAAAAAAAAAAAATATCTAAGTAGCAGAAGGAATAGAAGAAGTCAAAGAAGTAGAAGTCGATGAAAAAAGGAAAAAAGCTAAGTAGCAGAAGCCATAGAAGAAGTCAAAGAAGTAGAAGTCGATGAAAAAAGGAAAAAATCTAAGTAGCAGAAGCCATAGAAGATGTCAAAGAAGTAGACGTTGATGAAAAAAGGAAAAAATTGGAGTAACAGAAGCCATAGAAGAAGTCAAAGAAGTAGAAGTCGATGAAAAAAGGAAAAAATCTAAGTAGCAGAAGCCATAGAAGAAGTCAAAGAAGTAGAAGTCGATGAAAAAAGAAAAAATCTAAGTAGTAGAAGCCATAGAAGAAGTCAAAGAAGTAGAAGTCGATGAAAAAAGGAAAAAATCTAAGTAGCAGAAGCCATAGAAGAAGTCAAAGAAGTAGAAGTCGATGAGAAAAAGAAAAAAAAATCTATGTAGCAAAAGCCATAGAAGAAGACAAAGAAGTAGAAGTCGATGAAAAAAAAACAAAAATATCTAAGTAGCAGAAGCCACAGAAGAAGTCAAAGAAGTAGAAGTCGATGAAAAAAAAAAAATCTAAGTAGCAGAAGTTATAGAAGAAGTCAAAGAAGTAGAAGTCGATGAAAAAAGGAAAAAATCTAAGTAGCAGAAGCCAAAGAAGAAGTCAAAGAAGTAGACGTCGATGAAAAAAGGCAAAAATTGGAGTAGCAGAAGACATAGAAGAAGTCAAAGAAGTAGACGTCGATAAAAAAAGGAAAAAATTGAAGTAGTAGAAGCCATAGAAGAAGTCAAAGAAGTAGACGTTGATGAAAAAAGGAAAAACTTGGACTAGCAGAAGCCATAGAAGGAGTCAGAAGTTATAGAAGAAGGAGTAGCAGAAGACATAGAAGAAGTCAAAGAAGTAGACGTCGATAAAAAAAGGAAAAAATTGAAGTAGTAGAAGCCATAGAAGAAGTCAAAGAAGTAGACGTTGATGAAAAAAGGAAAAACTTGGACTAGCAGAAGCCATAGAAGGAGTCAGAAGTTATAGAAGAAGTCAAAGAAGTAGAAGTCGATGAAAAAAGGAAAAAATCTAAGTAGCAGAAGCCAAAGAAGAAGTCAAAGAAGTAGACGTCGATGAAAAAAGGCAAAAATTGGAGTAGCAGAAGACATAGAAGAAGTCAAAGAAGTAGACGTCGATGAAAAAAGGAAAAACTTGGACTAGCAGAAGCCATAGAAGAAGTCAAAGAAGTAGAAGTCGATGAGAAAAAGAAAAAAAAATCTATGTAGCAAAAGCCATAGAAGAAGACAAAGAAGTAGAAGTCGATGAAAAAAGGAAAAAATCAAAGTAGCAGAAGCCATAGAAGAAGTCAAAAAAGTAGAAGTCGATGAAAAAAGGAAAAAATCTAAGTAGCAGAAGCTACAGAAGAAGTCAAAGTAGAAGTCGATGAAAAAAAAAAAATCTAAGTAGCAGAAGTTATAGAAGAAGTCAAAGAAGTAGAAGTCGGTGAAAAAAGGAAAAAATCTAAGTAGCAGAAGCCATAGAAGTAGTCAAAGAAGTAGACGTCGATGACAAAAGGAAAAAATTGGAGTAGCAGAAGCCATAGGAGTAAAAGAAGTAGACGTCGATGAAAAAAGGAAAAAATTGAAGTAGCAGAAGCCATAGAAGAAGTCAAAGAAGTAGACGTCGATGAAAAAAGGCAAAAATTGGAGTAGCAGAAGACATAGAAGTCAAAGAAGTAGACGTCGATAAAAAAAGGAAAAAATCTAAGTAGCAGAAGCCATAGAAGAAGTCAAAGAAGTAGAAGTCGATGAAAAAAAAACAAAAATATCTAAGTAGCAGAAGCCACAGAAGAAGTCAAAGAAGTAGAAGTTGATGAAAAAAGGAAAAAATCTAAGTAGCAGAAGCCATAGAAGAAGTCAAAGAAGTAGACGTCGATGAAAAAAGGAAGAAATTGGAGTAGCAGAAGCCTTAGAAGAAGTTAAAGAAGTAGACGTCGATGAAAAAAGGAAAAAATCTAAGTAGCAGAAGCCATTGAAGAAGTCAAAGAAGTAGAAGTCGATGAAAAAAAAACAAAAATATCTAACTAGCAGAAGCCTTAGAAGAAGTTAAAGAAGTAGACGTCGATGAAAAAAGGAAAAAATCTAAGTAGCAGAAGCCATTGAAGAAGTCAAAGAAGTAGAAGTCGATGAAAAAAAAACAAAAATATCTAACTAGCAGAAGCCATAGAAGAAGTCAAAGAAGTAGAAGTCGATGAAAAAAAAAAAATCTAAGTAGCAGAAGTTATAGAAGAAGTCAAATAAGTAGACGTCGATAAAAAAAGGAAAAAATTGGAGTAGCAGAAGACATAGAAGAAGTCAAAGAAGTACAAGTCGATTAAAAAAAAAAAAAAATCTAAGTAGCAGAAGCCATAGAAGAAGTCAAAGAAGTAGAAGTCGATGAAAAAAGGAAAAAAGCTAAGTAGCAGAAGCCATAGAAGAAGTCAAAGAAGTAGACGTCGATGAAAAAAGGAAAAAATCTAAGTAGTAGAAGCCATAGAAGAAGTCAAAGAAGTAGAAGTCGATGAAAAAAGGAAAAAATCTAAGTAGCAGAATCCATAGAAGAAGTCAAAAAAGTAGAAGTCGATGAAAAAAGGAAAAAATCTAAGTAGCAGAAGCTACAGAAGAAGTCAAAGTAGAAGTCGATGAAAAAAAAAAAATTCTAAGTAGCAGAAGTTATAGAAGAAGTCAAAGAAGTAGAAGTCGATGAAAAAAGGAAAAAATCTAAGTAGCAGAAGCCATAGAAGAAGTCAAAGAAGTAGACGTCGATGACAAAAGGAAAAAATTGGAGTAGCAGAAGACATAGAAGAAGTCAAAGAAGTAGACGTCAATAAAAAAAAAGGAAAAAATCTAAGTAGCAGAAGCCATAGAAGAAGTCAAAGAAGTAGACGTCGATGAAAAAAGGCAAAAATTGGAGTAGCAGAAGACATAGAAGAAGTCAAAGAAGTAGACGTCAATAAAAAAAAGGAAAAAATCTAAGTAGCAGAAGCCATAGAAGAAGTCAAAGAAGTAGAAGTCGATGAAAAAAAAACAAAAATATCTAAGTAGCAGAAGCCATAGAAGAAGTCAAAGAAGTAGACGTCGATGAAAAAAGGCAAAAATTGGAGTAGCAGAAGACATAGAAGAAGTCAAAGAAGTAGAAGTCGATGAAAAAAAAAAAAATCTAAGTAGCAGAAGTTCAAAGTCAAAGTCAAAGTCAAAGTCTGCTTTATTGTCAATTCTGCTATATATACAGTACATACATACAGAGAATTGAAATTGCGTTACTCTCAAACCCTAGATACATACAGGTAACATTAACAATAACAAGAAGTAAAATACAATTACGTACAAAAATAAATAATATATAAAAATACACATTTCCAGTAAGAGTCAAGTAACAAAATAAAGTGGCATTAATTATAAAGATGTATGAAAGATAAAGTGACTTATGAAGATAAAGATAAAGTGACAATGGCAGATAACAGTGCAATCCAGACAAATAGTGCAATTAATGTGTAGTGCAAGAGCTTAATAGTCTGTGTATGTAGAGACCAGTGCTCAGAGAGTCAGACGTGTATGAGGTAGATGGATGAGGTAGTGAATCATGGGGGGGTGTGGGGTGATGTCTCAGAGGTCAGGTACATGGGGCAGAAAGAGGGGAGAGGGGGGCGGGGGGCAGAGTCGGAGGGAGTTCAGCGTCCTGACAGCCTGATGGATGAAGCTGTCTTTCAATCTGCTGGTCCTGGCCTGAAGACTGCGCAGTCTCCTCCCTGATGGCAGCAGACTGAAGAGGCTGTGTGACGGGTGGGTGGGGTCACCAGCAATGCTGAGGGCTTTTCGGGTGAGACGGGTGTTGTAAATGTCCTGGAGGGAGGGGAGAGAGACACCAACGATCTTCTCAGCTGCTCTCACTATGCGCTGAAGTTTCATCCGGCAGGATGCACTGCAGGTGCCATACCACACAGTGATGCAGCTGGTCAGGATGCTCTCGATGGTGCCTCTGTAGAAGGTGCACATGATGGGGGCTGGGGCTCTGGCTCTTCTCAGTTTGCGAAGAAAGTAGAGTCGCTGCTGTGCTTTCATGGTCAGTGCTGTGGTGTTGGCTGTCCAGGAGAGGTCTTCTGTGATGTGCACACCCAGGAACTTAGTGCTACTCACTCTTTCCACGGTCGCACCGTTGATGGTCAGAGCAGCATGCTGAGTGTGCACTCTCCTGAAGTCAACAACAATCTCCTTCGTCTTCTCTACATTCAGAGAGAGATTGTTGTCACCGCACCATCCGGCCAGGCGGCTCACTTCACTTCTGTAGTTTGTCTCATCACGGTTGCTAATGAGACCAACCACAGTCGTGTCATCCGCAAACTTGATGAAGAGGTTGCTGTTGTGTGTCGGTGTGCAGTCATGGGTCAGCAGAGTGAAGAGAAGGGGGCTAAGCACACATCCTTGAGGGGCCCCAGTGTTCAGAATGATGGTGCTGGATGTGTTGCTGCCGACCCGTACTGCCTGAGGTCTCCCGGTCAGGAAGTCCAACAGCCAGTTGCACAGCGATGTGTTGAGTCCCAGCTGAGACAGCTTATGAGTGAGCTGTTGAGGGATGATCGTGTTGAATGCTGAACTGAAGTCTATGAACAGCATTCTGACATAAGAGTCTTTTTTGTCCAGATGTGTGAGTGCAGAGTGGAGGGCAGTGGAGACGGCATCATCGGTCGAGCGGTTTGACCGATATGCAAACTGGTAGGGGTCCAGGGAGGGGGGGAGGACAGACTTGATGTGCTGCATGACTAGTCGCTCGAAGCACTTCATGAGGATGGGAGTAAGTGCGACTGGGCGATAGTCGTTGAAGCAGGATGGAGATGATTTCTTCGGGACTGGGATGATTGTGGTAGCTTTGAAGCATGTGGGAACAACAGTCTGACTCAGGGAGATGTTGAAGATGTCTGTGAAGACATCAGTGAGTTCTGCTGCACAGTTTCTCAGAACACGTCCAGGGATGTTGTCAGGACCAGGAGCTTTGCGTGCGTTGATCCTGCTGAAGGATCTTCTCACGCTGTCTGTGGACAGAGTCAGCATCTGGTCGTCAGGAGGAGGTGGAGTCTTCTGTGCAGTGGTGCTGTTGTGTGCCTCAAAGCGAGCAAAGAAAGCGTTCAGCTCGTTCAGCATTGGGGTGGTGTTGTCACAGGTCCGCGGCGGGGGCTTGTAGTCCGTGATGGTCTGAATCCCCTGCCACAGGCTCCTGGTGTCTCTGCTGTCACTGAAACGATGGGCTATCCTCCTGGAGTACTGTCTCTTAGCCTTTCTGATGCCGCGTGACAGGTTGGCTCTAGCTTTCCTCAGACCCGCCTCGTCTCCAGCTCTGAAGGCAGCGTTGCGAGTCTTTAGAAGTCTGTAGACTTCCCCTGTCAGCCACGGTTTTTGGTTGGGCCGGACGGTGATGGTCTTTGTGACTGTTACATCCTCAATGCACTTGGTGATGTAGGCAGTGACAGTCTCTGAGTACTCCTGGAGGTCTGTTGTGTTGTGGTATGTAGCAGCCTGTTTGAACATGTCCCAGTCAGAGGTGTCAAAGCAGTCTTGAAGTGCCTCTGACGACCCTTCTGGCCACACTTGAATTTGTTTTTGAACCGGTTTGGTGACTTTAACGAGCGGTCTGTATGCTGGCATTAGCATAACAGTGATGTGGTCCGAAGCACCAAGGTGGGGGAGGGGTAGGGCTTTGTAAGCTCCTCTCTGTGTGGTGTAAACAAAGTCCAGTGTGTTGTTTCCACGTGTTGGAAAGTCTATGTGTTGTTGTATTTTAGGAAACACACTTTTTAAATCTGCATGATTGAAATCCCCAGCCAAGATGAGAAAAGCATCTGGGTGGGCTGTCTGCTGCTCACTGATGTGCTGGTAAAGTTCATTCAGTGCCTCACTCCTGTTGTTGTTATTGGAGCTGGGAGGGATGTATACTGCAGCAAGTATTATGGCTGTATATTCCCGCGGTAGATAGAACGGCCGGCACTTAATAATCATAAACTCCACCAGGGGTGAGCAGTGTTTGCAGACCACAACAGTATCGCGGCACCACGCATCATTGGTGTAAACACAAAGTCCGCCGCCGCGGGTCTTACCTCCCTCGACGAGCACTCTGTCCGCTCGATAGCATGTTAACTGGTCGAGCTGAATGGCGCAGTCCGGAACGCTGTTGTTGAGCCATGTTTCCGTAAACACAAAAACACAACAGTCTCTTACAGTCCTCTGAGTTGAGCGCAGAAGTCGGAGATCATCCAGTTTATTATCCAACGAGCGTACATTAGCCAGAACAATGGTTGGAATAGCTGGCTTGTGTGGGTTAGCCACTAGCCTAGCCCGGATACCTCCGCGCTTCCCCCTCTTTTGTTTCCTCTCACACCGCTTGTGGCGCATCCACTGTGGGTGAGGTGCAGTAGTGGGGGTCGGTGATGGAGTAGGCCTCCGGAGAAGACAATGGTCCCGCAGTTCTTGTACGAGCGTTGAGTTTGGATTTAAAACTGTGGTCTTTCCGACATCTAGCAGAAACTCACGACTGTAGGTGCGTTTGAAGACAGATGGACGCGACAAATACGTACAAAAACACTGTGACTTACAAGATAAAAAAACACGAAAACACCGATCTGTCGGGAGAGAGAGAAGCCGCTGCGTGTGCACGCGCCGCCATCTTGGATCATCAAAGTTATAGAAGAAGTCAAAGAAGTAGAAGTCGATGAAAAAAGGAAAAAATCTAAGTAGCAGAAGCCATAGAAGAAGTCAAAGAAGTAGACGTCGATGAAAAAAGGAAAAACTTGGACTAGCAGAAGCCATAGAAGAAGTCAAAGAAGTAGAAGTCGATGAAAAAAGGAAAAAAGCTAAGTAGCAGAAGCCATAGAAGAAGTCAAAGAAGTAGAAGTCGATGAAAAAAGGAAAAAATCTAAGTAGCAGAAGCCATAGAAGATGTCAAAGAAGTAGACGTTGATGAAAAAAGGAAAAAATTGGAGTAACAGAAGCCATAGAAGAAGTCAAAGAAGTAGAAGTCGATGAAAAAAGGAAAAAATCTAAGTAGCAGAAGCCATAGAAGAAGTCAAAGAAGTAGAAGTCGATGAAAAAAGAAAAAATCTAAGTAGTAGAAGCCATAGAAGAAGTCAAAGAAGTAGAAGTCGATGAAAAAAGGAAAAAATCTAAGTAGCAGAAGCCATAGAAGAAGTCAAAGAAGTAGAAGTCGATGAGAAAAAGAAAAAAAAATCTATGTAGCAAAAGCCATAGAAGAAGACAAAGAAGTAGAAGTCGATGAAAAAAAAACAAAAATATCTAAGTAGCAGAAGCCACAGAAGAAGTCAAAGAAGTAGAAGTCGATGAAAAAAAAAAAATCTAAGTAGCAGAAGTTATAGAAGAAGTCAAAGAAGTAGAAGTCGATGAAAAAAGGAAAAAATCTAAGTAGCAGAAGCCAAAGAAGAAGTCAAAGAAGTAGACGTCGATGAAAAAAGGCAAAAATTGGAGTAGCAGAAGACATAGAAGAAGTCAAAGAAGTAGACGTCGATAAAAAAAGGAAAAAATTGAAGTAGTAGAAGCCATAGAAGAAGTCAAAGAAGTAGACGTTGATGAAAAAAGGAAAAACTTGGACTAGCAGAAGCCATAGAAGGAGTCAGAAGTTATAGAAGAAGGAGTAGCAGAAGACATAGAAGAAGTCAAAGAAGTAGACGTCGATAAAAAAAGGAAAAAATTGAAGTAGTAGAAGCCATAGAAGAAGTCAAAGAAGTAGACGTTGATGAAAAAAGGAAAAACTTGGACTAGCAGAAGCCATAGAAGGAGTCAGAAGTTATAGAAGAAGTCAAAGAAGTAGAAGTCGATGAAAAAAGGAAAAAATCTAAGTAGCAGAAGCCAAAGAAGAAGTCAAAGAAGTAGACGTCGATGAAAAAAGGCAAAAATTGGAGTAGCAGAAGACATAGAAGAAGTCAAAGAAGTAGACGTCGATAAAAAAAGGAAAAAATTGAAGTAGTAGAAGCCATAGAAGAAGTCAAAGAAGTAGAAGTCGATGAAAAAAGGAAAAAATCTAAGTAGCAGAATCCATAGAAGAAGTCAAAAAAGTAGAAGTCGATGAAAAAAGGAAAAAATATAAGTAGCAGAAGCTACAGAAGAAGTCAAAGTAGAAGTCGATGAAAAAAAAAAAAATTCTAAGTAGCAGAAGTTATAGAAGAAGTCAAAGAAGTAGAAGTCGATGAAAAAAGGAAAAAATCTAAGTAGCAGAAGCCATAGAAGAAGTCAAAGAAGTAGACGTCGATGACAAAAGGAAAAAATTGGAGTAGCAGAAGCCATAGGAGTAAAAGAAGTAGACGTCGATGAAAAAAGGCAAAAATTGGAGTAGCAGAAGACATAGAAGAAGTCAAAGAAGTAGACGTCGATAAAAAAAGGAAAAAATCTAAGTAGCAGAAGCCATAGAAGAAGTCAAAGAAGTAGACGTCGATGAAAAAAGGCAAAAATTGGAGTAGCAGAAGACATAGAAGAAGTCAAAGAAGTAGACGTCAATAAAAAAAAAGGAAAAAATCTAAGTAGCAGAAGCCATAGAAGAAGTCAAAGAAGTAGAAGTCGATGAAAAAAAAACAAAAATATCTAAGTAGCAGAAGCCATAGAAGAAGTCAAAGAAGTAGACGTCGATGAAAAAAGGCAAAAATTGGAGTAGCAGAAGACATAGAAGAAGTCAAAGAAGTAGAAGTCGATGAAAAAAAAAAAAATCTAAGTAGCAGAAGTTATAGAAGAAGTCAAAGAAGTAGAAGTCGATGAAAAAAGGAAAAAATCTAAGTAGCAGAAGCCATAGAAGAAGTCAAAGAAGTAGACGTCGATGACAAAAGGAAAAAATTGAAGTAGCAGAAGCCATAGAAGTCAAAGAAGTAGACGTCGATGAAAAAAGGAAAAAATTGAAGTAGCAGAAGCCATAGAAGAAGTCAAAGAAGTAGACGTCGATGAAAAAAGGAAAAAATCGAAGTAGCAGAAGCCATAGAAGAAGTCAAAGAAGTAGAAGTCGATGAAAAAAAAACAAAAATATCTAAGTAGTAGAAGACACAGAAGAAGTCAAAGAAGTAGACGTCGATAAAAAAGGAAAAAATTGGAGTAGCAGAAGACATAGAAGAAGTCAAAGAAGTAGAAGTCGATGAAAAAAGGAAAAAATTGGAGTAACAGAAGCCATTGAAGAAGTCAAAGAAGTAGAAGTCGATGAAAAAAGGAAAAAATCTAAGTAGCAGAAGCCATAGAAAAAGTCAAAGAAGTAGAAGTCGCTGAAAAAAAAACAAAAATATCTAAGTAACAGAAGCCACAGAAGAAGTCAAAGAAGTAGAAGTTGATGAAAAAAGGAAAAAATCTAAGTAGTAGAAGACACAGAAGAAGTCAAAGAAGTAGACGTCGATAAAAAAAGGAAAAAATTAGAGTAGCAGAAGACATAGAAGAAGTCAAAGAAGTAGAAGTCGATGAAAAAAGGAAAAAATTGGAGTAACAGAAGCCATAGAAGAAGTCAAAGAAGTAGACGTCGATGAAAAAAGGAAAAAATCTAAGTAGCAGAAGCCACAGAAGAAGTCAAAGAAGTAGAAGTTGATAAAAAAATGAAAAAATCTAAGTAGCAGAAGCCATTAGAAGAAGTCAAAGAAGTAGAAGTCGATGAAAAAAAAAAAAATCTAAGTAGCAGAAGTTATAGAAGAAGTCAAAGAAGTAGAAGTCGATGAAAAAAGGAAAAAATCTAAGTAGCAGAAGCCAAAGAAGAAGTCAAAGAAGTAGACGTCGATGAAAAAAGGCAAAAATTGGAGTAGCAGAAGACATAGAAGAAGTCAAAGAAGTAGATGTCGATAAAAAAAGGAAAAAATTGAAGTAGCAGAAGCCATAGAAGAAGTCAAAGAAGTAGACGTTGATGAAAAAAGGAAAAACTTGGACTAGCAGAAGCCATAGAAGAAGTCAAAGAAGTAGAAGTCGATGAAAAAAGGAAAAAATCTAAGTAGCAGAAGCCATAGAAGAAGTCAAAGAAGTAGACGTCGATGAAAAAAGGAAAAAATTGGAGTAACAGAAGACATAGAAGAAGTCAAAGAAGTAGAAGTCGATGAAAAAAGGAAAAAATCTAAGTAGCAGAAGCCATAGAAGAAGTCAAAGAAGTAGAAGTCGATGAAAAAAGGAAAAAATCTAAGTAGTAGAAGCCATAGAAGAAGTCAAAGAAGTAGAAGTCGATGAAAAAAGGAAAAAATCTAAGTAGCAGAAGCCATAGAAGAAGTCAAAGAAGTAGAAGTCGATGAGAAAAAGAAAAAAAAATCTATGTAGCAAAAGCCATAGAAGAAGACAAAGAAGTAGAAGTCGAAGAAAAAAGGAAAAAATCTAAGTAGCAGAAGCCATAGAAGAAGTCAAAAAAGTAGAAGTCGATGAAAAAAGGAAAAAATCTAAGTAGCAGAAGCTACAGAAGAAGTCAAAGTAGAAGTCGATGAAAAAAAAAAAATCTAAGTAGCAGAAGTTATAGAAGAAGTCAAAGAAGTAGAAGTCGATGAAAAAAGGAAAAAATCTAAGTAGCAGAAGCCATAGAAGAAGTCAAAGAAGTAGACGTCGATAACAAAAGGAAAAAATTGGAGTAGCAGAAGCCATAGGAGTAAAAGAAGTAGACGTCGATGAAAAAAGGAAAAAATTGAAGTAGCAGAAGACATGGAAGAAGTCAAAGAAGTAGACGTCGATGAAAAAAGGCAAAAATTGGAGTAGCAGAAGACATAGAAGAAGTCAAAGAAGTAGACGTCGATAAAAAAAGGAAAAAATCTAAGTAGCAGAAGCCATAGAAGAAGTCAAAGAAGTAGACGTCGATGAAAAAAGGCAAAAATTGGAGTAGCAGAAGCCATAGAAGAAGTCAAAGAAGTAGACGTTGATGAAAAAAGGAAAAAATCTAAGTAGCAGAAGCCATAGAAGAAGTCAAAGAAGTAGAAGTCGATGAAAAAAAAACAAAAATATCTAAGTAGCAGAAGCCACAGAAGAAGTCAAAGAAGTAGAAGTTGATGAAAAAAGGAAAAAATCTAAGTAGCAGAAGCCATAGAAGAAGTCAAAGAAGTAGAAGTCGATAAAAAAAAAAAAAATCTAAGTAGCAGAAGTTATAGAAGAAGTCAAAGAAGTAGAAGTCGATGAAAAAAGGAAAAAATCTAAGTAGCAGAAGCCAAAGAAGAAGTCAAAGATGTAGACGTCGATGAAAAAAGGCAAAAATTGGAGTAGCAGAAGACATAGAAGAAGTCAAAGAAGTAGACGTCGATAAAAAAAGGAAAAAATTGAAGTAGCAGAAGCCATAGAAGAAGTCAAAGAAGTAGACGTTGATGAAAAAAGGAAAAACTTGGACTAGCAGAAGCCATAGAAGAAGTCAAAGAAGTAGAAGTCGATGAAAAAAAAAAAAAAATATCTAAGTAGCAGAAGCCACAGAAGAAGTCAAAGAAGTAGAAGTTGATGAAAAAAGGAAAAAATCTAAGTAGTAGAAGACACAGAAGAAGTCAAAGAAGTAGACGTTGATAAAAAAAGGAAAAAATTGGAGTAGCAGAAGACATAGAAGAAGTCAAAGAAGTACAAGTCGATGAAAAAAGGAAAAAATCTAAGTAGCAGAAGCCATAGAAGAAGTCAAAGAAGTAGACCTCGATGAAAAAAGGAAAAAATTGGAGTAACAGAAGCCATAGTAGAAGTCAAAGAAGTAGAAGTCGATGAAAAAAGGAAAAAATCTAAGTAGCAGAAGCCATAGAAGAAGTCAAAGAAGTAGAAGTCGATGAAAAAAGGAAAAAATCTAAGTAGTAGAAGCCATAGAAGAAGTCAAAGAAGTAGAAGTCGATGAAAAAAGGAAAAAATCTAAGTAGCAGAATCCATAGAAGAAGTCAAAAAAGTAGAAGTCGATGAAAAAATGAAAAAATCTAAGTAGCAGAAGCTACAGAAGAATTCAAAGTAGAAGTCGATGAAAAAAAAAAAATTCTAAGTAGCAGAAGTTATAGAAGAAGTCAAAGAAGTAGAAGTCGATGAAAAAAGGAAAAAATCTAAGTAGCAGAAGCCATAGAAGAAGTCAAAGAAGTAGACGTCGATGACAAAAGGAAAAAATTGGAGTAGCAGAAGCCATAGGAGTAAAAGAAGTAGACGTTGATGAAAAAAGGCAAAAATTGGAGTAGCAGAAGACATAGAAGAAGTCAAAGAAGTAGACGTTGATGAAAAAAGGAAAAACTTGGACTAGCAGAAGCCATAGAAGGAGTCAGAAGTTATAGAAGAAGGAGTAGCAGAAGACATAGAAGAAGTCAAAGAAGTAGACGTCGATAAAAAAAGGAAAAAATTGAAGTAGTAGAAGCCATAGAAGAAGTCAAAGAAGTAGACGTTGATGAAAAAAGGAAAAACTTGGACTAGCAGAAGCCATAGAAGGAGTCAGAAGTTATAGAAGAAGTCAAAGAAGTAGAAGTCGATGAAAAAAGGAAAAAATCTAAGTAGCAGAAGCCAGAGAAGAAGTCAAAGAAGTAGACGTCGATGAAAAAAGGCAAAAATTGGAGTAGCAGAAGACATAGAAGAAGTCAAAGAAGTAGACGTCGATAAAAAAAGGAAAAAATTGAAGTAGTAGAAGCCATAGAAGAAGTCAAAGAAGTAGAAGTCGATGAAAAAAGGAAAAAATCTAAGTAGCAGAATCCATAGAAGAAGTCAAAAAAGTAGAAGTCGATGAAAAAAGGAAAAAATATAAGTAGCAGAAGCTACAGAAGAAGTCAAAGTAGAAGTCGATGAAAAAAAAAAAAATTCTAAGTAGCAGAAGTTATAGAAGAAGTCAAAGAAGTAGAAGTCGATGAAAAAAGGAAAAAATCTAAGTAGCAGAAGCCATAGAAGAAGTCAAAGAAGTAGACGTCGATGACAAAAGGAAAAAATTGGAGTAGCAGAAGCCATAGGAGTAAAAGAAGTAGACGTCGATGAAAAAAGGCAAAAATTGGAGTAGCAGAAGACATAGAAGAAGTCAAAGAAGTAGACGTCGATAAAAAAAGGAAAAAATCTAAGTAGCAGAAGCCATAGAAGAAGTCAAAGAAGTAGACGTCGATGAAAAAAGGCAAAAATTGGAGTAGCAGAAGACATAGAAGAAGTCAAAGAAGTAGACGTCAATAAAAAAAAAGGAAAAAATCTAAGTAGCAGAAGCCATAGAAGAAGTCAAAGAAGTAGAAGTCGATGAAAAAAAAACAAAAATATCTAAGTAGCAGAAGCCATAGAAGAAGTCAAAGAAGTAGACGTCGATGAAAAAAGGCAAAAATTGGAGTAGCAGAAGACATAGAAGAAGTCAAAGAAGTAGAAGTCGATGAAAAAAAAAAAAATCTAAGTAGCAGAAGTTATAGAAGAAGTCAAAGAAGTAGAAGTCGATGAAAAAAGGAAAAAATCTAAGTAGCAGAAGCCATAGAAGAAGTCAAAGAAGTAGACGTCGATGACAAAAGGAAAAAATTGGAGTAGCAGAAGCCATAGAAGTCAAAGAAGTAGACGTCGATGAAAAAAGGAAAAAATTGAAATAGCAGAAGCCATAGAAGAAGTCAAAGAAGTAGACGTCGATGAAAAAAGGAAAAAATCGAAGTAGCAGAAGCCATAGAAGAAGTCAAAGAAGTAGAAGTCGATGAAAAAAAAACAAAAATATCTAAGTAGTAGAAGACACAGAAGAAGTCAAAGAAGTAGACGTCGATAAAAAAAGGAAAAAATTGGAGTAGCAGAAGACATAGAAGAAGTCAAAGAAGTAGAAGTCGATGAAAAAAGGAAAAAATTGGAGTAACAGAAGCCATTGAAGAAGTCAAAGAAGTAGAAGTCGATGAAAAAAGGAAAAAATCTAAGTAGCAGAAGCCATAGAAAAAGTCAAAGAAGTAGAAGTCGCTGAAAAAAAAACAAAAATATCTAAGTAACAGAAGCCACAGAAGAAGTCAAAGAAGTAGAAGTTGATGAAAAAAGGAAAAAATCTAAGTAGTAGAAGACACAGAAGAAGTCAAAGAAGTAGACGTCGATAAAAAAAGGAAAAAATTAGAGTAGCAGAAGCCATAGAAGAAGTCAAAGAAGTAGAAGTCGATGAGAAAAAGAAAAAAAAATCTATGTAGCAAAAGCCATAGAAGAAGACAAAGAAGTAGAAGTCGATGAAAAAAAAACAAAAATATCTAAGTAGCAGAAGCCACAGAAGAAGTCAAAGAAGTAGAAGTCGATGAAAAAAAAAAAATCTAAGTAGCAGAAGTTATAGAAGAAGTCAAAGAAGTAGAAGTCGATGAAAAAAGGAAAAAATCTAAGTAGCAGAAGCCAAAGAAGAAGTCAAAGAAGTAGACGTCGATGAAAAAAGGCAAAAATTGGAGTAGCAGAAGACATAGAAGAAGTCAAAGAAGTAGACGTCGATAAAAAAAGGAAAAAATTGAAGTAGTAGAAGCCATAGAAGAAGTCAAAGAAGTAGACGTTGATGAAAAAAGGAAAAACTTGGACTAGCAGAAGCCATAGAAGGAGTCAGAAGTTATAGAAGAAGGAGTAGCAGAAGACATAGAAGAAGTCAAAGAAGTAGACGTCGATAAAAAAAGGAAAAAATTGAAGTAGTAGAAGCCATAGAAGAAGTCAAAGAAGTAGACGTTGATGAAAAAAGGAAAAACTTGGACTAGCAGAAGCCACAGAAGGAGTCAGAAGTTATAGAAGAAGTCAAAGAAGTAGAAGTCGATGAAAAAAGGAAAAAATCTAAGTAGCAGAAGCCAAAGAAGAAGTCAAAGAAGTAGACGTCGATGAAAAAAGGCAAAAATTGGAGTAGCAGAAGACATAGAAGAAGTCAAAGAAGTAGACGTCGATAAAAAAAGGAAAAAATTGAAGTAGTAGAAGCCATAGAAGAAGTCAAAGAAGTAGAAGTCGATGAAAAAAGGAAAAAATCTAAGTAGCAGAATCCATAGAAGAAGTCAAAAAAGTAGAAGTCGATGAAAAAAGGAAAAAATATAAGTAGCAGAAGCTACAGAAGAAGTCAAAGTAGAAGTCGATGAAAAAAAAAAAAATTCTAAGTAGCAGAAGTTATAGAAGAAGTCAAAGAAGTAGAAGTCGATGAAAAAAGGAAAAAATCTAAGTAGCAGAAGCCATAGGAGTAAAAGAAGTAGACGTCGATGAAAAAAGGCAAAAATTGGAGTAGCAGAAGACATAGAAGAAGTCAAAGAAGTAGACGTCGATAAAAAAAGGAAAAAATCTAAGTAGCAGAAGCCATAGAAGAAGTCAAAGAAGTAGACGTCGATGAAAAAAGGCAAAAATTGGAGTAGCAGAAGACATAGAAGAAGTCAAAGAAGTAGACGTCAATAAAAAAAAAGGAAAAAATCTAAGTAGCAGAAGCCATAGAAGAAGTCAAAGAAGTAGAAGTCGATGAAAAAAAAACAAAAATATCTAAGTAGCAGAAGCCATAGAAGAAGTCAAAGAAGTAGACGTCGATGAAAAAAGGCAAAAATTGGAGTAGCAGAAGACATAGAAGAAGTCAAAGAAGTAGAAGTCGATGAAAAAAAAAAAAATCTAAGTAGCAGAAGTTATAGAAGAAGTCAAAGAAGTAGAAGTCGATGAAAAAAGGAAAAAATCTAAGTAGCAGAAGCCATAGAAGAAGTCAAAGAAGTAGACGTCGATGACAAAAGGAAAAAATTGGAGTAGCAGAAGCCATAGAAGTCAAAGAAGTAGACGTCGATGAAAAAAGGAAAAAATTGAAGTAGCAGAAGCCATAGAAGAAGTCAAAGAAGTAGACGTCGATGAAAAAAGGAAAAAATCGAAGTAGCAGAAGCCATAGAAGAAGTCAAAGAAGTAGAAGTCGATGAAAAAAAAACAAAAATATCTAAGTAGTAGAAGACACAGAAGAAGTCAAAGAAGTAGACGTCGATAAAAAAAGGAAAAAATTGGAGTAGCAGAAGACATAGAAGAAGTCAAAGAAGTAGAAGTCGATGAAAAAAGGAAAAAATTGGAGTAACAGAAGCCATTGAAGAAGTCAAAGAAGTAGAAGTCGATGAAAAAAGGAAAAAATCTAAGTAGCAGAAGCCATAGAAAAAGTCAAAGAAGTAGAAGTCGCTGAAAAAAAAACAAAAATATCTAAGTAACAGAAGCCACAGAAGAAGTCAAAGAAGTAGAAGTTGATGAAAAAAGGAAAAAATCTAAGTAGTAGAAGACACAGAAGAAGTCAAAGAAGTAGACGTCGATAAAAAAAGGAAAAAATTAGAGTAGCAGAAGACATAGAAGAAGTCAAAGAAGTAGAAGTCGATGAAAAAAGGAAAAAATTGGAGTAACAGAAGCCATAGAAGAAGTCAAAGAAGTAGACGTCGATGAAAAAAGGAAAAAATCTAAGTAGCAGAAGCCACAGAAGAAGTCAAAGAAGTAGAAGTCGATGAAAAAAAAAAAAATCTAAGTAGCAGAAGTTATAGAAGAAGTCAAAGAAGTAGAAGTCGATGAAAAAAGGAAAAAATCTAAGTAGCAGAAGCCAAAGAAGAAGTCAAAGAAGTAGACGTCGATGAAAAAAGGCAAAAATTGGAGTAGCAGAAGACATAGAAGAAGTCAAAGAAGTAGATGTCGATAAAAAAAGGAAAAAATTGAAGTAGCAGAAGCCATAGAAGAAGTCAAAGAAGTAGACGTTGATGAAAAAAGGAAAAACTTGGACTAGCAGAAGCCATAGAAGAAGTCAAAGAAGTAGAAGTCGATGAAAAAAGGAAAAAATCTAAGTAGCAGAAGCCATAGAAGAAGTCAAAGAAGTAGACGTCGATGAAAAAAGGAAAAAATTGGAGTAACAGAAGCCATAGAAGAAGTCAAAGAAGTAGAAGTCGATGAAAAAAGGAAAAAATCTAAGTAGCAGAAGCCATAGAAGAAGTCAAAGAAGTAGAAGTCGATGAAAAAAGGAAAAAATCTAAGTAGTAGAAGCCATAGAAGAAGTCAAAGAAGTAGAAGTCGATGAAAAAAGGAAAAAATCTAAGTAGCAGAAGCCATAGAAGAAGTCAAAGAAGTAGACGTCGATAACAAAAGGAAAAAATTGGAGTAGCAGAAGCCATAGGAGTAAAAGAAGTAGACGTCGATGAAAAAAGGCAAAAATTGAAGTAGCAGAAGCCATGGAAGAAGTCAAAGAAGTAGACGTCGATGAAAAAAGGCAAAAATTGGAGTAGCAGAAGACATAGAAGAAGTCAAAGAAGTAGACGTCGATGAAAAAAGGCAAAAATTGGAGTAGCAGAAGCCATAGAAGAAGTCAAAGAAGTAGACGTTGATGAAAAAAGGAAAAAATCTAAGTAGCAGAAGCCATAGAAGAAGTCAAAGAAGTAGAAGTCGATGAAAAAAAAACAAAAATATCTAAGTAGCAGAAGCCACAGAAGAAGTCAAAGAAGTAGAAGTTGATGAAAAAAGGAAAAAATCTAAGTAGCAGAAGCCATAGAAGAAGTCAAAGAAGTAGAAGTCGATAAAAAAAAAAAAAATCTAAGTAGCAGAAGTTATAGAAGAAGTCAAAGAAGTAGACGTCGATGAAAAAAGGCAAAAATTGGAGTAGCAGAAGCCATAGAAGAAGTCAAAGAAGTAGACGTTGATGAAAAAAGGAAAAAATCTAAGTAGCAGAAGCCATAGAAGAAGTCAAAGAAGTAGAAGTCGATGAAAAAAAAACAAAAATATCTAAGTAGCAGAAGCCACAGAAGAAGTCAAAGAAGTAGAAGTTGATGAAAAAAGGAAAAAATCTAAGTAGCAGAAGCCATAGAAGAAGTCAAAGAAGTAGAAGTCGATAAAAAAAAAAAAATCTAAGTAGCAGAAGTTATAGAAGAAGTCAAAGAAGTAGAAGTCGATGAAAAAAGGAAAAAATCTAAGTAGCAGAAGCCAAAGAAGAAGTCAAAGATGTAGACGTCGATGAAAAAAGGCAAAAATTGGAGTAGCAGAAGACATAGAAGAAGTCAAAGAAGTAGACGTCGATAAAAAAAGGAAAAAATTGAAGTAGCAGAAGCCATAGAAGAAGTCAAAGAAGTAGACGTTGATGAAAAAAGGAAAAACTTGGACTAGCAGAAGCCATAGAAGAAGTCAAAGAAGTAGAAGTCGATGAAAAAAAAAAAAAAATATCTAAGTAGCAGAAGCCACAGAAGAAGTCAAAGAAGTAGAAGTTGATGAAAAAAGGAAAAAATCTAAGTAGTAGAAGACACAGAAGAAGTCAAAGAAGTAGACGTTGATAAAAAAAGGAAAAAATTGGAGTAGCAGAAGACATAGAAGAAGTCAAAGAAGTACAAGTCGATGAAAAAAGGAAAAAATCTAAGTAGCAGAAGCCATAGAAGAAGTCAAAGAAGTAGACCTCGATGAAAAAAGGAAAAAATTGGAGTAACAGAAGCCATAGTAGAAGTCAAAGAAGTAGAAGTCGATGAAAAAAGGAAAAAATCTAAGTAGCAGAAGCCATAGAAGAAGTCAAAGAAGTAGAAGTCGATGAAAAAAGGAAAAAATCTAAGTAGTAGAAGCCATAGAAGAAGTCAAAGAAGTAGAAGTCGATGAAAAAAGGAAAAAATCTAAGTAGCAGAATCCATAGAAGAAGTCAAAAAAGTAGAAGTCGATGAAAAAATGAAAAAATCTAAGTAGCAGAAGCTACAGAAGAATTCAAAGTAGAAGTCGATGAAAAAAAAAAAATTCTAAGTAGCAGAAGTTATAGAAGAAGTCAAAGAAGTAGAAGTCGATGAAAAAAGGAAAAAATCTAAGTAGCAGAAGCCATAGAAGAAGTCAAAGAAGTAGACGTCGATGACAAAAGGAAAAAATTGGAGTAGCAGAAGCCATAGGAGTAAAAGAAGTAGACGTTGATGAAAAAAGGCAAAAATTGGAGTAGCAGAAGACATAGAAGAAGTCAAAGAAGTAGACGTTGATGAAAAAAGGAAAAACTTGGACTAGCAGAAGCCATAGAAGGAGTCAGAAGTTATAGAAGAAGGAGTAGCAGAAGACATAGAAGAAGTCAAAGAAGTAGACGTCGATAAAAAAAGGAAAAAATTGAAGTAGTAGAAGCCATAGAAGAAGTCAAAGAAGTAGACGTTGATGAAAAAAGGAAAAACTTGGACTAGCAGAAGCCATAGAAGGAGTCAGAAGTTATAGAAGAAGTCAAAGAAGTAGAAGTCGATGAAAAAAGGAAAAAATCTAAGTAGCAGAAGCCAAAGAAGAAGTCAAAGAAGTAGACGTCGATGAAAAAAGGCAAAAATTGGAGTAGCAGAAGACATAGAAGAAGTCAAAGAAGTAGACGTCGATAAAAAAAAGGAAAAAATTGAAGTAGTAGAAGCCATAGAAGAAGTCAAAGAAGTAGAAGTCGATGAAAAAAGGAAAAAATCTAAGTAGCAGAATCCATAGAAGAAGTCAAAAAAGTAGAAGTCGATGAAAAAAGGAAAAAATATAAGTAGCAGAAGCTACAGAAGAAGTCAAAGTAGAAGTCGATGAAAAAAAAAAAAATTCTAAGTAGCAGAAGTTATAGAAGAAGTCAAAGAAGTAGAAGTCGATGAAAAAAGGAAAAAATCTAAGTAGCAGAAGCCATAGAAGAAGTCAAAGAAGTAGACGTCGATGACAAAAGGAAAAAATTGGAGTAGCAGAAGCCATAGGAGTAAAAGAAGTAGACGTCGATGAAAAAAGGCAAAAATTGGAGTAGCAGAAGACATAGAAGAAGTCAAAGAAGTAGACGTCGATAAAAAAAGGAAAAAATCTAAGTAGCAGAAGCCATAGAAGAAGTCAAAGAAGTAGACGTCGATGAAAAAAGGCAAAAATTGGAGTAGCAGAAGACATAGAAGAAGTCAAAGAAGTAGACGTCAATAAAAAAAAAGGAAAAAATCTAAGTAGCAGAAGCCATAGAAGAAGTCAAAGAAGTAGAAGTCGATGAAAAAAAAACAAAAATATCTAAGTAGCAGAAGCCATAGAAGAAGTCAAAGAAGTAGACGTCGATGAAAAAAGGCAAAAATTGGAGTAGCAGAAGACATAGAAGAAGTCAAAGAAGTAGAAGTCGATGAAAAAAAAAAAAATCTAAGTAGCAGAAGTTATAGAAGAAGTCAAAGAAGTAGAAGTCGATGAAAAAAGGAAAAAATCTAAGTAGCAGAAGCCATAGAAGAAGTCAAAGAAGTAGACGTCGATGACAAAAGGAAAAAATTGGAGTAGCAGAAGCCATAGAAGTCAAAGAAGTAGACGTCGATGAAAAAAGGAAAAAATTGAAGTAGCAGAAGCCATAGAAGAAGTCAAAGAAGTAGACGTCGATGAAAAAAGGAAAAAATCGAAGTAGCAGAAGCCATAGAAGAAGTCAAAGAAGTAGAAGTCGATGAAAAAAAAACAAAAATATCTAAGTAGTAGAAGACACAGAAGAAGTCAAAGAAGTAGACGTCGATAAAAAAAGGAAAAAATTGGAGTAGCAGAAGACATAGAAGAAGTCAAAGAAGTAGAAGTCGATGAAAAAAGGAAAAAATTGGAGTAACAGAAGCCATTGAAGAAGTCAAAGAAGTAGAAGTCGATGAAAAAAGGAAAAAATCTAAGTAGCAGAAGCCATAGAAAAAGTCAAAGAAGTAGAAGTCGCTGAAAAAAAAACAAAAATATCTAAGTAACAGAAGCCACAGAAGAAGTCAAAGAAGTAGAAGTTGATGAAAAAAGGAAAAAATCTAAGTAGTAGAAGACACAGAAGAAGTCAAAGAAGTAGACGTCGATAAAAAAAGGAAAAAATTAGAGTAGCAGAAGACATAGAAGAAGTCAAAGAAGTAGAAGTCGATGAAAAAAGGAAAAAATTGGAGTAACAGAAGCCATAGAAGAAGTCAAAGAAGTAGACGTCGATGAAAAAAGGAAAAAATCTAAGTAGCAGAAGCCACAGAAGAAGTCAAAGAAGTAGAAGTTGATGAAAAAATGAAAAAATCTAAGTAGCAGAAGCCATTAGAAGTCAAAGAAGTAGAAGTCGATGAAAAAAAAAAAAATCTAAGTAGCAGAAGTTATAGAAGAAGTCAAAGAAGTAGAAGTCGATGAAAAAAGGAAAAAATCTAAGTAGCAGAAGCCAAAGAAGAAGTCAAAGAAGTAGACGTCGATGAAAAAAGGAAAAAATTGGAGTAGCAGAAGACATAGAAGAAGTCAAAGAAGTAGATGTCGATAAAAAAAGGAAAAAATTGAAGTAGCAGAAGCCATAGAAGAAGTCAAAGAAGTAGACGTTGATGAAAAAAGGAAAAACTTGGACTAGCAGAAGCCATAGAAGAAGTCAAAGAAGTAGAAGTCGATGAAAAAAGGAAAAAATCTAAGTAGCAGAAGCCATAGAAGAAGTCAAAGAAGTAGACGTCGATGAAAAAAGGAAAAAATTGGAGTAACAGAAGCCATAGAAGAAGTCAAAGAAGTAGAAGTCGATGAAAAAAGGAAAAAATCTAAGTAGCAGAAGCCATAGAAGAAGTCAAAGAAGTAGAAGTCGATGAAAAAAGGAAAAAATCTAAGTAGTAGAAGCCATAGAAGAAGTCAAAGAAGTAGAAGTCGATGAAAAAAGGAAAAAATCTAAGTAGCAGAAGCCATAGAAGAAGTCAAAGAAGTAGAAGTCGATGAGAAAAAGAAAAAAAAATCTATGTAGCAAAAGCCATAGAAGAAGACAAAGAAGTAGAAGTCGATGAAAAAAGGAAAAAATCTAAGTAGCAGAAGCCATAGAAGAAGTCAAAAAAGTAGAAGTCGATGAAAAAAGGAAAAAATCTAAGTAGCAGAAGCTACAGAAGAAGTCAAAGTAGAAGTCGATGAAAAAAAAAAAATCTAAGTAGCAGAAGTTATAGAAGAAGTCAAAGAAGTAGAAGTCGATGAAAAAAGGAAAAAATCTAAGTAGCAGAAGCCATAGAAGAAGTCAAAGAAGTAGACGTCGATAACAAAAGGAAAAAATTGGAGTAGCAGAAGCCATAGGAGTAAAAGAAGTAGACGTCGATGAAAAAAGGAAAAAATTGAAGTAGCAGAAGCCATGGAAGAAGTCAAAGAAGTAGACGTCGATGAAAAAAGGCAAAAATTGGAGTAGCAGAAGACATAGAAGAAGTCAAAGAAGTAGAAGTCGATGAGAAAAAGAAAAAAAAATCTATGTAGCAAAAGCCATAGAAGAAGACAAAGAAGTAGAAGTCGATGAAAAAAGGAAAAAATCTAAGTAGCAGAAGCCATAGAAGAAGTCAAAAAAGTAGAAGTCGATGAAAAAAGGAAAAAATCTAAGTAGCAGAAGCTACAGAAGAAGTCAAAGTAGAAGTCGATGAAAAAAAAAAAATCTAAGTAGCAGAAGTTATAGAAGAAGTCAAAGAAGTAGAAGTCGATGAAAAAAGGAAAAAATCTAAGTAGCAGAAGCCATAGAAGAAGTCAAAGAAGTAGACGTCGATAACAAAAGGAAAAAATTGGAGTAGCAGAAGCCATAGGAGTAAAAGAAGTAGACGTCGATGAAAAAAGGAAAAAATTGAAGTAGCAGAAGCCATGGAAGAAGTCAAAGAAGTAGACGTCGATGAAAAAAGGCAAAAATTGGAGTAGCAGAAGACATAGAAGAAGTCAAAGAAGTAGACGTCGATAAAAAAAGGAAAAAATCTAAGTAGCAGAAGCCATAGAAGAAGTCAAAGAAGTAGACGTCGATGAAAAAAGGCAAAAATTGGAGTAGCAGAAGCCATAGAAGAAGTCAAAGAAGTAGACGTTGATGAAAAAAGGAAAAAATCTAAGTAGCAGAAGCCATAGAAGAAGTCAAAGAAGTAGAAGTCGATGAAAAAAAAACAAAAATATCTAAGTAGCAGAAGCCACAGAAGAAGTCAAAGAAGTAGAAGTTGATGAAAAAAGGAAAAAATCTAAGTAGCAGAAGCCATAGAAGAAGTCAAAGAAGTAGAAGTCGATAAAAAAAAAAAAAATCTAAGTAGCAGAAGTTATAGAAGAAGTCAAAGAAGTAGAAGTCGATGAAAAAAGGAAAAAATCTAAGTAGCAGAAGCCAAAGAAGAAGTCAAAGAAGTAGACGTCGATGAAAAAAGGCAAAAATTGGAGTAGCAGAAGACATAGAAGAAGTCAAAGAAGTAGACGTCGATAAAAAAAGGAAAAAATTGAAGTAGCAGAAGCCATAGAAGAAGTCAAAGAAGTAGACGTTGATGAAAAAAGGAAAAACTTGGACTAGCAGAAGCCATAGAAGAAGTCAAAGAAGTAGAAGTCGATGAAAAAAAAAAAAAAAAATCTAAGTAGCAGAAGCCACAGAAGAAGTCAAAGAAGTAGAAGTTGATGAAAAAAGGAAAAAATCTAAGTAGTAGAAGACACAGAAGAAGTCAAAGAAGTAGACGTTGATAAAAAAAGGAAAAAATTGGAGTAGCAGAAGACATAGAAGAAGTCAAAGAAGTACAAGTCGATGAAAAAAGGAAAAAATCTAAGTAGCAGAAGCCATAGAAGAAGTCAAAGAAGTAGACCTCGATGAAAAAAGGAAAAAATTGGAGTAACAGAAGCCATAGTAGAAGTCAAAGAAGTAGAAGTCGATGAAAAAAGGAAAAAATCTAAGTAGCAGAAGCCATAGAAGAAGTCAAAGAAGTAGAAGTCGATGAAAAAAGGAAAAAATCTAAGTAGCAGAATCCATAGAAGAAGTCAAAAAAGTAGAAGTCGATGAAAAAATGAAAAAATCTAAGTAGCAGAAGCTACAGAAGAATTCAAAGTAGAAGTCGATGAAAAAAAAAAAATTCTAAGTAGCAGAAGTTATAGAAGAAGTCAAAGAAGTAGAAGTCGATGAAAAAAGGAAAAAATCTAAGTAGCAGAAGCCATAGAAGAAGTCAAAGAAGTAGACGTCGATGACAAAAGGAAAAAATTGGAGTAGCAGAAGCCATAGGAGTAAAAGAAGTAGACGTTGATGAAAAAAGGCAAAAATTGGAGTAGCAGAAGACATAGAAGAAGTCAAAGAAGTAGACGTCGATAAAAAAAGGAAAAAATCTAAGTAGCAGAAGCCATAGAAGAAGTCAAAGAAGTAGACGTCGATGAAAAAAGGCAAAAATTGGAGTAGCAGAAGACATAGAAGAAGTCAAAGAAGTAGACGTCAATAAAAAAAAAGGAAAAAATCTAAGTAGCAGAAGCCATAGAAGAAGTCAAAGAAGTAGAAGTCGATGAAAAAAGGAAAAAATCTAAGTAGCAGAAGCCATAGAAGAAGTCAAAGAAGTAGACGTCGATGACAAAAGGAAAAAATTGGAGTAGCAGAAGCCATAGAAGTCAAAGAAGTAGACGTCGATGAAAAAAGGAAAAAATTGAAGTAGCAGAAGCCATAGAAGAAGTCAAAGAAGTAGACGTCGATGAAAAAAGGAAAAAATCGAAGTAGCAGAAGCCATAGAAGAAGTCAAAGAAGTAGAAGTCGATGAAAAAAAACCAAAAATATCTAAGTAGTAGAAGACACAGAAGAAGTCATAGAAGTAGACGTCGATAAAAAAAGGAAAAAATTGGAGTAGCAGAAGACATAGAAGAAGTCAAAGAAGTAGAAGTCGATGAAAAAAGGAAAAAATTGGAGTAACAGAAGCCATAGAAGAAGTCAAAGAAGTAGAAGTCAATGAAAAAAGGAAAAAATCTAAGTAGCAGAAGCCATAGAAAAAGTCAAAGAAGTAGAAGTCGATGAAAAAAAAAAAAAAATATCTAAGTAACAGAAGCCACAGAAGAAGTCAAAGAAGTAGAAGTTGATGAAAAAAGGAAAAAATCTAAGTAGTAGAAGACACAGAAGAAGTCAAAGAAGTAGACGTCGATAAAAAAAGGAAAAAATTGGAGTAGCAGAAGACATAGAAGAAGTCAAAGAAGTAGAAGTCGATGAAAAAAGGAAAAAATTGGAGTAACAGAAGCCATAGAAGAAGTCAAAGTAGTAGACGTCGATGAAAAAAGGAAAAAATTGAAGTAGCAGAAGCCATAGAAGAAGTCAAAGAAGTAGACGTCGATGAAAAAAGGAAAAAATCGAAGTAGCAGAAGCCATAGAAGAAGTCAAAGAAGTAGAAGTCGATGAAAAAAAACCAAAAATATCTAAGTAGTAGAAGACACAGAAGAAGTCATAGAAGTAGACGTCGATAAAAAAAGGAAAAAATTGGAGTAGCAGAAGACATAGAAGAAGTCAAAGAAGTAGAAGTCGATGAAAAAAGGAAAAAATTGGAGTAACAGAAGCCATAGAAGAAGTCAAAGAAGTAGAAGTCAATGAAAAAAGGAAAAAATCTAAGTAGCAGAAGCCATAGAAAAAGTCAAAGAAGTAGAAGTCGATAAAAAAAAACAAAAATATCTAAGTAACAGAAGCCACAGAAGAAGTCAAAGAAGTAGAAGTCGATGAAAAAAGGAAAAAATCTAAGTAGCAGAAGCCATAGAAGAAGTCAAAGAAGTAGACGTCGATGACAAAAGGAAAAAATTGGAGTAGCAGAAGCCATAGAAGTCAAAGATGTAGACGTCGATGACAAAAGGAAAAAATTGGAGTAGCAGAAGCCATAGAAGTCAAAGAAGTAGAAGTCGATGAAAAAAAAAAAAATCTAAGTAGCAGAAGTTATAGAAGAAGTCAAAGAAGTAGAAGTCGATGAAAAAAAAAAAATCTAAGTAGCAGAAGTTATAGAAGAAGTCAAAGAAGTAGACGTCGATGAAAAAAGGAAAAAATTGAAGTAGCAGAAGCCATAGAAGAAGTCAAAGAAGTAGACGTCGATGAAAAAAGGAAAAACTTGGACTAGCAGAAGCCATAGAAGAAGTCAAAGAAGTAGAAGTCGATGAAAAAAAAACAAAAATATCTAAGTAGCAGAAGCCACAGAAGAAGTCAAAGAAGTAGAAGTTGATGAAAAAAGGAAAAAATCTAAGTAGTAGAAGACACAGAAGAAGTCAAAGAAGTAGACGTCGATAAAAAAAGGAAAAAATTGGAGTAGCAGAAGACATAGAAGAAGTCAAAGAAGTACAAGTCGATTAAAAAAAAAAAAAAATATCTAAGTAGCAGAAGCCATAGAAGAAGTCAAAGAAGTAGAAGTCGATGAAAAAAGGAAAAAAGCTAAGTAGCAGAAGCCATAGAAGAAGTCAAAGAAGTAGAAGTCGATGAAAAAAGGAAAAAATCTAAGTAGCAGAAGCCATAGAAGATGTCAAAGAAGTAGACGTTGATGAAAAAAGGAAAAAATTGGAGTAACAGAAGCCATAGAAGAAGTCAAAGAAGTAGAAGTCGATGAAAAAAGGAAAAAATCTAAGTAGCAGAAGCCATAGAAGAAGTCAAAGAAGTAGAAGTCGATGAAAAAAGAAAAAATCTAAGTAGTAGAAGCCATAGAAGAAGTCAAAGAAGTAGAAGTCGATGAAAAAAGGAAAAAATCTAAGTAGCAGAAGCCATAGAAGAAGTCAAAGAAGTAGAAGTCGATGAGAAAAAGAAAAAAAAATCTATGTAGCAAAAGCCATAGAAGAAGACAAAGAAGTAGAAGTCGATGAAAAAAAAACAAAAATATCTAAGTAGCAGAAGCCACAGAAGAAGTCAAAGAAGTAGAAGTCGATGAAAAAAAAAAAATCTAAGTAGCAGAAGTTATAGAAGAAGTCAAAGAAGTAGAAGTCGATGAAAAAAGGAAAAAATCTAAGTAGCAGAAGCCAAAGAAGAAGTCAAAGAAGTAGACGTCGATGAAAAAAGGCAAAAATTGGAGTAGCAGAAGACATAGAAGAAGTCAAAGAAGTAGACGTCGATAAAAAAAGGAAAAAATTGAAGTAGTAGAAGCCATAGAAGAAGTCAAAGAAGTAGACGTTGATGAAAAAAGGAAAAACTTGGACTAGCAGAAGCCATAGAAGGAGTCAGAAGTTATAGAAGAAGGAGTAGCAGAAGACATAGAAGAAGTCAAAGAAGTAGACGTCGATAAAAAAAGGAAAAAATTGAAGTAGTAGAAGCCATAGAAGAAGTCAAAGAAGTAGACGTTGATGAAAAAAGGAAAAACTTGGACTAGCAGAAGCCATAGAAGGAGTCAGAAGTTATAGAAGAAGTCAAAGAAGTAGAAGTCGATGAAAAAAGGAAAAAATCTAAGTAGCAGAAGCCAAAGAAGAAGTCAAAGAAGTAGACGTCGATGAAAAAAGGCAAAAATTGGAGTAGCAGAAGACATAGAAGAAGTCAAAGAAGTAGACGTCGATGAAAAAAGGAAAAACTTGGACTAGCAGAAGCCATAGAAGAAGTCAAAGAAGTAGAAGTCGATGAAAAAAAAACAAAAATATCTAAGTAGCAGAAGCCACAGAAGAAGTCAAAGAAGTAGAAGTTGATGAAAAAAGGAAAAAATCTAAGTAGTAGAAGACACAGAAGAAGTCAAAGAAGTAGACGTCGATAAAAAAAGGAAAAAATTGGAGTAGCAGAAGACATAGAAGAAGTCAAAGAAGTACAAGTCGATTAAAAAAAAAAAAAATATCTAAGTAGCAGAAGCCATAGAAGAAGTCAAAGAAGTAGAAGTCGATGAAAAAAGGAAAAAAGCTAAGTAGCAGAAGCCATAGAAGAAGTCAAAGAAGTAGAAGTCGATGAAAAAAGGAAAAAATCTAAGTAGCAGAAGCCATAGAAGATGTCAAAGAAGTAGACGTTGATGAAAAAAGGAAAAAATTGGAGTAACAGAAGCCATAGAAGAAGTCAAAGAAGTAGAAGTCGATGAAAAAAGGAAAAAATCTAAGTAGCAGAAGCCATAGAAGAAGTCAAAGAAGTAGAAGTCGATGAAAAAAGAAAAAATCTAAGTAGTAGAAGCCATAGAAGAAGTCAAAGAAGTAGAAGTCGATGAAAAAAGGAAAAAATCTAAGTAGCAGAAGCCATAGAAGAAGTCAAAGAAGTAGAAGTCGATGAGAAAAAGAAAAAAAAATCTATGTAGCAAAAGCCATAGAAGAAGACAAAGAAGTAGAAGTCGATGAAAAAAAAACAAAAATATCTAAGTAGCAGAAGCCACAGAAGAAGTCAAAGAAGTAGAAGTCGATGAAAAAAAAAAAATCTAAGTAGCAGAAGTTATAGAAGAAGTCAAAGAAGTAGAAGTCGATGAAAAAAGGAAAAAATCTAAGTAGCAGAAGCCAAAGAAGAAGTCAAAGAAGTAGACGTCGATGAAAAAAGGCAAAAATTGGAGTAGCAGAAGACATAGAAGAAGTCAAAGAAGTAGACGTCGATAAAAAAAGGAAAAAATTGAAGTAGTAGAAGCCATAGAAGAAGTCAAAGAAGTAGACGTTGATGAAAAAAGGAAAAACTTGGACTAGCAGAAGCCATAGAAGGAGTCAGAAGTTATAGAAGAAGGAGTAGCAGAAGACATAGAAGAAGTCAAAGAAGTAGACGTCGATAAAAAAAGGAAAAAATTGAAGTAGTAGAAGCCATAGAAGAAGTCAAAGAAGTAGACGTTGATGAAAAAAGGAAAAACTTGGACTAGCAGAAGCCATAGAAGGAGTCAGAAGTTATAGAAGAAGTCAAAGAAGTAGACGTTGATGAAAAAAGGAAAAAATTGGAGTAACAGAAGCCATAGAAGAAGTCAAAGAAGTAGAAGTCGATGAAAAAAGGAAAAAATCTAAGTAGCAGAAGCCATAGAAGAAGTCAAAGAAGTAGAAGTCGATGAAAAAAGAAAAAATCTAAGTAGTAGAAGCCATAGAAGAAGTCAAAGAAGTAGAAGTCGATGAAAAAAGGAAAAAATCTAAGTAGCAGAAGCCATAGAAGAAGTCAAAGAAGTAGAAGTCGATGAGAAAAAGAAAAAAAAATCTATGTAGCAAAAGCCATAGAAGAAGACAAAGAAGTAGAAGTCGATGAAAAAAAAACAAAAATATCTAAGTAGCAGAAGCCACAGAAGAAGTCAAAGAAGTAGAAGTCGATGAAAAAAAAAAAATCTAAGTAGCAGAAGTTATAGAAGAAGTCAAAGAAGTAGAAGTCGATGAAAAAAGGAAAAAATCTAAGTAGCAGAAGCCAAAGAAGAAGTCAAAGAAGTAGACGTCGATGAAAAAAGGCAAAAATTGGAGTAGCAGAAGACATAGAAGAAGTCAAAGAAGTAGACGTCGATAAAAAAAGGAAAAAATTGAAGTATTAGAAGCCATAGAAGAAGTCAAAGAAGTAGACGTTGATGAAAAAAGGAAAAACTTGGACTAGCAGAAGCCATAGAAGGAGTCAGAAGTTATAGAAGAAGGAGTAGCAGAAGACATAGAAGAAGTCAAAGAAGTAGACGTCGATAAAAAAAGGAAAAAATTGAAGTAGTAGAAGCCATAGAAGAAGTCAAAGAAGTAGACGTTGATGAAAAAAGGAAAAACTTGGACTAGCAGAAGCCATAGAAGGAGTCAGAAGTTATAGAAGAAGTCAAAGAAGTAGAAGTCGATGAAAAAAGGAAAAAATCTAAGTAGCAGAAGCCAAAGAAGAAGTCAAAGAAGTAGACGTCGATGAAAAAAGGAAAAACTTGGACTAGCAGAAGCCATAGAAGAAGTCAAAGAAGTAGAAGTCGATGAAAAAAAAACAAAAATATCTAAGTAGCAGAAGCCACAGAAGAAGTCAAAGAAGTAGAAGTTGATGAAAAAAGGAAAAAATCTAAGTAGTAGAAGACACAGAAGAAGTCAAAGAAGTAGACGTCGATAAAAAAAGGAAAAAATTGGAGTAGCAGAAGACATAGAAGAAGTCAAAGAAGTACAAGTCGATTAAAAAAAAAAAAAATATCTAAGTAGCAGAAGCCATAGAAGAAGTCAAAGAAGTAGAAGTCGATGAAAAAAGGAAAAAAGCTAAGTAGCAGAAGCCATAGAAGAAGTCAAAGAAGTAGAAGTCGATGAAAAAAGGAAAAAATCTAAGTAGCAGAAGCCATAGAAGATGTCAAAGAAGTAGACGTTGATGAAAAAAGGAAAAAATTGGAGTAAAAGAAGCCATAGAAGAAGTCAAAGAAGTAGAAGTCGATGAAAAAAGGAAAAAATCTAAGTAGCAGAAGCCATAGAAGAAGTCAAAGAAGTAGAAGTCGATGAAAAAAGAAAAAATCTAAGTAGTAGAAGCCATAGAAGTCAAAGAAGTAGAAGTCGATGAAAAAAGGAAAAAATCTAAGTAGCAGAAGCCATAGAAGAAGTCAAAGAAGTAGAAGTCGATGAGAAAAAGAAAAAAAAATCTATGTAGCAAAAGCCATAGAAGAAGACAAAGAAGTAGAAGTCGATGAAAAAAAAACAAAAATATCTAAGTAGCAGAAGCCACAGAAGAAGTCAAAGAAGTAGAAGTCGATGAAAAAAAAAAAATCTAAGTAGCAGAAGTTATAGAAGAAGTCAAAGAAGTAGAAGTCGATGAAAAAAGGAAAAAATCTAAGTAGCAGAAGCCAAAGAAGAAGTCAAAGAAGTAGACGTCGATGAAAAAAGGCAAAAATTGGAGTAGCAGAAGACATAGAAGAAGTCAAAGAAGTAGACGTCGATAAAAAAAGGAAAAAATTGAAGTAGTAGAAGCCATAGAAGAAGTCAAAGAAGTAGACGTTGATGAAAAAAGGAAAAACTTGGACTAGCAGAAGCCATAGAAGGAGTCAGAAGTTATAGAAGAAGGAGTAGCAGAAGACATAGAAGAAGTCAAAGAAGTAGACGTCGATAAAAAAAGGAAAAAATTGAAGTAGTAGAAGCCATAGAAGAAGTCAAAGAAGTAGACGTTGATGAAAAAAGGAAAAACTTGGACTAGCAGAAGCCATAGAAGGAGTCAGAAGTTATAGAAGAAGTCAAAGAAGTAGAAGTCGATGAAAAAAGGAAAAAATCTAAGTAGCAGAAGCCAAAGAAGAAGTCAAAGAAGTAGACGTCGATGAAAAAAGGCAAAAATTGGAGTAGCAGAAGACATAGAAGAAGTCAAAGAAGTAGACGTCGATAAAAAAAGGAAAAAATTGAAGTAGTAGAAGCCATAGAAGAAGTCAAAGAAGTAGAAGTCGATGAAAAAAGGAAAAAATCTAAGTAGCAGAATCCATAGAAGAAGTCAAAAAAGTAGAAGTCGATGAAAAAAGGAAAAAATATAAGTAGCAGAAGCTACAGAAGAAGTCAAAGTAGAAGTCGATGAAAAAAAAAAAAATTCTAAGTAGCAGAAGTTATAGAAGAAGTCAAAGAAGTAGAAGTCGATGAAAAAAGGAAAAAATCTAAGTAGCAGAAGCCATAGAAGAAGTCAAAGAAGTAGACGTCGATGACAAAAGGAAAAAATTGGAGTAGCAGAAGCCATAGGAGTAAAAGAAGTAGACGTCGATGAAAAAAGGCAAAAATTGGAGTAGCAGAAGACATAGAAGAAGTCAAAGAAGTAGACGTCGATAAAAAAAGGAAAAAATCTAAGTAGCAGAAGCCATAGAAGAAGTCAAAGAAGTAGACGTCGATGAAAAAAGGCAAAAATTGGAGTAGCAGAAGACATAGAAGAAGTTAAAGAAGTAGAAGTCGATGAAAAAAAAAAAAATCTAAGTAGCAGAAGTTATAGAAGAAGTCAAAGAAGTAGAAGTCGATGAAAAAAGGAAAAAATCTAAGTAGCAGAAGCCATAGAAGAAGTCAAAGAAGTAGACGTCGATGACAAAAGGAAAAAATTGGAGTAGCAGAAGCCATAGAAGTCAAAGAAGTAGACGTCGATGAAAAAAGGAAAAAATTGAAGTAGCAGAAGCCATAGAAGAAGTCAAAGAAGTAGACGTCGATGAAAAAAGGAAAAAATCGAAGTAGCAGAAGCCATAGAAGAAGTCAAAGAAGTAGAAGTCGATGAAAAAAAAACAAAAATATCTAAGTAGTAGAAGACACAGAAGAAGTCAAAGAAGTAGACGTCGATAAAAAAAGGAAAAAATTGGAGTAGCAGAAGACATAGAAGAAGTCAAAGAAGTAGAAGTCGATGAAAAAAGGAAAAAATTGGAGTAACAGAAGCCATTGAAGAAGTCAAAGAAGTAGAAGTCGATGAAAAAAGGAAAAAATCTAAGTAGCAGAAGCCATAGAAAAAGTCAAAGAAGTAGAAGTCGCTGAAAAAAAAACAAAAATATCTAAGTAACAGAAGCCACAGAAGAAGTCAAAGAAGTAGAAGTTGATGAAAAAAGGAAAAAATCTAAGTAGTAGAAGACACAGAAGAAGTCAAAGAAGTAGACGTCGATAAAAAAAGGAAAAAATTAGAGTAGCAGAAGACATAGAAGAAGTCAAAGAAGTAGAAGTCGATGAAAAAAGGAAAAAATTGGAGTAACAGAAGCCATAGAAGAAGTCAAAGAAGTAGACGTCGATGAAAAAAGGAAAAAATCTAAGTAGCAGAAGCCACAGAAGAAGTCAAAGAAGTAGAAGTTGATGAAAAAATGAAAAAATCTAAGTAGCAGAAGCCATTAGAAGAAGTCAAAGAAGTAGAAGTCGATGAAAAAAAAAAAAATCTAAGTAGCAGAAGTTATAGAAGAAGTCAAAGAAGTAGAAGTCGATGAAAAAAGGAAAAAATCTAAGTAGCAGAAGCCAAAGAAGAAGTCAAAGAAGTAGACGTCGATGAAAAAAGGCAAAAATTGGAGTAGCAGAAGACATAGAAGAAGTCAAAGAAGTAGATGTCGATAAAAAAAGGAAAAAATTGAAGTAGCAGAAGCCATAGAAGAAGTCAAAGAAGTAGACGTTGATGAAAAAAGGAAAAACTTGGACTAGCAGAAGCCATAGAAGAAGTCAAAGAAGTAGAAGTCGATGAAAAAAGGAAAAAATCTAAGTAGCAGAAGCCATAGAAGAAGTCAAAGAAGTAGACGTCGATGAAAAAAGGAAAAAATTGGAGTAACAGAAGCCATAGAAGAAGTCAAAGAAGTAGAAGTCGATGAAAAAAGGAAAAAATCTAAGTAGCAGAAGCCATAGAAGAAGTCAAAGAAGTAGAAGTCGATGAAAAAAGGAAAAAATCTAAGTAGTAGAAGCCATAGAAGAAGTCAAAGAAGTAGAAGTCGATGAAAAAAGGAAAAAATCTAAGTAGCAGAAGCCATAGAAGAAGTCAAAGAAGTAGAAGTCGATGAGAAAAAGAAAAAAAAATCTATGTAGCAAAAGCCATAGAAGAAGACAAAGAAGTAGAAGTCGATGAAAAAAGGAAAAAATCTAAGTAGCAGAAGCCATAGAAGAAGTCAAAAAAGTAGAAGTCGATGAAAAAAGGAAAAAATCTAAGTAGCAGAAGCTACAGAAGAAGTCAAAGTAGAAGTCGATGAAAAAAAAAAAATCTAAGTAGCAGAAGTTATAGAAGAAGTCAAAGAAGTAGAAGTCGATGAAAAAAGGAAAAAATCTAAGTAGCAGAAGCCATAGAAGAAGTCAAAGAAGTAGACGTCGATAACAAAAGGAAAAAATTGGAGTAGCAGAAGCCATAGGAGTAAAAGAAGTAGACGTCGATGAAAAAAGGAAAAAATTGAAGTAGCAGAAGCCATGGAAGAAGTCAAAGAAGTAGACGTCGATGAAAAAAGGCAAAAATTGGAGTAGCAGAAGACATAGAAGAAGTCAAAGAAGTAGACGTCGATAAAAAAAGGAAAAAATCTAAGTAGCAGAAGCCATAGAAGAAGTCAAAGAAGTAGACGTCGATGAAAAAAGGCAAAAATTGGAGTAGCAGAAGCCATAGAAGAAGTCAAAGAAGTAGACGTTGATGAAAAAAGGAAAAAATCTAAGTAGCAGAAGCCATAGAAGAAGTCAAAGAAGTAGAAGTCGATGAAAAAAAAACAAAAATATCTAAGTAGCAGAAGCCACAGAAGAAGTCAAAGAAGTAGAAGTTGATGAAAAAAGGAAAAAATCTAAGTAGCAGAAGCCATAGAAGAAGTCAAAGAAGTAGAAGTCGATAAAAAAAAAAAAAATCTAAGTAGCAGAAGTTATAGAAGAAGTCAAAGAAGTAGAAGTCGATGAAAAAAGGAAAAAATCTAAGTAGCAGAAGCCAAAGAAGAAGTCAAAGAAGTAGACGTCGATGAAAAAAGGCAAAAATTGGAGTAGCAGAAGACATAGAAGAAGTCAAAGAAGTAGACGTCGATAAAAAAAGGAAAAAATTGAAGTAGCAGAAGCCATAGAAGAAGTCAAAGAAGTAGACGTTGATGAAAAAAGGAAAAACTTGGACTAGCAGAAGCCATAGAAGAAGTCAAAGAAGTAGAAGTCGATGAAAAAAAAAAAAAAATATCTAAGTAGCAGAAGCCACAGAAGAAGTCAAAGAAGTAGAAGTTGATGAAAAAAGGAAAAAATCTAAGTAGTAGAAGACACAGAAGAAGTCAAAGAAGTAGACGTTGATAAAAAAAGGAAAAAATTGGAGTAGCAGAAGACATAGAAGAAGTCAAAGAAGTACAAGTCGATGAAAAAAGGAAAAAATCTAAGTAGCAGAAGCCATAGAAGAAGTCAAAGAAGTAGACCTCGATGAAAAAAGGAAAAAATTGGAGTAACA
>JAUYZG010000026.1:392804-395000 GCA_033026305.1 Cirrhinus molitorella | reverse complement strand
CAGGGTGGAGTATTTGAAAGAAGCAACAGTTGTGATGGATCTAATGGGCAACAAGGAGATAAAAGTTGAGGATATCATCAAAGTTGTAACTGAGAAGATGGGCTTTGGCAAACTTTTGGCAGTGAGGCTTGAAAATGGCTTGGAATATGCACTCACAATCACTTCTGTTCATGCTTGTGATGTTTTGCTGGGTAGAGTGGAAATCAAAGAGCAGCTCTGCAGAGTAAGGAGGCTGACAAAGGAATATACTGTGTCTTTTCTTCACATTCCTTTCTATGTTGAGGCTAAAACAATTGAGGATAAACTGAAAGCGTGGGGGGTTACTCCCACTGTAATACACTGAAAGGGAAGAAGAAAATGGAGTTGTAAATATTGTGTTAGAAAATGTTAGAGAAAATGTGACTGAAACTGAACACGAAATGAATTAAGGAACGTATGGTTTTGAGAGAAAAGACTTCAGCAAAGGGACTGGAAAAGAAACTGAGAAAAGAAAAGCAAATGAAATTGTGGAAACTGAGTCTAATGTGGAGGCAAAAGATACAACTGATCGTGTGCAATGTTCAGATAGAAAACATAGAAGCAACAGATGAGAAGGTAATGAAAATCAGGCTAAAAGCAAACTGAAGAAGCAAAATATAGGACGACATGGGTTAAGGTTTAAAGAATTACCAAATCTAAAGCTTGTGCTAAGAAAGCAAGGGCGGGCCTGGTTAGTACATGGATGGGAGACCGCCTGGGAATACCAGGTCCTGTAAGCTTTTCTTTACTGTAATACACTGGTCTTTAAGGGGGGGCTGATCTATAAGTAGCTCGTTCTTTGCGGCCTCTTTCGCTTACGGCCATACCACCCTGAGCGCGCCCGATCTCGTCTGATCTCGGAAGCTGAGCAGGGGCGGGCCTGGTTAGTACTTGGATGGGAGACCGCCTGGGAATACCAGGTGCTGTAAGCTTTTCTTTACTGTGATACACTGGCCTTTAAGGAGGGGCTGATCTTTAAGTAGCTCGTTCTTTGCGGCCGCTCTCGCTTACGGCCATACCACCCTGAGCGCGCCCGATCTCGTCTGATCTCGGAAGCTAAGCAGGGGCGGGCCTGGTTAGTACTTGGATGGGAGACCGCCTGGGAATACCAGGTGCTGTAAGCTTTTCTTTACTGTAATACACTGGCCTTTAAGGGGGGGCTGATCTTTAAGTAGCTCGTTCTTTGCGGCCACTCTCGCTTACGGCCATACCACCCTGAGCGCGCCCGATCTCGTCTGATCTCGGAAGCTAAGCAGGGGCGGGCCTGGTTAGTACTTGGATGGGAGACCGCCTGGGAATACCAGGTGCTGTAAGCTTTTGCCTTTTCTTTACTACTTATCTTCTCACTCTTTGTGGCGGTCATAGCTTACAGCCATACCACCCTGGGTGTGTAGGGGGAGATAGTGAGTCACCAGGAAGTGTGTGACAGCAGTGGGGAGAGAGAGAGGCTTAAACAAGGAGTTGGATTAAACATGGAGTCTGGAGGACAAACAAACGGCGGGAGCAGGGTGGAGTATTTGAAAGAAGCAACAGTTGTGATGGATCTAATGGGCAACAAGGAGATAAAAGTTGAGGATATCATCAAAGATGTAACTGAGAAGATGGGCTTTGGCAAACTTTTGGCAGTGAGGCTTGAAAATGGCTTGGAATATGCACTCACAATCACTTCTGTTCATGCTTGTGATGTTTTGCTGGGTAGAGTGGAAATCAAAGAGCAGCTCTGCAGAGTAAGGAGGCTGACAAAGGAATATACTGTGTCTTTTCTTCACATTCCTTTCTATGTTGAGGCTAAAACAATTGAGGATAAACTGAAAGCGTGGGGGGTTACTCCCACTGTAATACACTGAAAGGGAAGAAGAAAATGGAGTTGTAAATATTGTGTTAGAAAATGTTAGAGAAAATGTGACTGAAACTGAACACGAAATGAATTAAGGAACGTATGGTTTTGAGAGAAAAGACTTCAGCAAAGGGACTGGAAAAGAAACTGAGAAAAGAAAAGCAAATGAAATTGTGGAAACTGAGTCTAATGTGGAGGCAAAAGATACAACTGATCGTGTGCAATGTTCAGATAGAAAACATAGAAGCAACAGATGAGAAGGTAATGAAAATCAGGCTAAAAGCAAACTGAAGAAGCAAAATATAGGACGACATGGGTTAAGGTTTAAAGAATTACCAAAT